>OZ018337.1:64538030-64965530 GCA_963969495.1 Ceratothoa steindachneri | reverse complement strand
GAAAGAGACCTAGGAGTTCACATATCTAATGATCTAAAATTTTTCTCAACAATGTATCGAAGTAGAAAAGAAAGCAATGAAGCTTCTCGGATATATTAAACGTCAATTTAGCTTTAAAAATAAAGCTACAATTCTAAATATATTTAATGCATTAGTAAGACCACAGTTAGAATACTGTGCTCAGGTCTGGTCACCATACTTACAAAAAGATATTGATAGATTGGAAAGAGTGCAAGCTAGAGCCACTAAATTGATACCGGAACTCCGAAATTATAAATATGAGAAAAGACTAGATATGCTAAACTTATTTACCCTAGCGAAAAAGACGTCTGAGAGTCAACTGATAGAAGTATTTAAAATAATGAAAGGAGTCAATAATGTTAACTCTTCAACTTGGTTTCAACTTTGCACAAATAATACACGAAATAACAGTTTAAAAATCGTCCCAAAGCGTTTCAGAACGAATATATGCGGAAACTTTTTTTCCTATAAAATTGTCAATTATTGGAATCAGTTGCCGGAAGAAGTAGTGGCCAGCAATTCATTAGAAACTTTTAAAAATAAGCTTGACAAAATAATTTTATCGATGAAATAACGAGTGACAAAACATTATATGTTGCTAAAATTAGGATAAAAACAGCATGCTGTAAGCATAGATGTGTAAAAGACACTGTATAATATGCAAATAATTTTCTCATAGGTTATTATTAGTTTAAGATTTTGATGTAAAATATTGCCCTCAAAGGCAGTTCTCAGGCGAAATATAAAATTAAAAATTGATGTATAAATTAAGTATGTACATATTAAGTTGTTTCTGCTTTCCTATAAAAATTCCAGGATGTGTCTTTTGTTCAAACACTTCCAGGTACATATTTTCCTTTTATCAAACCCGTCATTGGGTGGGAGAGGTGGGTGGGGAGAGACTTCATCATTGCTATCCTATTCCTTATCATTAGGATTGTAGATATTTAATTTAGATAATGACATGAGTACTTCCAATGAAATGGATTGAATGGTCTTTTGAAGTACTTAGCTTCCTTGTAACACACTCTCTCTCTCTCTCTCTCTCTCTCTCTCTCTCTCTCTCTCTCTCTCTCTCTCTCTCTCTCTCTCTCTCTCTCTCTCTCTCTCTCTCTCTCTCTCTCTCTCTCTCTCTCTCTCTCTCTCTCTCTCTCTCTCTCTGTGCGCTATCTTTAACATGTCAATCCGGACCGGATGCGTTCCTAGAGACTGGCGTGAGGCGGAGGTGACTCCGATCTTCAAGAAAGGAGACCGTAACCAACCGTCGAACTACCGACCAATCAGTCTGACTTCGATAGTCGGTAAACTCATGGAAAGCATCATGGTGGACAAATGACGTCGTATTTAGAGTCAAACCTGCTACTGAGGAGTTCCCAGCACGGCTTCCGAAGGCAACGGTCATGCCTGACGAACCTTGTAGAATTCTTCCACTTCGTTTTCAGCGAGCACGATCGGGACAAGGCGGTGGATGTGGTCTACCTAGACTTTCAGAAAGCCTTTGATAAGGTACCACACCGCCGCCTTCTCCGGAAAGTGCGAGCGCTTGGCATAGACGGAAAGGTAGCCGGCTGGATCGAGAACTGGATAAGTGGCAGACGGCAACGGGTGGTGGTGAATGGACAGTCTTCTGAGTGGGTGCCCGTTACTAGCGGGGTGCCTCAAGGTTCTGTCCTGGGACCACTACTATTCATCATCTACGTCAACGACATGGACGGTGGCATGGTTGCCAAGATTTCCAAATTTGCCGACGATACCAAGCTTGGTATGAACGTTGCAAAGGATGGAAATACTGCCCGCCTGCAGGAAGATCTTGGGAAGATTGGGGAGTGGTCGGACACGTGGCAAATGCCTTTTAACGTGGGCAAATGCAAAGTGATGCATATCGGCCACAGAAACCCCCAATCTCAGTATATCCTTAAGGGCACTGCTATGGAATCCACCGACACTGAGAAGGACTTGGGTGTAACAATCACTAGTGACCTCAAGTTCTCGAAACAGTGCATTGAGGCGGAGAAAAAGGCCCAAAGGATACTAGGCTATATTAAGCGCCAGTTTGGTTATCGGAACCAGGAGATTGTACTGTGCCTGTACAACTCACTTGTCCGACCGCACCTGGAGTATGCCGTACAATTTTGGAGTCCTTCATTGCGAAAGGACATCGCGAGATTGGAACGCGTACAAGCCAGGGCAACCAAGCTGATTCCCTCTATCCGACATAAAAGTTATGAGGATAGACTAAGGGAATTAGATCTGTTCTCGCTGGAAACCCGTAGACAGCGTGGTCAGCTCATCGAAGTTTTCAAAATAATTCGAGGGTTCGACAATGTTGACTACCGGGATATTTTCACACTGAGTGAGAACAGAACGCGCAATCACGGCTTCAAACTTGAACTGAAGCGTTACAACCGCAATCTGTGTGGAAATTTTTTCACTTATAGTATCTGCGGTATGTGGAACGCACTTCCAGTGGAAGTTGTCAACAGTGAATCTGTTGACCAGTTCAAGTCAAGACTAGACAAAGTCTTGAAAAGTGGCCGTTTAGGGACGCAAAACAATTGAGCAGCCATGTGCCCGCTCAATTGCTAGCCTAAAGGTACCCTCTTTGAATGGACCGTAAGGTCTCCTAGGGTACTTACTTTCCTTGTTACTCCTTGTTACTCTCTCTCTCTCTCTCTCTCTCTCTCTCTCTCTCTCTCTCTCTCTCTCTCTCTCTCTCTCTTGAGGAACATGTCGCTAAACAGGCGCCTTGCAGACCTCTGTACGGCTGAGGGTGTCTTTTTTGTGGACCCGTACGCCGTGTTCTATGGTAGAAAAGACCTCTACCAAAGGGACGGGGTGCACCTCTCCTTTAAGGGCAAGGCGTTCCTAGCCAACCTCATCCAGGATGTCGTGGAGCGCACCCAAAGGAGTGTCCGGCCCATTGGGAAGGCGGACGTACGCCATTACGCCCGAGTCACTCCCCAAACAACCTTCTCGGAGGTTGTTAAAAATGGTGCCACCACGACAAACAAGAAGCCGGGAAACGGAAGAGTATAGGGGGTCCTACATTAGGGGACTCCCTGAAGGTTCTTCTGTTCAATGCGAGGTCAATCAGGAACAAGTTTCCTGAGCTCCGTGGCCTCGTAGCGACGGAAGAGCCCGAAATGGTAGCCATAACAGAATCGTGGATAAAAACCTCAAACCGAGACTTTGAAGGCGAATTCACGGTTCCTGGCTACCAACTCTTCCACAAAGATAGGCCAGGCAGAGAGGGTGGCGGTGTAATGTTGTATGTCAAGGATACAATCAAATCTACGAACTCCAACGTTATATCCGACCACGAGCTCCTAGGCGTTGACCTAGAGATCGGTCCTGCCAAACACAGGACCCTGCTGCTTTACAGACCCCCTCCCCAACCTGTTGAGAAGGACAGGGAACTGTACCAGCTGCTGGGTGAGCTGGTTCAAGGCAGAGTGTGCATCGTTATGGGCGATTTCAACAGCCAAGTTGACTGGGAAACCAGAGCAGCCTGTGGCGAGAGCGCGCTACTCCTGGAGTTCGCCAACAACGAGTTCCTCACTCAATGGGTCAGAGAACCGACGAGAGGAGACAATATCCTCGACTTGGTCTTCACCTCTGAGGATGATATCGTTGAGGATATCTCTGTAGGCGAAGAGCTCGGTGGCAGTGATCACCAGCTAGTTAGATTTAGCGTCAAGATCCCGAAGGTAAGGTCTGTTGCCAGTCAATTAAAGAAACTTGACTTGAGAAGAGCAGACTTTGCAAGCCTTCGAGCTGGACTGACTGACGTGAGGCTAGAAGTGTGCGATGCCGTTGAAGACTCGTGGAATAGTTTCAAAACCACATTCATGAGTCTTCAATCGCGTTTCATCCCTCTGAAATGCCCCCGTCTGTATTCTGTTCACCCTAAGTGGTTTAATCGAGAAATCGGCCAACTGCTTAGTGAGAAGAGAAATGTGTACCGGCAATCGAAGATCTCGGGTGACTTTGACGAATACCGGATGCTAGCCAGGAGAGTGAAGTCCAGCATAAGGGCGGCTAAGCGGTCTGAGGAACTCCGAGTGGCGAGACTCTGTAAAGAGAATCCCAAGGAGTTTTTTGGATATGTGAACAGCCGTAAACCAATCCGTCGAACGATTGGCCCTTTGAGGAATGAGGAGGGGACATTAAAGCATTCAGATGCAGAAAATGCTAACCTCCTCAACGACTACTTCTCTTCAGTGTTTACTGAAGAGTGTGGTCCTATTCCCTAGCCCACTGATTCCTACTCGGGGGAAAAGCTGGAGGCAATGGACTTCACCGAAGGAGAAATAAAGAAAAAGATCGCTGACCTAAAGACGAATAAGTCCCCTGGACCGGACGGGTTTCTACCTAAAGTGTTGAAGGAAGTGTGCGATGAAGTATCACGACATCTGTGCGCTATCTTTAACATGTCAATCCGGACCGGATGCGTTCCTAGAGACTGGCGTGAGGCGGAGGTGACTCCTATCATCAAGAAAGGAGACCGTAACCAACCGTCGAACTACCGACCTATCAGTCTGACTTCGATAGTCGGTAAACTCATGGAAAGCATCATGGTGGACAAAGTGACGTCGTATTTAGAGTCAAACCTGCTACTGAGGAGTTCCCAGCACGGCTTCCGAAGGCAACGGTCATGCCTGACGAACCTTGTGGAATTCTTCCACTTCGTTTTCAGTGAGCACGATCGGGACAAGGCGGTGGATGTGGTCTACCTAGACTTTCAGAAAGCCTTTGATAAGGTACCACACCGCCGCCTTCTCCGGAAAGTGCGAGCGCTTGGCATAGACGGAAAGGTAGCCGGCTGGATCGAGAACTGGCTAAGTGGCAGACGGCAATGGGTGGTGGTGAATGGAGAGTCTTCTGAGTGGGTGCCCGTTACTAGCGGGGTGCCTCAAGGTTCTGTCCTAGGACCACTACTATTCATCATCTACGTCAATGACATGGACAGTGACATGGTTGCCAAGATTTCCAAATTTGCCGACGATACCAAGCTTGGTATGAACGTTGCAAAGGATGGAAATACTGCCCGCCTGCAGGAAGATCTTGGGAAGATTGGGGAGTGGTCGGACACGTGGCAAATGCCTTTTAACGTGGGCAAATGCAAAGTGATGCATATCGGCCACAGAAACCCACAATCTCAGTATATCCTAAAGGGCACTGCTATGGAATCCACCGACACTGAGAGGGACTTGGGTGTAACAATCACTAGTGACCTCAAGTTCTCGAAACAGTGCATTGAGGCGGAGAAAAAGGCCCAAAGGATGCTAGGCTATATTAAGCGCCAGTTTGGTTTTCGGAACCAGGAGATTGTACTGTGCCTGTACAACTCACTTGTCCGACCGCACCTGGAGTATGCCGTACAATTTTGGAGTCCTTCATTGCGAAAGGACATCGCGAGATTGGAACGCGTACAAGCCAGGGCAACCAAGTTGATTCCCTCTATCCGACATAAAAGTTATGAGGATAGACTAAGGGAATTAGATCTGTTCTCGCTGGAAACCCGTAGACTGCGTGGTCAGCTCATCGAAGTTTTCAAAATACTTCGAGGGTTCGACAATGTTGACTACCGGGATATGTTCACACTGAGTGAGAACAGAACGCGCAATCACGGCTTCAAACCTGAACTGAAGCGTTACAACCGCAATCTGTGTGAAAAATCTTTCACTTACAGTATCTGCGGTATGTGGAACGCACTTCCAGTGGAAGTTGTCAACAGTGAATCTGTTGACCAGTTCAAGTCAATGCTAGACAAGGTCTTTAAAAGTGGCCGTTTAGGGACGCAAAACAATTGAGCAGCCTTGTGCCCGCTCAATTGCTAGTCCAAAGGTACCCTCTTTGAATGGACCGTAAGGTCTCCTAGGGTACCTTCTTTCCTTGTTGTTACTCCTTGTTGTTACTCTCTCTCTCTCTCTCTCTCTCTCTCTCTCTCTCTCTCTCTCTCTCTCTCTCTGTCTGTCTGTCTGTCTGTCTCTCTCTCTCTCTCTCTCTCTCTCTCTCTCTCTCTCTCTCTCTCTCTCTCTCTCTCTCTCTGATACCTTTTTTAAGAAATTATTGTTATGAAACACGAATAGACAAGCTAAACCTTTACAAGTTGGAAACTAGACGTGTACGAGGCCAGTTGATTCAAGTATATAAAATACTTAATAGAATTAATAATGTGGATTACTCAATCTGGTTCGAGTTCAACAGAAATGTAACAAGGAATAACAGTATGAAGCTAATCCCTCCAAAATACAAATTGAATGTATGCGGTAATTTCTTTTCGTATAAAATAGTAAATATTTGGAATCAGTTAACGGAAGATGTCGTTTTTAGCCCTAGTGTCGAGGCGTTTAAAAGGAGGTTAGATAAAATCATAAATACGCTTACATACTAAAAACATAAGATTACACTGAAAATAATTAGATTAAGAATATTAAAAGAAAAATAATAATGTAGAAATGCATTTCTGCTTTCCTGTCGAAATTCCTGTTTGTGTACTTTTTTTCTAGCACAGCGGGTATCTTTTCATCTTTCATTGCCCCAAAGATCGGGCGTGAGAGGTGGGAGGGGAGAGCCTTGAACTTTACTATACTATTTCTATGACGAGTAGATTGAATATGAATATTAAATGAGTACCTCCTCGGTATGGACTAACTTAGTCTTCTGAGGTACTATCTTTCCTTGTAACTCCTTGTAACACACACTCTCTCTCTCTCTCTCTCTCTCTCTCTCTCTCTCTCTCTCTCTCTCTCTCAGTAATAATATCAGTTCTGAAGTAGAAATGCTCTATGGCCAACCAAAATATCACCGTGGACCCCCAATTCGTTATTTAATGTGTGTGGACCCCTAGGGGCCATGTCGCCGACGGTTGAGAACCACTGCTCTATTTGCCTTCCAACACGGAATCCGTCTATTGCACTCAATAAACACTACTCACCAACATCATCCAGCTCATACAACAATTTTTTAACCAACTCACACCACCACAGAGGGCCAATAATCGCAACATTAGACGAGCAAAGCCTTCAACAATACCGTGACGCATCATCAATAGGTTACTAATAGAGTGGATTGCACTTTTTTCACGTACTTGCAATCCCTACAAAATAAGATCCCAACTTAATAAAAATTTAAATAGTTTTCCTCACCTTTTAATCTGGCAACACTTCCTCTCTAACGTTCTTTTCATAGACACATTGCCATTCCAAACCCACCATTTCATAGACGCATTGCCATTCCAAACCCACCATTTCATAGACGCATTGCCATTCCAAACCTACCATTTCATACACGCGTTGCCATTCCAAACCCACCATTTCATACATGCATTGCCATTCCAAAACCCACCATTTCGTTTTATTCACGGATTCCCAAAGCGCCATCTCTGTCCCATCCCACTACTCTTACCTCCATCCACCTTCTGATCCGTGAGATTCAACAGCTCTTACACGAGCTTTCGGTTTCTTTCAGTAAGGTTGTTACTTTCAGCCGGTGCCCTTCGGTTTCTTCCAGTAAGGTTGTTACTTTCAGCCGGTGCCCTTCGGTTTCTTTTAGTAAGGTTATTACATTCAACCAGGTGCCCTTCAAGTTTTTTCAGTAAAGTTGTTACCTTCAGCCGGCCGCCCTACCACGTTCAAGTGCCTGGCAACGAAGCAGCTCAGACACGCCAACTCTCCCTAACTTTTAACGATCTTCCACACAGGAAAATCCTTAATTCACTGTGTGCTGGTCCCTGGCAAACTCCACCCCTCACCAAATTCAACTGTATTTAACCAATCCTCGGCTACTGGGAGTTACCCTTCCACCGAGCCCATCATAAAGAGGGAGTGCTAGCCCACCTCCGTCTATGTCACCAAGCTAACCCAGGGATACCTTATGTCCCGCGATCCCCACCTCTTCAACCTATGTCGTGTCCGACTCACTGTGTCCCACGAACTCACCCAGTGACCTCTGTACTCTCTCCCCTGTCGCTGTTTTTTTCCTTCCCTAATATTGTACTCTCCAATCTGAGCATCTATGTTTGGTCCTAGCCGAAGGCCTCCCTGACTATCTACCAATAACCTTTGGTCCTCTCTTACTGCCACCTGTCTCCTTCCTCTGACATAGTCTCCATCTCCCTTTCTTTTCCTTAATTATAGCCAGCTTCCCTGAGTGGGATTCATCTGCGTCAATCGGCGGTCAACCCCGTCCCGTTAAAAAAAAGTTCAATTACCATCAAACCTTGCCAATGCTATTTTAAAATCTTCTCTAAGCTCACTCTTACTTAAATATTTCAAATTTGTCTCATTCCTTGCCCAAAGTGATCTTTATCCAATCTCCCAAGTTTTATCCAAATTAAGTTAGATTTATCTGAAAGCAACCGAAATATTAATGTCAGAGTGAGAGAGGGGTTCACGCGGACAAAGAGGCCTACGGGGAACCTCACGGACGAACGGACCTTCAACCGGCGTCTTTCGGTAAACTTTCAGGGTGATAACGAAGCGAGACGAGTCAAACTGGAGACCAGAACCCAAATCAGTGACAGGGCGCTAAGCCCTTACCCGCCGCGCCCTGAATTGGAATGGGACCCACTTCCGACGGCAAACAAAATCGCTTCCGGCGAAGTCGTATATATTTCCCAGCGCGGAAACAAGCAAGTTAGTATTCAACCAGGAGCCGGGCCCTGCTCACGCAATATCCAAGCAGTAGTCAAGAGGATTCGATGAAACCAGCCAAAGGACACAACGCGACATTTCACAGGCGACTTTCTAGTGCTCTAAGGTCCCGCAGGTAAGAAATCAATTGGTCAGAACTACAGCAGTCAAGGACGTAAGGACTCATTCTGGAATAACGCGCTTCGCTCCGTGCCCTGCAAGGATACTCCCTCAAACAACCATTCGAGGCCCCCTCTTCCTCTTGGAAAATCGTAAGCCTATTACACTTTTCTCTATCACCATCAAAGAGACGTGACGCTTTCCGACTACGAAACTTCACCTCATCTCCCGTTTTTTTTTTCAGGTAAATATTGTGCTACTCATAGCTCGTGTAAATTAATTTCATTTCGCTGTACGATTAGTTTTCCCCTAGTGTATAAATTGTTGTTAAATTTTGTTATTTGTTTGTATAATAGTAAAGATTTTTTTTCTCTCATGTTTAAATCCCAGAACGGTAGAAAACGCACTCGAATATCTCCTGTACTTAAAAGGGACTTCCCCCGTGTGTAGAGAGGGCAAGCAAAGCTCAGTAGAGCCTATCTGACCTACGACATAGTAATATATATATATATATATATATAGAGAGCATTGCTATAGGGTTAATGAAAAATTTTGTAAAGGGTATGGATCAAAGAAGTAAAGGCTTTCAATATTTGAAAGGATCATTAACTGATGCAAAAATAGAGGCTGGAGTTTTCACTGCACCACAAATTCGCAGAGTTGTTTCTGATGATTCCTGCACTTTGTGTCTCAATGAAAAGGAACGCAAAGCATGGACATCCTTTGTGGAAGTCACTGAAAATTTTCTCGGCAATTTTAAATCTCCAAATTACCGAGAAATAGTAAACAATATGCTGGAAGACTATGAAAAGATGGGAGATGTAGAATGTTACTTAAAATGCATTTTCTGCATTCTCATCTCGATTTTTTTCTTGAAAATCTGGGAACGGTTAGTGATGAACATGGTGAACGTTTTCATGGACAAATATTGGTTATGGAGACGAGGTACCAAGGAAAATATAATCCAAATATGATGGGAGATTATTACGGGTCTTTACAAAAACAAACTTTGATGTCTCACAAAAGAAAAACGAGAAGGCTACAACAAAGTTTCTTTAAACTTTAAGTGCATAACAAACATAATCAATACAATAAAATCTTCATTGTGATGTACACCGTCTGTCCTAAGCCAGAATAAAGAAGGAAGGTCCCCCACTTTTAAAATATTTTGCTTAAAAATTAAATAATTACAAAATAAAAAGATTTTTTTATTTATTAATTGGAATAAATAGCGAAAGGGGGAGGGGGTCGTTACACAAAATCTAGACGTGATCGAGAATTTTGTTTTTCAAATTTGGAGTCAGCGCCCTCGAAGTAATTAGAAACACTTATTCACATGTCTTTAACAAACAAAAAGTTAAAATTTGTTGCTTAGTGTTATTCAGACCGAGCTACTTGCCACCTATAATATGAACCTAGATTTTTACCGTATGAAGTTTAGGCAGTGCAGAATTCAGCCCAATCAAACCTTCAGACGGTTTGGGTACACATTACAACGGCACCTTAATTTCTGGCTTGACGCATCAAAAGTGCTCCATGACTACGATGCTATGATTTTATTCTTAAGGACCAACTTTTGGCATCACTTCCATCAGAAATCAAATCGTTTGTCAAGGACAGAAGATGCATTAGTTTCAAGAAGTGAATAGAAGAGGCTGACATATATGCAGAAAGCCACAATTGTTACTCCAAAGATAGGAAGAAAGTGGAACTATCTTCTCCTAAATCTAAGGTGAATAAGCCTACATTCGGGGCTCACAACAAGGAAAACTTTGTCAAGATGACAGACCATTCTAAGCAGAAGCCTGTTCGAATACCAGTCAAACGAGAAGGCCACCCTTTCTCCTCTAATCCCCCTTTATCAGCGCTTCCCAGGAGGACTATTGTGTGTTATTCCTGCGGAATCGAGGGTCATATGAGAACAAATTGCTTTCAAAACTCTCACTAGAGGAATAATTATTCCCACCAGGTGCATAAGGTGAGTGCCACCCCTTCTCATGCCCCGTCTCAACCGGAAGCTCCCTCTCTCTCTCTCTCTCTCTCTCTCTCTCTCTCTCTCTCTCTCTCTCTCTCTCTCTCTCTCTCTCTCTCTCTCTCTTCGAACGAACCAGGTCCTGCCGGCCACCAGATGAACTTTTTGTTTAACAAAAGCAACCCTGGGGGCCTTCAATACGAGACTTATACGGTCAACGGATGCCGTATCTCCACCCTAGTCCGAGATACCGGTTGCACGTATATCGTGGTCTTGGATAAGTTACTCCCACCTGTAGCTCCAGATCACGATCGGTTCGCCATCGTGCACGATTACCTGCGACGCGCTAGTCGGTTCCCTATCGTTAAGTGCCATATAGACTGCGCCTACTTCACTGGCTGGGCCGAAGTAGTGGCAGCCCCCATCAAGTTTTGTGCCGCTCTGATTGGGCAGATCCCTAAACTATCTTCACCCCCAGTGGCTAAACCCGTGACCACCCACTCACAAACGAAGTGGGATTTAGAAGTACTCGCACCCCTTGGATCTCCCTGTGCTTCAGAATATAGCAATGTCGTAAATGAAGACTTTGCTAAAAAAACAGAAGGAGTGTGAATCCCTTCGTCCTCTGTGGACTAAGGCCCCAAATAAGACGCAAAATTCCATTAGAGGTGGCAAATGAATTTCCTTCATCGTCAAAAATAACCTCTACCGGATATGCTCCGAGGGAGATCCCGCCGAGTCTCCAGCATTATGTGTTCCCCGAACTCATGTAAAACTTATTTTACAAACCACACATGATAGCCTTTTCTCTGGTCATTTCAGTCACACAAAAACTGCCCAACGAATTTTTAAGTACTTTTATTGGCCTGGGGCGTCGGATGAAATTCATCGCTATTGTCAATCATGCAACATATGCCATAAAACTGCCACCAAGGGGCGAGTTCAGCCGGGCCCCTTGCAGAAGGGCCCCGTAATCTCAGAATCCTTCACCCGAGTGGCAATCGACTTGGTTAGACCAATCCACCCAACAACTAGTGAGGGCAATAGTTATGTCCTTACTCTGGTTGATTTTGCCACCATTCTCCGAGCCTGTCCCCTTCAAGAAGATCGACAGGATTTCGTGTGCCGAATCCCTTATCTCCATCTTTTCCCGTGTTGGATTCCTGAAGGAAATATTGTCTGACCGAGGCCGTTAATTTACCTCCCATTTGATGGAACAGGAAGGAAAATTCCCCATGGTAAAGCCCCCATTTAACCCCGCCGGAAATGGTATGTGCGAGAGCCTGAATGGGAATTTCAATGCCATTCTATGGAAGACTTGCGCCGAGCAGCCAAGAGAATGACATCGTTATCTGCTAGTGGCTCTTTTTGCGTATAGAGAGATACCACATCGCACTTTGGGGTTCGCGCCACTTGAGTTACTTTACGGTAGGAACGTTCGAGGCTCCTTAAGCATTCTCAAAGAACTTTTCACTAACCAAAAATTAGATCGGGAAGTACATTCCTCATACTCATATCTAATCGAACCCCGTGAGAGGTTGGAAGAATGCGCTGAAATCGCCTACCAAACTGCCGACGATAATCTAAATAAACATAAGGCTAACTTCGACTGTAAGCCCCAAAATAGAAGATTTAAACCAGGTGAGGAAGTTTCCTTATTGTTACCGACCGACAATAACAAACTGCTAAGCCACTTGAAGGGCCCCTACCAAATAATAGAGAAACGTGTCCTGTCGAATATTAAGTTAAAACACCCAAGGGGAGGAAGCTTTTCCATATAAACCTCCTTAAGAAATATAATCTGCGAGCAGGAATTAACCAAATATTGGCAAAAGACGAAGAATCGGCCATTGAATCAAATAACCCCCTAGACCCTCTAAGTTTAGTACAAATTGCTTGCGTAGAGCAAAACAGCGATTACCCCTTGTTCGTACCAGATGTGATGGAATCCTCGTCTATCGAGCTCAAGATAAGCGACCAGTTATCATCCGCTCAGAGAAACGGGCTCACATCTCTCCTAAATCAATTCGGTGACGTCATATCAGACATTCCAGGCTGTGCTAATCACTTTGAGCACGATATTTAATTGACCACCCAAGAGGCTATTAAGTCAAAGCCGTATCCGTTACCCGTGCATTTAAGAGAAGCTTTTAATATCGAAGTTGGGAAGATGTTAAATTTAAAGATAATTGAGCCATCAAAATCCGATTACTGTTCCCCCGTCGCCATGGTCAAGAAACCCGATAATTCCTATAGGATGTGCATCGACTTTAGGAAACTAAACGCCGTTACCGTGTTCGGCCAGAGCCAATTCCCCTTATCGACCAAAATCTCTATCTGTTTGAGAAAGCGAAGTATATTTCAGAACTGGATTTGTGAGAGGCCTATTACCAGATCCATTGCAGAAAGAGGTTAAAAGGTACACCGCTTTCCCGACCGAAAAAGGGGGGTTATTGCAGTTTCGTCGGTTCCCATTTGGGCTTGTCACCGCCTGCAGTAACTATAATAGGATGATGAGATGAATTTTAGATGGTCTACCCCACGTATTATTATATTTTAATAATAAAAAGGAGCTACACATGAATGGGACTAGAGCCTGACCGCTCTTCAAGCGCTGCTGCAAAGGCTCAGGGATCATAATTGACAAATGGTCCGAGCAAATGTCATTTTGCTTTTAATACAATAAATTACTTAGGCTTCCACATAAGGAATAATCAATTAGTCCCTTGGGATAAAAAGATACAAGCCATCATAAAAATGCCGCTGTCCGCAAACAAAAAGCCTCCTATTATCGGCGATTCATTCCCAATTTTGCAACCCTTTCTACTCCCCTTTGCGAGCTCCTGAAGAAGAAGGCCGTGGGAACAACTAGTTTATACTCTGTTGTAATCACCAGCTTCAAACAACTTAAGGGTAAACTTGCGTCGGCCCTAATATTACAGTTGCCCAATCCCGCTGAACCATTTGGTATCCAGACGGACGCAAGCAACAACGGCATCGGTTGTATTTTAGTTCAATACGGAATCAATAACGAGAGTTTTCCCATCGCTTACGCAAGCCGAAAGTTATTACCGCGGGAAAAAAACTACGCAGTGATTGCACGAGAGGCTCTGGCTATCATATGGGAAATTAAAAAAAATGACGGGTATTTATTTGCTAGGAAAGGAATTTGTAATCGAAACCGATCACAAACCTTTGTCGTAGCTCCGAAAGATTAAAAACAAACAATAGTAGATTAATACGCTGGAGTTTGCTCCTCCAAGAATTCCATTTCAAGATACGGTACGTAAAAGGCTCTGAGAATGCTATGGCTGATAGCTTAAGCCGAAATCCGGTAGATTCCCTCCCGAGTGAATCTTGAGTCTACTATTGTTCATATATATATATTTATTTTTAATATATATGCCCAAATCAATTATGGTCAGAAACATGTACCGTTTGTATGTAAATAAACTTTACAATTATTTTTGGAACCGAGGCAGATGTGCCCTTTCTTTAAAATTTAATGTTTTGGATAATAACCGATCTATGTACATTTTTACAGTCTCGCTTGGTATTTATTTTGTAGGGTTTTTTGTGATTTTGTATAATGTATTCCTTTGCTATCTCATTTCCTTTTTTTTTTGCTGTAATGCAAATTTATTTATTTTGTATTCCTTTTGAATTTGTACAATGCGTTCTTTTATTTCGTGATACTCAAATCAGCGAGAGGGCGCTAAGCCCTTACCCGCTGCGCCTTGAATCGGAGTGGGACCCATTTCCGACAACAAATAAAATCGCTTGCGGCGAAGTCGTATACATTTCCCAGCGCGGAAACGAGCAAGTTAGTATTCAACCAAGAGCTAAGCCCTGCTCACGCAGTATCCAAGCAGTAATCAAGAGGATTCAATGAAACCAGCCAAAGGACACAACGCGACATTTCACAAGCGACTTTCTAGTGCTCTAAGGTCTCGCAGGTAAGAAACCGGTTGTTTAGAATAACCAATCGAGGCCCTCTCCCCCTCTTGGAAAATCGTAAGCCTATTACATTTTTCTCTATCACCATCGAAGAGACGTGACGCTTTCCGACTACGAAGCTTCACCTCATCATTTCCCCCCCCTTCCCCCTCGTTTTCTTTCGGGTAAATATTGTGCTACTCATAGCTCGTGCTGAAGCTTTCATTGTAAATTAATTTCCTTTTACTGAACGATTAGTTTTCTCTTAGTGTATAAATTACACAGGCCTGCGTTTGAAATTTTTTTTATGTTCCTCAGGATTTATTTGTGGTTTCTTAATGAATCAAACCTCCTGAGCTATAAAATGAATGTATATTTGTTCAATCAGGTCAGATTTTCTCAGTACAGCATACACCATTTTCATTGAGATTACCTCATTTTTTCTGAATTTAAAAAAAAAAACCTTTCTCGATCTAATAATGCATTATTACTGTTATATCATATAAACAGGAATACACGTATGTAAACTATAATTCTTTTAATAAACAAAAAATAAAAGAATGCAACATAATAAAGAAAATAATTATAATTTCGAAGAACAGACGCCCTTGACGAATTTCGTTTGTGCCTGTCATCTGGTGCATCACGCTTCAAACACCAACAGTAGTCAGCAAGCATGTTTCCGTTCCATTTACACTGGTACCTGGATTCCATTGTTTTTATGTCCTGGTGGAATCTTTGCCCCTGTTCTTTACTGTAATCCCCGCAGTTGTCGGGAAAATAATCCAGATGGGACTGTAAAAAGTGTATCTTTATAGACATTCGAGCTCCCAAATGTTTGAGACTTGTTAAGAGCTGATTGACTAGGGCAACATATTCTTCTGGGCTTCTTTTATTGCCTAGAAAATTGTTAACTAGAGCTTTGAAAGCTTTCCAGGCATCTTTTTCTATGTCTTTCATTGATGCATCAAATTGCTGATCAAGTTCCTGATTTGAAGTCCATCAAAAATTCCCCCATGGAGCTTAGCGTCACTGATTTGTGGAAATTTTTGAAGAAGAAATTTAAAAGCTTGGCCTACTTTATTAAGGGTTTTGACATAATTTTTCATTATGCCAAGCTTTATATGCAGTGGAGGGAGGAGTATTGTTTGAGGAGGCACTAAAGGTTCAGCTATCACATTGTTTGATCTAATTCTAAATGCTTCTCGTGGAGGCCAAACCTTCTTCTCATAGTGCATACTATCTGCACGACTGTCCCATAAACATAGGAAACAGGGATGCTTCGTGTAGCCTGTTTGCGTCCCAAGCGTAAGAGACACTACCTGAACAAAATTTAGCACGGTATGTAAATTCAGTGTAATATTTCTAAAAACAAATTCAAAGTAATATTTCTTAAAACAATAAGAATATGAATATGTACTGAAAAATCCTGTATGCCGATGCATTAAATCATCGTATTGGAACTAATTGGATACATGTACATCTTATTTTGAGTTTATTGAGTTGTGTTGTATACCTTCTCAATTAGGATAAGTTCCCCATTAACCCAATAGGATGCATTAACCTATAGGGACACACTTCAACAAAAAATATAACTAAAAAATGACTCATGATTTCCAGATTTGCATTCTTGTAAAATGTAAGTTGATCAAAAGGTGTATACAAGTATTAAAAATTAAAAATGAAAATGTCAATATCAAAAAGCTTAGAAATGCCAAGTGTAAAATGATCTTACCTTTAAGTCACCACATATCCTCCACTTATAGCTAAAGTAATTTATTGCATCCAGCAATTTTTTCATATTTTCATAACTTTCAGTAAGTTGGATTGAATGGCCTATAGGAACGGAAGCTATCTTGTTACCAATATTCAGTAACACAGCTTTTAAACTTCTACTGGAGGAATCTATGAACAGTCTCCATTCTAATGGGTTGTAGGGAATTCAAAGGGCTGGAAGAATGCTGTAAAAAATAGCTTCGAAACTCTTGTTCTCTATTTCTGTACCCCCCTAAATGTTGTTTCTTAAGCGAGAAGATTACTTTCACGAAGTCGAGAGCCAAGAAGTTGTGTATTCGCCTTTGAAACCCCCAGACTCCTGGTCAGGTCATTTAACTGAACTTGAGTGAATGGTCTTGCGACCATATTATGTGTGGAAACCTGATAAGACTCAGATGTGTCATAATCTTGGTCAACTTCCATATTAATCTCTTCATGTACCTCTATATGTTCAGGGGGAGAAGGTATAGGAATTCCTGGGCCATGGGGCAGGGGTTTGATGGCAGAAGGAACATTCGGATATGCCACACTATGTTTATTCTTCTTATTTATACCTGTGGAAAATATAATTGCCTATTACATAAAGGAATTGATTTGGAGTTGCAGATTGTACATAAATGTTTAGTAAAGGATATGTTCATGCTGAAGTGAACTATGTTAGTTTTTAATTTTATGCTAAGTCTTTGCATAATAATGACATTTTCAGGAGCCAGTATAATACAGAAAGCTTAAATACTTGATACAATGCTCACCTTTAAGATTTGTCATGCAAAAATAGCAGTCCGTAGTGTGGTCCTTGCCATCTCTCCACACCATGGGAACACCAAAAGAGAGGGACTTCTGTTCGCGCTGACTCCAGCGTCTTAAACTTATGTAGCATCCCTTGCAGCAGATATGTGGTGCAAAACTTTTATCTTGATCTCTTAGCCTTACTCCAAAATATGAACGATACAAAGATTTAATTACAGGAGGGATTGTACTTTGCTGCTCGGGAAAAGTCCCTTTGCTGCAAACATAACAAAATCTGTCGGAGCTATTCTTACATTTTCTGTTAATTTTTAACTCAACCACTATTATTATTATTCTTATTATTATAATGCTAAGCAATTTTTAACCTGAAAAATATAAACCTATTTGCATAATTACTTAAAATGTACACAAAATTTATTGACAATAGAGCAGTGCAAAAACTATTGAAATTTGATGTAATATAGGAGATGTATAAACTATAAAATTATTATCACCCCCTGTATCGCAAAAACTGGAGCTGATAGAGAAAAACGGATGACAGATTCGGATTTAGGAGGTCAATTTTATTAAGAAACACTATAGAAAACCTAAGGTACATTTTTGACGCAGGCCAGTTTTATTGTTAAATTCTGTTATTCGTTTGTATAATATGTTACAGGCAGGGTTAAGTCCCACAACACTAAAGAAAATAATAAAAACCTCGTTATGAACACGAGGTTACAGAACGCCAATTGTAGGCTAAGCTGGACTCTGCCAGTCTTAAGAAACCCCAAATGTGTACAAACACTCAAGTAACAATGATAAGTTACATTAATTGCTTAAATCAGAGTTCAAATTATGGCAATCAAGCTTATAAGATTATTCATAATCCTAGAGTTTTCCTTCATATATAGCATAGCCTAGTATTGGTGAAGGCAAAACAAAGAAAATATAGAAAATTAATAAATTAAAGTTATTATTATAGTTATTATTATCAGCAACAATGAGAGCAGTTTAAATAGTAAGTCAAAGCTTGTAATTTGGCAGTTCTCCTTTTACTTATTTAAAGTTATAAATACATACCATACATACCAATAATAGGCGAAGAGCTCGGTGGCAGTGATCCCTAGCTAGTTAGATTTAGGGTCAAGATCCCGAAGGTAAGGTCTGTTACCAGTCAATCAAAGAAACTTGACTTGAGAAGAGCAGACTTTGCAAGACTTCGAGCTGGACTGACTGACGTGAGGCTAGAAGTGTGCGATGCCGTTGAAGACTCGTGGAATAGTTTCAAAACCACATTCATGAGTCTTCAATCGCGTTTCATCCCTCTGAAATGCCCCCGTCTGTCTTCTGTTCAACCTAAGTGGTTTAATCGAGAAATCGGCCAACTGCTTAGGGAGAAGAGAACTATGTACCGGCAATCGAAGATCTCAGGTGACTTTGACGAATACCGGAGGCTAGCCAGGAGAGTGAAGTCCAGCATAAGGGCGGCTAAGCGGTCTGAAGAACTCCGAGTGGCGAGACTCTGTAAAGAGAATCCCAAGGAGTTCTTTGGATATGTAAACAGCCGTAAACCAATCCGTCGAACGATTGGCCCTTCGAGGAACGAGGAGGGGACATTAAAGAAATCAGATGCAGAAAATGCTAACCTCCTCAACGACTACTTCTCTTCAGTGTTTACTAAAGAATGTGGTCCCATCCCCCAGCCGACGGATTCCTACTCGGGGGAAAAGCTGGAGGATATGGACTTCACCGAAGTTGAAATCAAAAAGAAGATCAGTGACCTAATGACGAATAAGTCACCTGGCCCGGATGGGTTTCTACCTAAAGTGTTGAAAGAAGTGCGCGATCAAGTGTCACGACACCTGAGCGCAATCTTCAACATGTCAATCCGGACCAAATGCGTTCCTAGAGACTGGCGTGAGGCGGAGGTGACTCCTATCTTCAAGAAAGGAGACCGTAACCAACCGTCGAACTACCGACCTATCAGTCTGACTTCGATAGTCGGTAAACTCATGGAAAGCATCATGGTGGACAAAGTGACGTCGTATTTAGAGTCAAACCTGCTACTGAGGAGTTCCCAGCACGGCTGCCGAAGGCAACGGTCATGCCTGACGAACCTTGTGGAATTCTTCCACTTCGTTTTCAGTGAGCACGATCGGGACAAGGCGGTGGATGTGGTCCACCTAGACTTTGAGAAAGCCTTTGATAAGGTACCACACCGCCGCCTTCTCCGGAAAGTGCGAGCGCTTGGCATAGACGGAAAGGTAGCCGGCTGGTGGTAAATGGACAGTCTTCTGAGTGGGTGCCCGTTACTAGCGGGGTGCCTCAAGGTTCTGTCCTGGGACCACTACTATTCATCATCTACGTCAACGACATGGACGGTGACATGGTTGCCAAGATTTCCAAATTTGCCGACGATACCAAGCTTGGTATGAACGTTGCAAAGGATGGAAATACTGCCCGCCTGCAGGAAGATCTTGGGAAGATTGGGGAGTGGTCGGACACGTGGCAAATGCCTTTTAACGTGGGCAAATGCAAAGTTATGCATATTGGCCACAGAAACCCCCAATCTCAGTATATCCTTAAGGGCACTGCTCTTGAATCGAGTGACACTGAGAAGGACTTGGGTGTTACTATCACTAGTGACCTCAAGTTCTCGAAACAGTGCATTGAGGCGGAGAAAAAGGCTCAAAGGATGCTAGGCTATATTAAGCGCCAGTTTGGTTATCGGAACCAGGAGATTGTACTGTGCCTGTACAACTCACTTGTCCGACTGCACCTGGAGTATGCCGTACAATTTTGGAGTCCTTCATTGCGAAAGGACATCGCGAGATTGGAACGCGTACAAGCCAGGGCAACCAAGCTGATTCCCTCTATCCGACATAAAAGTTATGAGGATAGACTAAGGGAATTAGATCTGTTCTCGTTGGAAACCCGTAGACTGCGTGGTCAGCTCATCGAAGTTTTCAAAATACTTCGAGGGTTCGACAATGTTGACTACCGGGATATTTTCACACTGAGTGAGAACAGAACGCGCAATCACGGCTTCAAACTTGAACTGAAGCGTTACAACCGCAATCTGTGTGGAAATTTTTTCACTTACAGTATCTGCGGTATGTGGAACGCACTTCCAGTGGAAGTTGTCAACAGTGAATCTGTTGACCAGTTCAAGTCAAGACTAGACAAGGTCTTGAAAAGTGGCCGTTTAGGGACGCAAAACAATTGAGCAGCCCTGTGCCCGCTCGATTGCTAGTCCAAAGGTACCCTCTTTGAATGGACCGTAAGGTCTCCTAGGGTACCTTCTTTCCTTGTTGTTGTTAATCCTTGTTGTAAAAAATCTTAATAATACTTATCACACGTTGAAAGAGAGGTCTAAGGTAAATAGGCGCCAAGTTTGACAACTATAGGAGACAATTACATTGCAGTAGTAGTGCACTGAATAATCACACAAAAAATAGAGCACATTAATTGACTAACTACACAAAATCTATGCAAATCAATTCCAGTAGGAGCGCGTTAAGTGGTTGGAGGTAAACTGCCTAAAATTGGGGAAATTTAAACCTAAATAAGTATTGGTAGAAAGTTAGTTGGTTGTGCGATAGGAGATTAGTTGGTTGTATTATGGGTAATCACTAAAGGAGTTGGAGATTGTTGTTTCGAAATTACATAAATATATATATTACAAATAAATATATATTACATTACAAATAAACATTACAAATGCATTACAAAAAGGTGCACAATTACATAGATTTACATAATGAAACCTTTTAACTAGTAGTATACATAACAAATAGTAAAGATTATTTTTGTTTCTCTTGTTTAAATCCCAAGGACGCAGGGATCTGTTTGCACACCACATCACGTTATCTCTTTCTTTTTTTCATCGCCTCTTTTCCTACACCCCTCTATCTATACAGTCATCGGTCATTTTTCGTTTTATGTTCGCCCTCGATTTTTTAATCACACACACACACACACACATATATATATATATATATATATATATATATATATATATATATATATATATATATATATATATATATATATATATATATATATATATATATATAGAGAGAGAGAGAGAGAGAGAGAGAGAGAGAGAGAGAGAGAAAGAGAGAGAGAAAGAGCGAGAGAGAGAGAGAGAGAAAGAGAGAGAGAGAGAGAGAGAGAGAGAACGGAAAGATAGGGCAAAATAGTTTGCACTATCTTTCCATTCTCTACATCTCCCATTTTCTTTCTTAAGCTTTCATTGGTTCATGTAATATTCTCCTTAGTGATTTTCCGGGTTGTGTTACCAATTTCCATTTCCTAGGGCCTTTAAATACATCAATATATCACGTGTCATGTGATTTTCAATTATTACAAACAAAAAAACCCCGTGTCCTCTTCTACTAGAAAAACACTTGTCTTGTCTCTCACTGGATAAAAACTTACACTTCGTTATTCAAAAGGTTTCTTGAATCAACCTTTTGGAGGGTTGAGGATGGTAGCTCTGGCGATGAGCGTCGTGGCCATATGAGCGATGAGCGCTTAATAACACTGGTTCAAATCCAACTTCTTTGTTTATTTTCATATAACGTTTAAAAATAGTTTGCCCTATCTTTCCGTTCTCTACATCTCCCATTTTCTTTATTAAGCTTTCATTGGTTCATTTAATATTCTTCTTAGTGATTTTCCGGGTTGTGTTACAAATTTCCATTTCCTTGGGCCTTTAAATATATATATATAAATATATATATATTATATATATATATATATATATATATATATATATATATATATATATATATATATATATATATATATATATGTATATATATGAAATAAAAAACTCACAAAATATCACGTGAGGGTAGCAAATTAATGCAATGTCCCGCAGGAAAAAAATGAGAAGGTGTTTCCAAGTACTTTCGAACTTTATTAAGTTCTGTATCAAGGATAACTACAAGAAATAATATTATATTAGAGGTATATATACGAAAGAAAAGTATAAAAGACCGCCTCAAAAACAAGAAATCACCAATGAGGAAGACGGAAGGGAGAAGGTAAAGAAACACATTAAGAATTACCTTACTACCTGCACCTGGTAATTCTTAATGTGTTTCTTTACCTTCCCCCTTCCGTCTTCCTCATTGGTGATTTCTTGTTTTTGAGGCGGTCTTTGATACTTTTCTTTCGTATATATACCTCTAATATAATATTATTTCTTGTAGTTATCCTTGATAAGGAACTTAATAAAGTTCGAAAGTGCTTGGAAACACCTTTTCATTTTTTTCCTGCGGGACATTGCATATATATATATATATATATATATATATATATATATATATATATATATATATATATATATATATATATATATATATATATATATATATATATATACACTCCTAAGGAGTCTACCTCCTTGGGAGAGGAGCACCCTATAACCGGTGACAAAGCCTATTTTATGTTATGGCTGGAGACTAAGGACGGAGGAACGGGGGGACGCTTTATTATGGTGTAGAACTCGGGTAGCTTTGGGCGTAAGAAGGATTCAAGATGGGCGTGTAAGCCTGTTTAAGTGAGCCTATTACTGCGGGACGTTTCTCTGACTGCGGCACTGACTGACTCTCTTACTCGCTTCTGTCTTTCTCATTTTCTTATTCTCTTATTTTCTTACGCGCCTCTGTCTGTCTGTTGTATTTCTTACTGCCTCGACTAGGTGAGTTTAGTAATATATATTTGTGCCGAAGACAATGGGCGTGGCCTATTATTATGTACTGATGTTGTTTGGGTGGAGCCTATTTCACTCCCTGTAAATTCGTATCAGGAGATAGAGATTTAGTTTCTGGTCAAATTACCAAAGACGCGACTAAGTTTCGCAGTCCCTTGCTAGCCAACAATGGCCGCTGCTATCGTGTTTTTAGTTTTCCACCTGCATCCCACTCTTTGTTTCAACAGCAGACCACTTTTGTATGTTTGTGTGTATATGCGTATGTTTGGTGCCGACACGAATTCATTCTTCTCGCCTCGAGCAAAATACATATATTATTTACATTCATGTTTTCTTAACTCGCGTCTATTTCTACTATAAGTGTTTCTCTCTATTCTAGATGCGTTCATTATTGCATGACATTATTTTAGTAATTAATGTGTGTGCCCAATTTCAGAATTCCATAGGTCCACCGGGAGTTCATTTGTATGCTTTCTCGCTGGGCCTACCTATCTTGAAATTTGGGTGCCACAGGCCTACTTTCCTTCGCAATTTGGTGCTACAAGCTTTTTTTTTTCATTTAAAAAAAAAGCATCAGTCAACCTTAGCATAAGCAGCTCTACTCTCTTTTTCCAACCGTTTTCTAATTTCCCAACCGTAACTTAGTAATCTTGGTAAATTTTCCTTCCTTAAAATACATCCTTTGTTTATTTAACGAATTTGCTTGGAGTATTCCTTACCTTAGTCTCCATTCGCAAAATTAAAGTATTATATAAAAATATAAATATTTTGTACGAAATCTTTATATTTTCACGAGCCTAAAAAAGATTTTCACTTCAATTTTTTTTATTCTTCCCTAAATCTTAACTGAAAACATAATAGATAAACTTCATGCGGTATGTACTAGTATGTACCTTCAACATACTTACGACTATGATGGCATATTGCTTCTCCCAGACATTCTCCAGGGTTTCGATCGTCATGCCCAACATGAATCATCCGCCGCAACGCCAATTTCAGGACAGAACCCAGCGCCGGTTAACTTATAGGATGGTCGCCAGTTTTGGGGTTATGATGGGTTACTACTTTATTTTTTGGGCAGAAGGAAGGAATGGTAAGAAAATGGCAGTTGTGTAGGCTTTAATCTTGGCTTACGGTTACCTCAATTCGGGCAAGTGAAATAGTTGAGTTTTCCGTGGTTCTTTTGTGCCCGCACGTCTTTGGTTAGCTCTCAGTGTTAATGTTCTGCGTCAAGTTGTTGGGACTATGGACGGACGGATTGAGTACGAGGTAGAAACTGGTGATGCTAATAATAATAACGCTACTAATATACTAATCAGAATGCGAATAATAAGAATGTTTCTGTCCGTCTATTTATACTAACGCCAATTAAGGTGAAGTGACTTCTCTTTAAATCTGAACCCGGGGCGGAGCTTATCAGGTCAAAGATATGTGCCTGTGTTCTCTACTAAGACTGCTGGGAGGAATCAAAGGGTGTGTGCATGTTGAGTGTAGGCACGTGTATAGTAACCGGCGTGTACGTCCAAAATAGGACACACGCGAGAGTCACTACACACATAAAGTACACAGAGAGAGAAAAGTAAAGTTAGCGCCGTTTACGAGAATGTCAAACGGTAGTAAACGGAGCACAGTTATATCTGTTAGAATTGGTCGAGACAATCTTAGGCAAACAGAATAATCAAAGCAGAATTCAGAATAAACCGGTTAGATATCACTGTTAAACAAATAGAAGCCAGGTCAGAAAGCTGTCTCCATGGCAACATGCCAAAGCCCACAGAGAATTTTACCCAATCGTCGGAGTGCCTTTCTTATCAATATGTTCGGCAGTAGTCAATCAAAAGTCGAGTTATGTTAATACCGACAAATCCACAGGCCGGTACATAAGAGAGAGGTGTGGCTTAGTTGGACGAGGAACTTGTAGGGAGTGGCTTAAATTGAATATATATAACTGCCTGAAGCCAGAACAAAAAAGAGAGAATTAGATTACTGTTTTATATAGCAATATATCGTGTTATATATAGTTCAGTGCGATCTCTCGGATTCGCGTAATTCATCTTTGTATATAGTCGTGTACATAACGCAGACATTAAAGTGTAACTCATAGAGCTTTTATTCGTCCGGCCTCCTCTAGACTTTGCTCGCACTTGACCTAACTTAATTTATGTTATTACTTAGAACTAAAAACTTAATTAAAGAACTTTTATAAAGTGCAATAAGATCTAGTTCAATAATACTTCTAATTTTGCTTTGGTGACTTCAATATCCTGACGTTACTCAATCTTCCTGCTTCAATGCATTATTAATCGGGAAAACAGCCTTTTCGCAATTCTCCTCGTTAATCGCAATTCCTTGCGATTACGTAACTCCCGAAATACCGGTGTTTTATCCTGGTGTGGTCTATCCTCATCCTCCGGGCTATTTGACCCCGTCGCTAGAATAAGACCACCCCTCGGCTTAGGGCACCCCATAGTAACCAACAACTAACTCTCGTGGGAAATAAGGAAGGGCAACGCAAACCAACTGGGGCATCTGTATCAATCGGAGTGCTTGCCAAAAGATTACGCGATAACTCGGTAATTTATCACCATTACTGGCAACCAGCGTCCCCCTTCCAAGGGTCTTGGGTTGTCTTCACCATTACCTTGAAGGGCCCCTCAGAATTAGGGACGACTTTCAAGAGCCCCCCTATACGTGTACACCAAAAGAGTATTTGCATTTGGACACCTAATGTGGTTTATCAAGCCGACATCCATTGCAAGATTGATTTGCCTTTTCATAGGCTCATGTAATCTCTAGCAGGTCAGATCAGATTCCATTCTATGTGTGCATCGCTGTTTTCCACTGTCTCCGTTATCTGTCTCCAGACCGTCGCCTCAAATCTGTTTCCTAATGTGTGCCCGTTTGTACATTCGCGTGGCAACACAATAATTTCACTTGCTTCATTACAAAATATTGTGCTTTGCATTGATACATATTAAATTACGAATAACATTATTTACAAGTATTTGCTTTGATTAGTGAATTGTTACAAGATGGCATATTATTTCAATGTAGGATTTGTGTGCCCAATTTCAAGATTTCATAAGGTCAAGGGGTGTTCATTTGTGAGGTTTCCAGTGCCCCAAGAGAAATTGATGCGCGCTAGGCTCATTTTTCTAACCTTTTAAATCTCTCATTATCTTTTTCACGCCTATTTATACCAATAAAATTGTGAAGGAGTGTCAAACGTTTGAGTGGTTGAAGTTATGCGACCTTATAATGTGTGCCAGTATTTTAAAAAAATATTTTATTAAATATCGTCGGCTGGTTGTGTGGAGAGATTAAACAATGTCTGCTAACCGAAGTCGCGTGCTCTGTTATTCTGATTTATGACCTTACGACCTTCAAAACTTTCAATAATTCCCGGACTAACCTTTGGAGGACCTTGACAATTATATCATTCGAAAGAGAAAGTAAAACAAGGGCTTCTAATTTCTTTAAAATCGGCCGAATAGTTATGGGGTTATTGCTAAATAATTCCCGGGCTAATCTTGGAAGGACATTGGCAATTATATCTTTCGAAAGAGAATGTGAAACAACATAAGGATTTCAAATTTCGTTAGAATATAGTATACCTTGTTTGGATTGTAATTTATTCTATGTAAGTCAAACTTCTAAAAATATCTCTGTAAGAATTAAGCAACATCAAAATACAGTATCTAAGGGATATAAAAATAATGCCATCCACAGGCTTAAGATGGGTCACCAGATTAATTGTCAAAAGCAAATACCAGGAGAGAGGGGGGCGCCGCTACCAAATATTTGAAACCGCTATCCGCTACCTTGGCTAGCTGAAACCACTACCCCTACTTTTCAAAATCGCGAAACCGCTACCCCGCTATCGCTACTTTGTATTGTAAAGCGCTGCTCCCCCCCAACCCCCAAACCTCCTAGCTTTTCACTGTTTTTTAATAAATTTCAAGGAAAACTAATGTATATTACATCCAAAATTAGCAGTTTTATTGTAAAGAACGTAAAATAGGTAGCGGTATTGATTTTTTTGTAGTCCGTTACTTTTTGCTTATAGAAACCGCTTCCGCTACCATTTAGTGTGTCTGCAAGTAGCGGACTAATGTAGAGGAACGCCCAGCTCTGAGATCCAGTCCAATTTTTCTTCCTCAAATCAAACTTATCAGGTCCTTAAAAAAATCTGACCATCTGATTTTATATGGAAAACATTGCTTTCTATAAATACGGTGTGTCTCTATTTCATAAACCATTGTTAGTCTGAAAATGTTATTATGATAACGAAAGTACTAGCTCCAATCAATCTTTCTTTTTCCCTACGCGGTGTAGATAGAAGGGAATAGGAAAGGGGCAAAGAAAAAAATAATAGCGTAGGCGAGTTGCAAACAGCTTCCCGCGTCGCGCGACCACTGTTAGCCAGCGGCAAATCCACTCGGCCATCCTGAGTCTCAAAAAAGACTCATTCAAACCAAGCTTTTAAGCCGCTCGCCTGTACTTCTCGTACGCTATATAACCTCCCCTCCTAGAAGCGGAGCGTATTTTTGAAGAAATGAGAACCCGTTTGGAAATGTTATTCAAAGGCTAACGCTCCCTCTCCCGGGTCTGGGCACCATTGTAGATTGAAGGGAATAGGAAAGGGGCAAAGAAAAAAAATAATAGCGTAGGTGAGTTGCGAACAGCTTCCCGCGTCACTGGACCACTGTTAGCCAGCGGCAAATCCACTCGGCCATCCTGAGTCTCAAAAAAAGACTAATTCAAACGAAGCTTTTAAGCCACTCGCCTGCACTTCTCGTACGCTACAGTGGTACAACCAAATATTTATCATTATTCACGTGTTACCTCTCGTGATTTTTACCCATATATATATATATATATATATATATATATATATATATATATATATATATATATATATATATATATATATATATATATATATATATATATATTAATGCGTCAATTAATAAGGTCACATTTTGTTGGGCTCCAAGGAAATAAATTTCCGGAAAGGTTTGCGCTTGCAGCTTCCCTGTGTCCACATCCTCTCTGCAGCTTTACCGAGTAGGGATTTCTTCCGACCATCGTGACTGTCTGTGAGTCCTTCGGTAGTGGGGTGGCTGCACGAGCTTTAAGCTATTGAGTTAAGCAGTCGGTCCGCCCGTGGCCATTGATATAACATAAAATCCTGGTTTTTCGAGGTGACTTTATCCGCCTTCGAATCGGACATTCCCGAATGACCCACGGCCACATAGTATCGGGGAGGGGATCCGTTGCGCAGGGTTTTTATCTCATCTGTTTCGTGGTTCTCCCACCCTCGTGAAGCTTTAATGTACCTTGTGATATCCCTAACACCACCACCCTTTCTTCAGTAGTTTACCAGAAGGTTCTCGGTGCCTCAGCACCCTTAAGCTTGTCAGATTTTGTTTATACTGTCTGTCATTTGTTGTCGCTCAGTCCGCGATTATTTACAAGTTTATGTAAATCGTACTTCGTTTGGTTTGAATGCTTTTTCCTCTTCCTTTACTTTCATCTTTAAAAAATTATATTTTAAAGTTTGTTGCTTACGAAACTTGGTTGGATTTAGCGGTATGAAAATTCTACCCTTAAATTAAAATTAGAACTTACCAAGGGTGAAAAAGAATAATTACTAAAAGAAACTGGACAAGAAGAGTTCAAATGATAATTAGGTAGATCTTGTAGTTATGCCCCCTTCACACAAAGCAAAGCAATTGGCTAGCTTAAGCAACTTGGTTGGTCCAGAGATGACCACAACCATATAACACTGATTTGATTATTGTAGGATCCTTAGGCGAGGGGCAATATCATAATCACAAAGAGGGTATAGCGTAGGACGTGGCATTCTAAATGTTGTACTTTATTGCTTTTTTTCATACTTACGTTTTTGCCCCCTGGGCGTGTATCATGGGTAACCCAGAAAAACCTCCACCGTGGTGAGGTCAGTGGGGCTAAAAGTCAATAAATTTGACTCGAATTATCCCTCACCAGGTTAAACCAACTGGTTCGCCGTCTTATTTCGTAGCTCTTGCGAAGTATCATGGAACCGTTTATCTCCCCCACTGGGAAGCCGTAATACCGGGTGTCCCAGAAAAAAAGTTAACCGTACTTTAAATTAGCATAACTCCAAAACTATTGGAGATCTTTGGATTATGCAAAAGGTGTTTTATTTAACAACTATTTATCTGTCGATCCCATAAATTTCATTAAATTCCCTTTTATGATATTGATACACTAATGGGTTTAGTGGAGGCTATCAAAAATATGTTTGCGCAAGGAAGTAAAATAATGAAACTTCTTAGTTTAAAATCAACAAATATATTTAAATCCATTTTTAACAAAAACACCTCTTCATATGGGTAATAAAATTCTTTTTTTAATTTTATAAGCCCCGTTTCCTTCCACATGTCCTCCATTTCTTTCCAAGCACAGTTGCTCCCTTGATCGCATTGATTGAACAACTCTTTTGATTAACTTGTGGTTTTCCTTAAGTCTATTGACTTCACGTGTGATACTATCTCTTAACTGGTTTATGCTTTGTGGTGGAGTAGAATACACTTAATTCTTTAGATATCCCCATAAGAAATAATCATACGGTGTTAAGTCAGGGGATCTTGGGGGGCCATTCAATTGGATGGGGTTGTCAAACGTTTCTCTTAGTTTTGTTCTTACAGCAAGCTGTCTATGAGCTGGTGCGCCGTCCTGAATCCACCAAAGTCTATGGAATTGATTGCCGTAAATCTGGCGGAGTTCCGGGAAGATCCTTTCGCTGATCATGCTCAGGTAGGCAGCACCATTCAAGTTATTCTCCTAACACAATGGGCCCACAAGATAGCCATTCCCGCATATTCCGATCCACAGAGACACTTTCTGCTGACAAATACGTGTGTCAAAGTTGAATGCTGGTGGGTGGTTCAGTGGCGCATATTGACGAATGTTATGGCTATTTACCTTTCCATTTATGCAAAAGGCTGCCTCGTCACCAATCACAATGTTTTCCAAGAAACGAGCAGGTTTATGGAGAAACCATTCGACAAATTGTCTACAACGAGGAAAATCAGTTTCAAGAAGCTGGTGTCTTGCATGTATCTTATAGGGATGCCATTTTAAGTCTTGTTTAATTATGCGGTTAAATGATGACTTTGACAATTGTAACCCATTCTTTCTGACTGATACATGTGGATTTTGAAGAAGTGTCATCTGAACATTTTCGATATTTTCTGTTCTTATGGTTCTCATACAACCCGAACGAACTTTATTTAGATTTAAGCATGTTCCTTCATGTTGGTATTTGCAAACATTTTTCCAAATTGTGGGCTTGCTTGGTGGGTGCCTACCTGGAAAACGTTGTTCAAATGAATCTTGTACTTGTTTAATACTGCCAGTCTTAATAAAGTTTGTGACTACAAATACGCCTTGATCTTTTGTTAACTGCATGATTAAAAAGGTTCTATGGAAGTAAACTTTCACCCAGAAACGCTTTCATTTGCTTAGTAAGCAATAATGACAAAACCATACCACAACGTGGCTGAAAAACCACTGTAAAATGGCCTAAGCTTTGCTTGAAGAATCGCACAGTGACTTAGACTACCTAGGCTCCCTACGCTTCTCTTGAAAGTGCACGGTAGCCTAGCCTTCTTAAGCTTCGTTTCATTATTTTACTTCCTTGCGCAAACATATTTTTGATAGCCTCCACTAAACCCATTAGTATATCAATATCGTAAAAGGAAATTTAATGAAATTTCCAAAAGCGACAGATAAATAGTTGATAAATTTGTTTTGTTTTGCAGAACTCAAAAATCTCTAATAGGTTTTGAGTTATACTAATTCAAAGTACGGTTAACTTTTTTTCTGGGACACCTTGTATAGTTTTCCTTTGTCCCCTTTAGGTCAGAATTAGATCGCCGGAATTCTCCCATCCCGCCAGTACATTCGCCGACTTCCTAATAAGTGCTAATTAGTTACCGAATCCTACTTCGGACACCAAGAACTTACTCACCAGATGGCTTCCTGAAGTAGCCATACAGTGGAGATATTGTTTCAAGTTGCAGAAGCCTCCCTAAAACATCAGAAGACCACAACTCTTTCTCACTTTACTTACCCTACCTCACCTTTCAGCTACCTATTATTCCCTTCTCCAAAACTCCCACATAGAAATCAAGCAAAGGATCCCCCCCCCCCCCGCTCGAACAAGGAAATAACAAAGTGGTTCCTACCACAAATCGGACATTCCTCAACATTCTGATAGACGAAATGTTGCATATTCGTCGTAGTAGTTCGAAGATTGGTCAGAATTTCGACTCTGTCTCGGTAGTGTTTTTCGGAAAAATAAGATGAAAGGGAGATTTTTAATTATTTTATTAGTACACAAAATTTGAATACCCCTCTTCATAAAAATCTATGTCGGGGAGGTTTACATTATTTTAGTCTATACAGTTTTAATTCTTTGGTAAATTGGTTCAATACAAAAGCATGTGAATGTGCTCTTAAACTTTACCGTATTGAGTTATTAATTATAAAAAACATAAAAAACCGTTCCACAGTCGTACCACGCACACAATGTTATTCTTATAGTATACATGTACATATCAATTACATGTACACTATCAATGACCTCAGCTGAGGCTTTTGTTCAAAGGAAGGAGATCGGAAGGTCTTGACTGTTTGGAGTGATAATAAAACGTATGCTCCTATTAAATTGCATGAAGGAAATAACTTGTATATAAGTGTTCCGTTTGAAATATCATGAAAATAACACTCGTTTGTATGTGTGGTTGTCTATGTACGAATCACATTTACCAGTGAGTTTGTTTTTCACTCGCAACTAAATAAAGGTTTCTTATTTTTTATTTTGTGAATGTTGCGAATAGATCTCAATAAAGTAGGATCTAAACAATCATAGGGAAACCAAACTCAAGGCAAAAATTTCAGTCTTTAAACTCTTATTTGTCCTAAGAGGACAGAATTAAGTCTGGTTAACTACCATTTACTGCTTCAGGAATGTATGCCCTAAACCTAAAAAGGAATATTGATAAGGGTTCATATTTAAAGTTTGCAAAAGATGATAAATCAAACTATAGAAAGTTTTAAGTCAGAATGTGGCAAATGATCGGCAAATATAATGATTGAGAAGATAAAGGAATATTGCGGAATAAACAACTGTCAAGTGAAGAATACGAAGAATGATAGCGAAGGTGAGTTCGGCAAATGTGATAATGGATATTGCAGCTACCAACAATAAGTTAACGAGGATGAGTGTAAAGATAAGTGCTTACCATACATAGTTTGTTTCTCTACTGTAATCCTTCTGATTTGTTTTTGTTTTTTTTACTCCAGATGCAAATAAAGGTCTTAGCACTTTCCGAGAAATAATCCTCTTTTGTAGATTTGGTTAAAACTTCCTAATATATATGATACAAATCTGTTAAATAATGCTAGGTTACATTTAAACCTATGACATGTCAAAATATGTTAGGTAAAATAACAGCAAAATAGAAAAATGCACACACAATGTAGCATTAATTATATACAAGGGGAATATTATTAAATTTGCATGTATATATATATATAATATATATTTTATAAAGTTTGTTGCACATTCACAACTGTAAAGTGTTAAGTTTCGAGTAATCATCATATTCACACCTACCCTCCAGATAAACACATCCAAATACAAAACATTCACTCCACATACATCCAACAAGTAATGTTTTGATGTTAAAATGAATGATTATTTTCATCATTTTTTTTTAACCATTTCAGGAGCATTGGAAGTAACAACATTTAAAAAGATACACGAGCCAAACTCTCAACATACATAGCCCCCCTCAAAAGTTTATTACATTTGTGACAAATCAAAATTAAACCATTACAAAAGATTAAGTGATTGTGTATGCACGCCCAACTCGTCTAATTTAAGAGTTAATGCCACACTAAAAACGGGGATTCGTGTTCAAGGAAACTCTGGCCAAAGAAGCAAATGATTCTAGAGGTGTCGTATGCGATCACGTAAGCAGAGAGCGAAGCTGTGCCACTTAAGTGAGACAATCGGTAGTGGCCCATCTTCTTCTGCCAGAAAATGATCACTTTGACAAACATCCCCAAAGATAGAATGCAGCCTCCCCTAACTCTCCACTGTCCATTGAAAACAGAAGTAGGCCAAGGCGAGTGGAAACACCGCTGTCGATTACAACGAAGTTAACCTACACTGGTGTGCCTAGGCACCGGATGGAGCCCCGATTTCTGTAGATATCACGACGACTGACAGATGTTATAAAGACCCGTGCTTCAGGGAAATAAAAGGCGTCAAAGGGAGCAGAGAGGTACAGCTTCTACCAACTAAAAAAAACCAAAAAAGTTCTTGCAATCATCCCTGAAAAATATTTTGACATTATCGCTTGAATTTAAGGCGAAGATCATCGTTTTACCATTGCTCGTATCGAGTTTGCATCATGCTTTCGAAACTTTAAGTCTCACGCCATTAAGAAAATCACATTAATATGTAAAACTTTTAAGATTTTTGGAAAAGGAATAATAATATCCACAAAAATCCTCCCACCCCATCAAAAACATGCAAATAAATATTAATATTCCATTAGCTAATCCTGAAAAGGGATGCTTTCAATACCAAAAACGTATAATGAGCAATTGTCAGAACTTTCGCAAATGATATTATATATATACATATTTCTAAACATATGTATATATACATATATTAGTAAATCCCAGTTAGGATAAAATGCTGAAAACAGCCCGTTGAAAGATGCTTTTTTTTGTATTATTTATTATGGTTTAAGATTATATAAAAACTTACTAGTTAATGACTTATATATTAAATCTTAACACTTTAGGGAATGAGTCGAGGACACAACACGGGGCAATCAACACTTTTTTTATTATAGTGGTTCATAATGAATAATATACACAAAAAATCTAAAAATCATTGGCACAACGGTGACCTCTTAGAGGCAGAGGAGCAGAATTGATGCTCACATCCGCTTCATGTGATGAATTTAGTTTCGAAAAAGCTATTTTCAGCTACAACCACGACCCGACGGGGAGGAAGGAGCCCCCGTCTCTCCGAGGCGGCCACAAACACGTTCAAATCAAATCCAGTTTTTTATTTAGATTAATATTCTGCTCGGCACAGAAGTTTCTGGTGAGGGGGATGCAGTTGAGGTACTCGCAGATCTTACACTCGTAGATGGGAGTCACATAGAAGAGGATAACGAGCGCGGTGAGCATGACGAGTACGGCCACTAAACATACCCAGATAAGGAGGACCTTTCGCCGTCGGTCGTACGGCCCGAACGACACGTACGGCAGGAGCGCGTACGACAACAGGAAGCCGAAGATGAAACCAAAAATGTGGGCATAGTTGTCGACCCACGGCAGGAGGCCGATGAGAAATAGTACGAGAGTGATAGCGACTAGGCGAAGCAGCGCTCGCCAGGGGTAGCGGATCAGCGGCCAGCAGTTGATCACTTCGACGAAAAGACTGGCCAGGAGGCCAAATTGCGATCCGGAAGGCCCCACTTCGGCGCGGTAGGGCACGAAGATGGCCGAGGCCAAGTTGCCCGCGACTCCCGACACCACGTAGATAATCCCAATGCGAACGGGACCAGCCAGCTTCTCCAAGTCTCGCATCAGGTAATATTGGAGGAGAATCGTGATTAACAAATGGAAGATTCTGAAACAAAGGTACTACATTACTGAGGCAAAGGTCCGTAAGGGGAAGTAGGAATGGGAAACCACGTTCCAGCTCGCCTGCAATTCAGTCCCTTCCCGGTCCCAATGTCGGCAGGAACTGCAGCTGTATATCTTCTACATTTTACTTTTGTTTATCTTCACTTTGGTTCTTGGCTCCTCTGTCCAAAAAAGAGTGGGCCCCTAGTGCCCTCGGGCTCACCAGCGATGGTCATACTGACCTTTATATCTATTTCACTATCAGGTCGGGATCAGCCTGGATAAAGGCAGATTCGGAACCACCACTACTACTACTGCAAACTTTCTGTGGGAGAAATAAGAAGGGGAAAATGGCTAGACAAATAAGAGGAGCCCTAAGTCAGGACTTCCAACTTCACAGACTATAATTACCCTTTTATGAGGTCTCCTGTTCAGGGACCAACACTAACTGGATGACACACAGTACTTCATCACTATGAATCGCAATTTGGCTTGGACAAAATGGTCAGTAGCTTGGTGCTAGATATTGCCTAAATGGGTGGTTAGATTTTCTAGATGTTGATGAAGGCTAAAGAAAAGGAGGGACTTCCGCGGCGGTTGACTTCATCAAAACCTCAAAACCCGAAGCGCTTTTAAGCGTCAATACTATACAACAAAGGGGCTGGAAGGTAGATTGTGCCCGGGAGTTTCTTGACTTAAAGTCATACCTAGAACTATATAGGAGAGTGGGGTTCCATTTTTGCCCCTTTCAGACATGCAGTTAAGTTTAGTAACTTGCAACGCGCAGCTGACACTACATTGCAACTGATAATTATTGAGGGTTGATGGTTCTCGTATAATCACGATTTCTACCTGTATTCTGTCCTTCGTGATGAATAAAGCGCGCTAATTCCTCTTTTCGTTCCAATAAAAAAAAACAACTTTCAGCTTGACAGCCACGTGATCTAATGGGTTTATATTCCCATTAGGATCAAAATGGGTGACGCGATATGGTTCCTGGTTAGGTATTTAGCTCGAGCGTCAGGGTTGCGTTTCCTCGATTCATAGTGGCGAGATTTAGGAAAGCGGATGCGACGGGTGGTGAATTAAAACTCACCATAAAGGAAATAAACGGTGATACTTACCCCGCATGTATGAATAACGATGTCCAAAGACGATAGAATTGATCTGGTCTATCGGGGCTATAAAAGGGAATCATGCCACAAACATTATTTAAACACGAGACCTGTTTGAGAAAAGAAGCAGTTAAAAAAAACAAACCCGTCCACTCTGGCTACAAATTTACATAAGGCAACACAGTTTATTTTTCGGTAACCTTTTTAAACTTGCCTTGGGGAAAACTTACCTGAGAACATAACGTCGCCTCTTCGTGAAAATACCCCCTTACAAAATTGCAGTACTCTCTCGTCGTGATTCGACACTCCCCATGAATACCTATACAACAAGGATGGCCAATGACTTCGCAGGCCATGTGTTCAGCGGCGTTGATTTTACGCACGGCCGACACAGCTACGCGCTTCTTGCAGATTGGCCATTGTGTGATATCATCCGGCCACTCGTGAGGCGGTATCGAAGCGGGTTCTTTGCAATAACTGCGAACGAAGAGACAAAGAATTATTTTGTCCTCCCTCCACAACCTCCCATGCATAAGGTAAATGCATCAATAACACATGGAGAAGGAAAAAATCTAGAGGTAGAAAGGATCTTTACAACACAGTCCATAGCTCTGGCTAACCGAGTGGATACGGCGTTAAACGTCGTGGGTACCGGGTTCGATCTCGTGATGAGCGGACACAAACATTCGCGCATGTAGAGATCTGGCTACCAATTGGTGGACGCGCTGTGCTTATCCCCCCCCCCCGATCTAGCCCTCCACAAATCCTTTCCATCACCTGTACACTCCTCATCCATCAGTAACCTACTCCCTTAATCCGTTCGCTGAGATGGACGCCTTAGCGTCGATCGGCGGTCATAATCCTCTACCATAATAATAATAATACCCTGCCCCTCCTAAATGGGGTGGGTAGATCTTATACTTATCACACACAAAGGTAATTCCAAGACTGGTTTCTTTCCCCCCAGTCTTCGCAGCACAACATATACACACGCTCTGTTCCGAGGAATCCTGCCGACGGGTATCTATATCCACATACCTCTGACGGGGAACAGGTCCCTCTGCCCTGAGGTGACGAAGGCTCCCACCTGAACGCTGTTTGGTGTCCAGACATGATACTTCCTTGCACCTCTCCCCAGAGGACCGGCCCCTGGTGTCCTCGGACAGACCAGCGATTGTCATACTGACCTTTATGTCATTTAATTATCCGGACGGGATCTGCCATGGCAATTTTTTTAAAATTCACCCATCTGGGGGGATAAGTCACCGTAATTCAAATTCTAGCCTAGTACGAGGCTATTCTAAAATTCACAAAATAACAAGAACAAAAAACAAACAAGAAGGAAGCACATTCCGGCGTCGGGGAAGGACCCCTCCCCCCACACCCGAAGCAGGAGCATGCAACCTACCACAAAGAGTAAAATAAAATGGAGGGGGCCCAACCTCCTCCAGAAAGTAAGAGTCCACAGGCTTGTGTACACGGATCCGTCCCGGTACCGGGACAGGTAGCGTGCGCGAAGATCACCCAGACTGGGCCATTCAACAAGAATGTGCTAAACAGTCTGGGGGTACAACGTAGTGGTCGCGATAAGGCGCAGGCGGGTGCGTCTCGCGAGTGTGTCCAATTCGGAGACAACAGAAAGTAACCTGAAGCCGTCGCGCCACTGGGGAGTAGGTCCATGGGAACAGTCGCGGCGCAATGGCACATAACTTTAATTTGCCCTCGACCGTCTCCCATCTTCTTTGCCAAGCAACCAGTAGGGCTGCCCTGATTCCTGTCATGTAATCGGTAAGAGGAAGAGCGAAACGCTGGTCTGGTCGCAGAGTCCTCTTTGGCGCCCTCATTCCCCACATGTCCAGGCACCCAGCATAAGATAATCTCGACATCCGTGTGGCTGGCGGCAGCCGTAAGATCACGGATACCACGAACCACCGGGTGCCAGGACCACCTTTTTATGGTAGGAGCGGTAGATGGATGAATCCTAGCAAACAATGTGGGATTTAATGCGGTGAAGTTTGGTAAGAGGAAGAGTTTGTCAGTCAGCGAGCCATTGTACATTAAGCATCTTTACATGTGGAAGGAGATCAAGGACTGGAATGGGAGCTGGGAGGGAGGACGACCGAGCAGCTTGGTCAGCTCTTCCATCGCCAGGTACCCCAACTTGGCTGGATACTCAACAGAAGGTGACAAGCTTATTGAGTGAAGTCAAAAGCACACACACTAGTAATGGGAAATGAGTAGTGGGACACTACAGAAATCGTGCTTCAGCAATCCCTAAACAACACAAATTAGGTAGGAAGGAGTAGGCAGCAGGTAAGGAAGGAAAGAAGGGCTCCCGGATGGCGTACAGCTCTGCTGTGGACGATAAGCATCTAGGGGGGGGGAGGCATAGCATTGTTTCCGCTACAATAAGGGCAAACGAGCCGTTAGTGAATGTGGCTGTACCTCGGAGAGATCAGGGTTACCACGTCCGACATCCAGTGAAAGAGGAGCCAAGAGTAGTCAGTGAAAAAGGTCAGTCGGAGGACAAAGGGTACATAAAGGGACCGGGGAAATGCAACAGCTCACCCAGACTTGGGTGGACACACACGTCAGGGAGCAAACGCTAAACGACCTCAGCAGCGGGATCCGGATCCGGAGCGGAGGGTTGCAAAGGTTTGTGTAGCTGGCACCATCACACAGCCAGGATTTTGGGACTAGTTACCCAACTTTCAAGGGGTGGAACACCAGCCGGCGGAGGGAGTCCAACCCCCCCTCAGGCGCCCTAAAACTAAATACTATGGAGGAGGCCAGCCTCCTCCTACTCCAAATAACAATTCCACAGTTGGGTGTGCACAAAAGGGTCGGGATACCGGGGAGGGTAGCGTGCTCAAAGCTCTTCCAGACTGTGCTGGAACGTCCGGTGTCCAAGCAGTTGTTCGGGGATCGCTCAATTAGGCGACAAAAAGGTACCCGAAGCGTTCGAGGAATTGGGGTGTAAGTACGCGCGAAAAAGCGTAATGGCACGCAAATTTAGATTCCCGTGAGCCGTCTTCCATCTTTGTTTCCATGTCGTTCGATGGGCTGGCTTTATTATTCTTGCCATTCTAGTGAGAGTGGGAAGAGCGAAACGCTCGTCCGGTCGCTCAGTCCGTGCAGACTTTCTGGCAGCTTATTTCCAGCGATCCCTACTTTTTTTTTTTATATCCCATCTGGCGACTACCTTCTAGGGCATAATTCGCCGTGTGCGATCCGTACATGTCCAGGAACCGAGAGGATAATATATCCTACCGGCTCGTAGCATCCGTGGTGTCACGGATACTAAGAATCAGGGAATTCGGAATTCCAAAGCCTAGAGGAAACAGCGCGCTGTGAGTCGCTATAAATCCCTTGTACTTAAGAACCAGGCATGCCCGCAATACCCCGTACCACCATATGGCACATGTTAAGAGGTGTGTGGTACTAGTACTAGGGTTTCAAATTTCGTTAGAATCGGCTTAATAGTTACAATGTTATTACAAAAGAAAAAAGAAAAACGGGACCGATGGACCTACATAGTGAGATATAGAGTCACACGCGACTAAAAGAAAAGAGGAGAAAAGAATAACGTTGTATCCAAGTCACAACTGAGAAACACCAACTCTTATTTCTTAATTTCCCCCGAATCTTGTATGGCCAAGGATCAAAATGGAATGGGAGATTTCGGCTGGAATTTGCAACAAAACTAGACAACTTACTTGGGATCCTGTCCACAAACGGACCCTGATAACCTCCCGTCCGGTCCCTTGGCTAACTCGCTCCACTTCTTCCAAACAGAGAGCCTCATCTGCAAAGACAATTCATTCATAAAACAGGTGATCGACGTATCGCAAAGAACTAAGAGGTGGAATTAGATATTCGTGCACTTCAAGTTAATGTTCAAATTCATTTGACTATTGAAGAAAAATGACATCTAAGGGGTTTGTATCCCTGACACAATGGTGATAATAGGGTGGGGTTTGATATTATAGTACGTCGTGTTGCCCTTGAACAAGGACGCTCTTTTAAGTATCTAGGAAATATCGTAAGTGATTGTGGCATAGATGAAGCAGAGTGCGATCGCAATTTGATTCTCAGGGACGATCAGTGTTAGGGAATGCTAAGGGTTTGAGTGTGGAAGATGCCAGCCAAAAAGATGCACGAGTATGCTGATGCCAATATTGGTATATGGGAGGGAAAATTTAGTACAAAAGTAGGAAAAATGTTGAGTGAGAACTGTGCAAATGGAGTTTGAGAGGGGTGTTTGGTGTGCAAAGGAACCTAGCCACTAAGAGGGGCAAGTCAGCCCAACTCAGCGCCGGCCCCAAGCCCGGATAAATAAGGAGAGTTTGAGTCAGGAGGGGCACCCGTCCTTAAAGTCTCTGCCGAAACATTAATGGACGAGTCTTTTACCGAATGAGAGTAAGGGTAGGACGTGGTCTGTAAGCGACCCACAGACACAGAAAGGGCTACCACATCAAGAGCATCAGCTCTTGATGCGGCCAAAGAAGAGAACTCAAACAATTGATTTGCGAAAGGGAACTCTCAAAGTAAGCATCACAAGAAGAGAAGCAGCGTGTAGCGAGGGAGGTGATGAGTATAGAGGTAGAGGGGATCCGAAGAAGAGGAAGACCGAAAATGAAACAGAAAACTTTGGAACTGACTCATTAAGAACGGAGACCCCAGGTAGGGAAGAGCGGAGAAGTTTGATGTGCAAGGGGTAAATAGAACGGGCAAGAGGTATTTACGGTGTGACGTTGTGACAGTGTTCTGCCGGAGTATGGGTATGAAAACAAAGAAGACTGGAAGGAAATAGACTTGCGAAGAGAATATACATCAAAGGAGGGTTATGTGAGCGTGTGTGAGGGAGAAAGGGCTGACTGAGTGAATTATATTGTGTATGGTGTGCATGGAAGGGGTTTAAGAGCGAGCGTGCTGGGGTCGTTCTTCCAAGGGATGAACCCAAAGTGGAGGAGATGCGACAGCGCATAGCAACCTATCGCTATGAAGAGAGCGGGGGTGTAAAAAAATGATGGGGGGGAGAGGGGCAGTGGCGCTGATACCCACCGACCCTATTGAGGAAAGTGGTTGATGGTAAAGAATGAAGAAACCGTTTAGGAATTTCGAGAGTAATTTCAAAGAATGTAGTCACGTGTAACATCCCAAATGTATAGAATGAAACCTTCAGAACTTTAAAATATTTTAAGGAGCAAAAGTTCTGAAATTCTGCTAATACTTATTACTATCATCACACGACTTTATAACAACAATAATTACTTAAATATTCCTATATTTAAGGCAAGAGTCCAAAGTTTTTATATATAAATATATATGAGCAAGAATAATAATCATTGGCAGAGCTTGGCGCGACTTTGCCGCCGGATCTGGTACGACTGCGACTCTATTTTTGCACCCCCGCCCCCCAGTGCGACTTTACGACCTTTTTTCCAGGTGCGACTCCGCTAAATTAAAAAGTAAACTTTAGCGCGATAACAGAAAGATGCTTTTATAAGGCAGATAAACACATATATAAAACAGTCGCGGCAATTTCTCTCAAAAAAGTTGTCTTTGTTCCTGTTCAAAGTCGCGGAAAATTGGCGGTGCGACTTTGCGACTTCGAAATTCATAGTGCGACAAAGTCGCAACTCGTTGCCGCAACGCCCAGCTCTGATCATTGGAGTGTGTTAGGCCAATCAGATGATGTCTGAATCTTTTATTTTAGCATCTGGAACTACCTACAAGGCATAAGTGCTGTAATAATTATGTCCGAAAGCCGAGATGTGAATGGTAGCCGAGTGGTTGCAGTATTGGCTGGAAGAACGAGATATGAGGAGGAATGGTGATTAAGAATGCTTTTCCAGGGCATATTTGGAGAAGGCAATGGTAAAAGAGATGGGATCAAAGGACATGGAGCAAGGAAGCAGGCAAGAATAGATGCTGTGAAATGGAGATGCACGGGTTAAGAAGATCCTCCTTTTCATTCTAGATCTCAATAATGACTTAGGTGAAGCTTCTACATTATTTAGTTTATATTCTGATGACCTTAGTAGAGGGGTTAAGGGGGAGGTTAAATTGACGCAAACTGAAATCGTTGGGAGTGTGGGTAATTTATGAAAGAGCGGGCAAAGTTCAATCAACTATGGAGGGAGATGTGGCAGGAGATAAAATAGTAGACTTTCACTAGCAGCCTTATAACTAGCATGCAAAGACTGGATATGCGTCAATGCATCAGGAAAAAACCAGGCAGGCAGTCAGGTCGGTTATTCTAGAAGATGAGATTTCCACCCAGGATCTCTGCTGACATTAAGTCTTGGCTTATTCCTTCATACGCGGATATAGACGCGAACTACACAAAATATTCCTTCCCTTAGGGGTATGGACCACCCAGGGAGGGTAGTGACCTTCCTAGGGGGTACTCTAGAAGTAGGGAGACTGGGAAGTATGAGGCCAAATGCAATAGGGAGAACTCAACAGCGTGGATAAATTTTAGGGTCGGGTTTGAGATTTGACTTCGAAGCGACAAAGAAGCGCGGGCAAACGCAGACCAATGAAGGCTAAAAGGACATACAAGAGTATAATCATCAGTAACGCCACGAATAACCCTTTTCTCTCTTGGTATTGCTGTCTCTTATGATCATGTCATGGCTAATATCCTGGGGGCGGAGTGTGTACCAATCTCGTCATTCAAAAACAAGCAAGAAAATCGACAAGGCGGACATGCTGTAGCTTGGCTCGTGGTAACATGCGACAAGGGATGATAAAATAGCAATAAATTCACATTGGAAACTCATGAATTCACATATATCTGATTTCCTAGACGGGAATTTTATTTTAAAAGTTTTAAGCAGTTGCTTAAGGGACCGATGTTCTTGGGGAGAAAAAATACCAAGACTTATTCGTCCAAAGCGTTCATTTAATAAATCTGCCAAGGCTTATAAATGCTTAAATCCATCGCATTTTCTTACCGAATCCGTATCACCTTGACCGAGCGGCTTGAATGAAAAGAAATAACTTGTCATCACCTGGTAAAATAAGTTTAATAACAAGTGTATCAATATTATATTTAGCGCTACTTGTTCCCAGACACTTAGTCGAGACAACTCATTAGTCAAAAGAGAGGATTAAATTCACTCACCGAACACTCTCCTTTCGATGACTGGACACAGCCCGAATCATCATTTCGAATGCAGCAACCGGTTTCTCTCTCTGCCCTTCTTTGCTCTTCAATATGCCTAAATATCTTCTCATCTTTCCTCATACACGGTGCAAATTTCGCACCAAGGTGTATTAAGTCCGCCTGAGAGAGGGGATGCATAGATTATTATCAAGAATTACCTTTCACTCATGATATTACTACAGAAAAATAAAGCACGAATGCCAAAGACCTGGAAAGATAGGGTATGGAACAAGTAGTCCTATTAATTCGGCATGTTTAGGTTTGTGAACTAACTCCAAGACCAGTCATTAGCGTACTAAAGTAGATTACATGGTAATTTGGGAATACATCTAACTTTATTAACTTTAAGTGTTGAGTTACTATTCATAGGTAGAAATTCAAACACAGCCGGATGAAATATAGCTTAATAAAACAATATATACAGTGTAATAAAAACACAAATCTCAAGCGTTAACTTACCGCCCTTGGACCAATCCACAAGTTCTCAGGTTCCCAATAATCCACAGTCTGAATTGACAAGCTGGGCATTAAAACCTGAACCAGAAGAAGATTAAATCACTAACTGAAATCAACAACCTAAAGATAAAAAAAAAATACGTATGTTTCCCTGCTTAGAGTCGAAATTCAGTTCCTTACCTGCCCATGCTGTTGCCTCAGTGAAACACCGTGAGGAGCCACTCCGTAACATAAAATAGACAGAAACAGAATAAAGACTTGAACAGTTGTCACCCACCACGTGAAGTAAGGCCGATAGTCTTCTATTTCGTTCAGCTGTTTCCGAACCTTATAAAAGAAATCATTACTTAGCAGGAGGATTTTTGCCTAACTGTTTCACAAGAAAATGAATAAAACTTGGACAACTTACATCTACATCTTTAATGACATCTCTTCTCAAGGATCTCTTGCAGTATTTGCCAAAGACACCCATACCATACTGCCGCCGATCAGAGTTATCAAAACAGTGATCGAGAACTCTGCGCCAGATGCGACACCTTCCTATTCTTGCGCTTCCCCGTCCTGAGCCTCCATCGGTCTCAGCAGTGCCTGTCACCTGCTGCACGATGTCAGCTAGCTTCCACTGCCCCTGAACACTTGGGTGGTACCTGGAGGAGCTGCTTCCAACCTTTAGAATGGATATAAAGAGAGTGTAGAAGCTCGCAATCTTCCACACTAGGAAGCTGTCTTAAGAAGCCTTTAAAGAAGCTGTCTTAAGAAGCGTCAATGGAACTCAATCACAAATGGAATAGATTTACTGAAAGGAAACTTTATTCCTCTTACTTATGGTGGAATATAGCAAGTGGGAGAATAGAAACAAGGGTAGGAGCAAGTCAAAAGTTATGATTAATAAACAAGACGAAACGAAAGAAAGAAGTATAAGCTTTCAAAGGCTGCCATAAAAGAATATTTTTTTTATATTTTACGATATCCCCTGGCGGCAGAATACTAACGAAGTGGGCTGGAGCTGTTCCACCTTTAAATGAATATATTTTAAACAACTACATTATATAATAACAACCATATTATAGTTCTAGAGAAACTGGAGCAAATATACCCATAAAACCAAGAAAGGTAGAGGTAAAAATAATTTAGAAATGAAGGCTAGCCAGCTACAATGACGAACTAGGTCTCTTTCACAACTTACTTCTTTTGTGTTCTCAAAAGAACCTGTGTGTCCCTCAGCGTCAGGACTTCCAGATATTTTACAATCAAAAAATACCTGCAAGAATAATTGATATCTTTAGCATTAAAAAAAAAATTCCAATGGTAAGAAGAAACCCAGTCTTTTTCACCATGGGAAAGGCAGTTATGAGGCAATAATGCAAACTTCGGTCTAAAATTAAACTAAAATTCCAATTATGATGCTTCGGTTCCTTGTTATGCAACTAGTTGCCTGATCCAGTATTCATAAAAGAACGTACATCTTACGGACGTTTGATACCTAAAGCGAACTCAGTTATCGTCAGGTCTTTGTCGCGATACTAAATATCATTCCACGGGAGATGGTTGAAAGGCCGAGGACAATATGTCAAGAACTGTGTCGCAATTTGCAACAAAATTACATGACGAGTGCGATGGAAAAATATATACCTCGTTTTCTAATGAATCCATCACCTGGGGATCGACAAGAGTTGCTCTTGAATTGGAAGTGTTAGCAACCAGTGCCGTCGTCGTGGTTGCAGTGGTAGTAGGAGAAACATCAGGTTCATCCGAAGCGTCATCATTATGGGAAACGGAAGCCGGAGCGTAACTACGGCTCTTCGACCGACCGCCGGGAGTGCCAGATGTCTGGCTCTTCGCTCTTCGTTTGGACACAGTCTGGAAACGAAGAGGTGAAAAAAGCGAGATTAACTTACAGACAGGGAAGAGGTACTATATAAATGACACCACGACCAACTCCAAAATCGCGTTAATCATAAAACCGTTCCACTTTTTTTAAAAATTAAATTTGAGGGCGAACGAAGTAACATAATCAGCCTTAGCAAGTAATTCTAAACAGTCAAGGGCTTTCGGCTTTCCTCAGGAGATGATTCTATAGAGGAGACTACTTGGCTGTGCTCACGACTGGGAATCTCCAGGACCTGCCCTACCTCCACACCGAAGGAATATCTCCCTGTTTCCGTTGGAGCAAGGAAGAGTGCAATTTCATTCAAGGAGATAGAATAAAGAGAGAGACAGAAGGGAGTAGGAAAGATATCGTTCTTCGGGCTGTCTTGCAGAGCAGCCCCGAGACCCTGAAGGATACAGGGTTTGCAAAGAGTCTTCCATTGTGTTTGTGTGGGAGTGTGGTGTTGCATTCTGGACTGGAATCAGAGTCTTACATCCGGCCTCTTCTGGTAGCTCAGATGAGCTGAGTGATGACGCACCGGAGCCTGGCCCATGTGGACTCATGAGGAAGATTCCGAAGGGTGGATGTTCAGGAACCAGGCATGTAGCAGGGTGTTATTTGTGAGTGATTGGATAGAGCAGTGAATGAATTAAGTGTGGATATGTTTCTGAAGGATGGAAGGGCGATATGAGAGCTTATCTATGCTATAGAGCATGTTGGGTGTTGTTTTAATTTGCCTCGGTGGATGTGGGTGGTCTGCCATGTAGTGTAATGGATATCGCGGCTAGTATTTGTGTGTTTCATGTCAAGGTATTCCTTGACAGAATTTTGGTTTCAGAGTGAAGGGTGTTGTGTAGGTGTAGTATATGTGCAGCCTTTGATTATGTTTGTATGGTCTGTATGTTCTGAAGAATGTTGAGGAAGAATTTTTGAAAGGTTAGGGGCCCAAGCAAGGCTTGCATAAGTCATTACCAAATGAGTGCATTGTATGTGGTTGTGGTTTCTTTGGTTTATCCGACTGTTATGTGTGCAAGTGATTTGAGTGAGCTGAAGTCTCAGTGTAAGTTTTTTTTTAATGTTAGTGACGGGATTTTTGAATGTCATTCATGTATCGTATGTTACACTAAGTATGTTGTGTGTGGTATGGGTTTGTTTAGATTGGGTAAAGCATGTAATGATGTTCCCATCTATCGCCGGTGAGGAGAGTAACTGTTGATAAAGTTGGGGCTATTGTGAGTCTGCTAAGATGAAGCAGGTTTAAGGTAAAGAAGTAGTGGGTTGCTGCCCCATCCAAGTGGATTCTATATTGCAGCTAGGATAAAACGAGGCAAATTATCTATAAAAGGTGGAGGAGGAGACCACTTTGTGACAAAAATTAAAAAAACGAAGGGTTAAAAGATTCCTCTGCCAATATGAATCAAAGACGGGGGTGTTGAGGGATAATTAAAAGGGTCGGGAAATAGGACAACCGGGGAGTGGCGAAATGGGTGCAATCTAATAAAAGGTGGGCAACCGATTGGTCCCCTCCACAAAACTGACAGCAAGGGCTGATTTGAACATCACCCGAAACAAGATGGACGTGAGTAAGTCTCGTGTGGCCAATGCGAACTCGGCAAAGGGCCACCTCCAACGACCGCAATCTATGACGGCTCAAGGGCCAAGAGCGAATAGAATTTTTAATTTTGTATAGTTTGGATGATGAACAGTCATCCCATTCATTCTGCCACACTCGAAAAATATACTTTCTTAAAGAAGGAAAGTAGTCCCTAAAAGGCAGAGCCGTGTTCTCAAGGGACACTGAATGTGCTGAGCGAGCCAGCCGATCAGCCCTCTCGTTGACCAGGACCCCCACATGCCCAGGAACACAGCAAAAAATAATTCTATATCGGGACGCATTTTGGACCAGCCAGTTGCAAATTTCTGTGACTAAGGGATGGGACGCATTAAAAAAAATCTAATTGACTGTAAAACACTCCTTGAGTCGAAAAAAAATGACAAAATCATTAAAAGGTAAAATTTGGATGAGTCTAAAGGCTACAAGGATTGCTGAAAGTTCAGCGGTAAAAATGGATGCTGCTGGCAGCAAAGATAGAGTTAGGAATTCTTCTCCTGGGTAGATGGCTGCGGCACCTACGCCACTAAACGACTTAAGAGCCATCCGTGTATAATGGGCAGCATTGTTTGTGTGAGGTCGAATGCTCTAAGAACAGGCTCTTAATGATGCGAGGGTCCATGGAAGACTTCTCCAGGCTTCACATGTTGGTACATACTGTGGGGAGAGGAGCACGCCAACTAGGGGTCAGTAAGGTTGGAAGGGTAAGGACCCTTGGAGCACTCAGGTTAGAGAGATATCTCCTATACGAAGGTTCAAAGGGCGGGGTAAAGATGGCAACTTATCAAATGCCGCCGTTGATTCGGCAGCATACAGGCATCTGTAAACCTCTGATATAGGGGCTTGCTGTACTCGGCAGAGGTATCGCATGCAGATTTAAAGTCTATAGTAGGGCAAAGGGAGTACCCTACTCTCGCAGTAAAGGCTGTTGACAGAAGTAGTACGGAAGGCTCAACTGGAGAGACGAACTCCGAGGTTTCGAATGGGGTTCAGCATTTTAAGGGCTGAAGGGGAAGCCGATGAGTAAATTCGACAGCCATAATCCAATTTTGATTGGACGAGGGCTGTGTATAATGTCCACAATGTTTGTCGGTCGCTGCTCCACGAAGTGTGTGAGAGGACTTTCAAAATGTCTAGAGCCCGCAGACAGCCCGTTCGAAGACGGCGTAGGTGTGGTAACCAGGATAACTTTGGATCGAGAGTTACACCAAGAAACCAAAACTCGGAGAGAAGCTCTATATCTTCGCTTTGTAGGGAGATAGATGGCAGAACAAGAACCCCTCTGCTCCGGTGGAAATACATTGCTTTGGTTTTGCTCGTGGAAAAGTGGAATCCCTTAAGTTGTGCTCTTTTGGAGACAGCATCGACCGCCAGTTGTAGCAACGCGCTGCTGATGGAAGGCGAGGTGAGGAACAGTATAGTGCTAAATCATCGACAAACAGAGTTGACGATACACCGTCTGGGAGAGACGAAATAATATCATTGATCGCAATTATAAAACATAAAACACTGCCCTGAGGAACTCCCTCTTCTTGAGGTTGCGGGTCAGAGTATGCATCTCCAACACGTACCTTGAAGGATTGAGATGCTAAAACACTTTGAATAAGTGGCGGTAAAAGGCCTCTCATACCCCAGACGTATAGCTGCTTCAAGATGCTCTATCTCCATGTTGTGTCGTAGGCTTTCTCAATATCGAAAAATATGGCCAGGACTCGGTGCTTTAATGAGAAAGCTTTCCGGACTGATCCCTCGAAACGTACTAGGAGGTCAAGGGTACTATGACCTTTGCGGAAGCCACATTGAAATGGAGAGAAGGTGATTGGTTTCTAGGAACCATTTGAGGCACTCCAACACCATTTTTTTCCAGCAACTTACTCAAACAGCTGGTAAGAGCTATAGGGTAGTGATCTGCGTCCAACCCGCCCCTGCCCGGTTTGACAAAGGGAAGGATGATCCCAATGCGCAATAATAATGGGTAAAAACTCTTCACTCATAAGGTTGTACAAATCAAGTAAGAAGAGAGTAGTGTGTGGATGTAGGTGCCGAATCATATCGAAATGGATCTTGTCAAGGCCAGGGGAAGTAGATCTGCCAAGGGACAAAGCGCTATGCAGCTCATGGATGCTGAATAGAGCGTTATACGGAAGGTTAGATTTTGTTGTGAAGTTGAGAGAATGAGATTCTTCCTTTGATTTGTAGGATTGAAAAGCCTTATCGTAACGGCTGACACTGCTGACGGCGCGGAAATGGTCAGCAAAAGCATTGCTGACCGCCAGGCTGTCTTTCTCCAAGGAACCGTGTAAGTTGAGTGTGGGGGTATGATGATTATCATAACGGCCCCTGATCTTATTAATCCTCTTCCAGATCTTAGCGGTAGGTATCATAGAGGAAATTGATGAAACGTAACGGCGCCATGAGTTTCAGCGAGCATGATGAAGGGTTCTTTGGCGAAGCGCACGAGCTCGGTTTCGGTCGACCTTGTTGCACAAAGTTGGGTTCTTTCGGAATCGGGCATGGGCTAACTTGTAATTTTTGATAGCTGTTGCACACATCAAGGTCCACGAGGGCACGGTTGAGCGGCCCGTAGGGGGTTGCCTCCGTGGTATGGTCTGTGTTGCTGCATTGTAGATAGTCGATGTAAAGTATTCTACTGCCGCGTCCACTCCATTGAAGGTCCCCAAGGATACACTTGTGAAGGACGCCTCTTGGAAACCTTCCCAATGTGCATGACCTAAGTCCCACTTAAGGGGCATGGTTGTATAAGGGCTAACTTGAAGGGCCGACAAGACCATAGGGAAGTGGTCACTCCCATGGAGATCGTCAAGAATTGACCATCGAAATTCCGTGAAACAATCCGGGAAACAAACAGACAGGTTAAAAGAGCTAAAAGAGTCCGTCTGGACATGATAAGAGGCAAAATCGCCAGTGTTCCAAACACAAAGAAAGTCAGATAATAAAAGAGACTCTAAAACACTGCCTTCGGCATTCCGAGTGATGTCGCCCCAGTATGGGTGACGGGCATTAAAATCTCCTAGTAATAAAAATGGGGAGGGCCACTGGTCTATTAAGTTCTAAAAGGTCGGGTCTTGACAATGATAAACAAGGGGGTAGGTAAATAGAGCAAACGGTAAAAAGCTTAGTAAGAAAAACCATCACGGCAAAAGCTTGTAGGGTAGTATGTAGGGGGATGGGAGATACATGGTGGGATGAAGATACCATGATTGACCCCCCCACCCACCCACCCATGAGAGGAGCTTCCAACAAGAGCAATAGAGTTGAAAGTGAGAAAACCTGGTACCGGCGGAAAGGGCCGTGTACCCAGTTTATTCTCCTGAAGACAAATAACAGCGGGGTGGAGAGTCATCAAAAGAATTTTGAGTTCTTCCCACTTTCGAAGAATTCCTTGACAATTCCATTGTAAAATGGAAGATACCACTGTAGATATCTTTCTCTCTTTTGTGGCCGATATTATGTTTGAGGTTCGTCCCAAAGAGCTTGGGGGACGGAGAGCAGATTTTGAGGAGCCTGCTTTTGCAGGGGTAGAGATCCTAGAGGGAGCAGTAACTAGGGCAATTTTCGAAGGTTTTGGATAACCGACCGAGACCCTTGATTGTAATTCGGGCTCACAACCTGGCAGGAAAGGAAGATCGAGAAGGGATTTTCGGCCGGTAGATCCGGATTCATGGGTGATGTTGGAGTATCAACTGCTTCCATCGGATCATGAGTTGGAGATATCAACTACTTTCATCGGATCATGAGTAGAAGGGTGAGTGGAACGAACAGGCGATCTGAGCGAGGTGTGTGGAGCTGGGTGTATATCTGCCATCGTTTGGATCAGGATGGGGCCTAAGTCCTGTGAAGGGTGGGACGGACTTAAGGGCATAGAATGTTCAGCAATAGGGAAAGAGTCCATTGAAGATTCTCGGGGTTCGGCCGAGTCATCTCCAGAGGCTGTCCGCTTATTGGTGGTCGATGACCCGGGTGAGGAATCCTTCCTCTTACCACTGGGCTTTGGGTCTCAGGGCTGGGTGGATGAACCTTAACTGGTCAATGTTGGGGATTCTTTCAGATAGCGTCTAATGTCTTCAAGTGCCTCACCCTGAGCGTCTTTCACAGCTAGAGCTGCTGGAGAGAGGGGGACTACATTGGTTATCTCGGTGTGAGAGCGATGCTTCGACTGTATATCTTGAATGTTTCTGACGCTGCAAGTACATGTAGGATGAAGTGCTTCAGGCTGGTCGGAACTCGAGCGTGATAGTCGGTTTCGTCCAGCGTCACGTAAAACGTCAGAGAAGAGACGGCCAAGTGGTGAGGTTTGTTCTCGAGCACGCTGGCGGGCCTCTCTTATATCTAGACGTAGAGAGTCGCGCAAAGCGAGCACCTCCTTTTCATATAAAAATATAGAACAGAGTTTTGACGCAGCACTGTGGGTACCTCCGCAGTTGGCACAGCGAGGTGTTTTGGTGCATTCGGGGCCATGGTAGTCAGAGCTACAATTCACGCAGGAGCGTGGGTGTCGACAGGCACGGCCAACATGGTATGTTGCAATTGAAGCAACGTCTGGGTAGTTCGACGTAGGGACTTACCGGGACACGAAGGTACACAGCTTTAATATACTGCGGCAGTTCTTGTCGTTCGAATGTTAAAATCAGGGTGGTGGTTGGGACTCTAGTGGAGCCTAATGTTTTAGTTACCCTATGTACGTGTGTGACATGTTGGGTACTAAGCTTGCTCTGAAGGCGGGTGAGGTCGTAGTCCCTTAGTTCGTTTGAACGGACGACACCTTTGACAAAATTCAAACGCGGATGGGGCGAGACAGTTACTGGAATTTCAACTATCGAAGATAGATTTCGCACAAGGTTGTGTTGAGAGTGGGATGACAGATCGCCTACGACATCACTTCTACCTCTTGACTACATCCGCCGGGGTTCACCACAGCGGGACTCAAAAGATTCATTGACGTCGAACACATCGACTTTTGCAAGTGGGGTGTCGGATGATGAACTCATGACAAGAAAGCGGGGATAATCTAAATCTGGGTCTCCTTCGTTGGAGTAAGGGTCCAACGAGCGAGGGAAGGTTGAAAGGGGAGCTAAGGAACGTTTGGCACGAGAACCCTTACGAGAAGGGAGGTTTTAGGTTTATGGCTAGCCATTGCAAAAAGAAAAAACTTCGCATTCTCCCTCGGGACTCCCCACCATGGAGGCCTACAAGGGCCCGGCACTATTGCAACTCTACAATCAGTTACGTCCGGTATGTCCTCCTGGAGAATGGATAGGGATCCACCACACATCTTTATAAGCCTAAGAGGCTGCCCGAGTTCTCCTACGCACGGAGAAAAGGGGCCAACGATGAGTTTCTCCTTGGGCATTCGGTAGACAAAGGCGGTGGAGATGCCCAGCCTCTTCCACCTTCATGAAAGAACAATTCGGAATCAATCCATAAAACGAGCAGAGGTCGGGTATCCATAAGGACCACTAGATAGGTGAAGAAAGAGGGGGAAATAAAGGGCAGCGGAAGAACGTAATAGGGGAGGAAAGAAAGAGGGGCATGTTAAAAGTCTTGTTGGCAGCACCATGGGACCCCTAAGGGGCCCAGGGCTGACCCCCCCTCGCCACGAGAAGGCCAGAGCCTCTCTGGGAACAACCCCAGAAGAAAAGAAACCGGAAGTGACAGGACCTTCTATCTACACTGCAAGCCAGGGTCCTGAAAGAAGGGTCATTATTGGTGAGATGTACAACTAACTTTAGTCTATGACCGCAATTCCTAATTTTTGACATAAAAACATAAAAAGCCCGGGACCATGCCTCCCTCCAACAAAGTTTTGTACTCCCATTTCATAACTAAATAAGGTACCATTACAGGGTCTACAAATCCAAAATGGCATATCCTGCTCGAGATTATGAACATTTACCCAAATGAAAACCTTAAGAAACAACCACACCACATATTAAAAGCTACCAGGCTTAATAACGAATTTTGAAGACTCTTGGAAGGGATTGTGTCAGAAGCCTTCACTAAACCCTACCAAGCATCGGATTATCACCAAACTCACAGAAACGACGTAAGCGAGACCATCCCAAGTCATTTTGGCTACAGAATCCTTCGCATTATTGGGCGGTGGTTTGGGCCACGAACTCGCATCCATTGCATCATTTAAGAAGCTGCTGATTCGACCCTCTGGTGCCTTGTGAGGAAAGAGAAAAAGTACTATTAATCAATGCTAATTGATTTCAGGGGGGAAAAAAGGTCAGCACTGAAAAGAAAATTTGGGCTTATTGCAAATAAGCCACCAACTGAATGAGCACAAAAGAGCAGTAGAAAGAGGATGGAAGAGAAAACAAATTGAAGAACACAAGGAATCAAAGGACAGTAACAAAGAAATGGGATTGAGAATAAGTAGTAGAAAAAAATCCTCATTAGGCTGAGAGAAGGAAGGACATGTTGCAAAGCATAAAAGAACCGAGTAAATGCAAGGAAGAAGATTGATGTGCACGATGCAGAATGATGGAGAGAACAAACAGGGACTGAATAACTAAGAAGATGAGTAGTGAAAAAGCTCAAGGGTTAAAGAAATGCAAGGAAAATAATATATAAAGCTTTTACATACTCTAAACCACAAATTTAAACTTATGTGGAGCCAACAAAAGAAAGAATTAAAGGTTGGCCGCTGGAGAATTGAGGGATTTATGAAGGTAAATGCTACCATTCTTGGCATAAAACCAATTTATAACAATCCTAACAATCCGTATTTCAAGTGTCAAATTTATGGCAAGGGTATTATATCTTTGACCTACACATCTTACCTTTCAAATTAACCTCCCAATTAAGGAGTTAACAGTATTTTGTAATGGGATGAAAAATAATCAGGTACTTTATCAAATGCTTTTTATCTTCTGTAAGACTATTGAAAAAGGGAAGCTTGTCAGCCAGTAAATATGAACTACTGAGTCTATAAGACAAAGGAGCTGCTGGGTAGCGACTTACATCATGTAAGGCATGGAAGTCACTGCTGAAAGACTGGGTGGTTCTGGAATGAAACTGAAGGTTCTTCTGTTGAGCAGTCGGTTCATTGCAAGAGAAAGAGTCGTAGGATGCAGATTGAGCACCGTCCCTAAGAGGACCGTACTTTCGACTGGCAAGACGCCTTCGCTTATCTTCCCATTTTTGCTTCTGTTTGCTCTCGGACTCATCATCAAGACCAAAGAACTCCTTGGCCTCCTTCTTAATAAATCTTGACAAAGAAATGAATATGTATTTGAATGTTTTTTTTAGAGGAAAATTAATATATTAAAGAAAAAGAGAAAAATCTAATATCAGGTGCATATATGCTACTCTATCTGATAAATTTTGGTTGATGTACTTTCTTAGGCAAATAAGGATAACTGATGTATGTATAAATTACTTAAAAAATAAAAGTCAATTCTAATGACACATCTCAAATTTATTGTTGACCCAAAGATTGTATATTTTTATCTGTAAAATACAAATGTGACATTACTGACTTTTATTTCACTTGCTAAACACAGACAGACAGACAAACACCCAAACTTACTTTTTAAACTGTTCTTTACGGGACATTGTACGTGATAAAGTATGGTGGTGAAGTGGCTTGGAGAAATTGCCTGATGTTGCAGTTCCTTGAGAAACACTAGAAGAGGTTGTAAGTGGGAGAGAGACAGCTCGTGTATGGGAAGGATTAGGAGTGGGAGGGTGTGTGGTTAGGGGTTGGGAAGGGGTTAAGGTATGCGTTGATGAGACATTAGAACTAGTATTGGAGGATGAATGTGATGGAACATGTGTATGCTGTGGTTGCTGCTGCTGACGAGATGATCCTGATACCAAGGTGGGTCCAAGAGTAGATCCTGCACCAGTATTTGGAACAGGTCTCTGATTCTCCACTCTGTTAGTTGGTACAATCCTCCTGAAACAAAAAAAAAATAATATCAGACTGAATTAATGAGAACAACAATTAGAATCAAAGATGATAAACAAAACCTTTGAGAGAGAATGACTTTTTTAATTTGCAAGTACAAACCTACTTTCAGAGCATCATGATCCATCCTTCAGTTGTACAAAGACTGATAAAATATTACCTTAAGATATCATCACTTCATCATCATCACTAACTCTAAGATTTAAGAAGGGGATTTTTTTGAGTATTTGAATAATAATTTCATCTTAGTTTGGTTATGACTTTCTAATAATTCTTTTATAATATCAAAAAAAAATTAGTGAAGTTCAGAAATAAATATAAGTATCAAAATTTTGTGAAATTTTTAAGACCCAAAGAATTACAAATGGTGAAGTTCAGAAAATTTATTTTTATATATCCTCTTCTATAACTATATTTTAGCAATGTGATATTTTGAAAGGGGAGAAATTTAGTTTAAAGTTCCTTTTTAAAATTATTATAATTGGCAAAGTTCAGAAAATTTATAAAAACTTAACCATGGCTGCTTTTTTTTTAGATTTTAATTTTAGTAGCAAAGCACAAGCTCCCCCCATAGGGGGGAGTGTCAAAGCCATTGCCTGGTTTTCATATACAAAATGAGAGAAGAAAATGTCAAATAAGCGAAAGGGGACATGCACAAATAACACATGGAGGCAATATTTATGAGGGGTTGGCTCTTCTTAGGGTTCAGGTGAGACTAATCTGGGAGGAGATTAAGAAATCTAACCACAGGATCAAATTTAAATTCCTTTGTCATTATTTTCTGTTTCTTTCTTATCCTTATATAAAAAATATTGATATTTTATTTTGTGGTAAGAGACCATATATTCATGATTTGTTGAAGTCAACAGTGATGGTTGCTTGGTTGATTTTGTGCTGCAGTTTTTTAACCTTTTCAATGATTCTTAGAAAATGTAAGGTGAGGAAAAATGGTATTAAGATAAAATTTGGTCATTCTTTGTATAGCTGAAGGATGGAGCCTGATGCTCCCAAACTAGTCCTATACTTATGATTAAAAAAGAAATGTAATGAAAAAAGGGATATCAAGCACAAAAGGAATTGTTTGAGATATGGGAAGAAGTGAAGGTAGTGTTAACAGTACTACTACTGATAGACAAAGTTGCTTTGGTAGGAGATCCCGGCAAAATAACTGCAGAATAAGGTGCTAAGTATGAATTAGAAAAATTGATAAATTAAATGTACAAGTCTGAGGGAATTTAATTAGTAACTTTTATCCATTTATTAGTAATGCACTATATAGAGTCAATAGTTTTCTCTACAGCATGGGACGAACCATACGGTATAAAAGTAAAATATACGAGGGGGATCTTTAAAAAGTTTGTAGAAAATGGAATAAAATTAAAACAAAAAGAATTATAAATTTTATTTTTTAAAATAAGATCCATTGATGTTAAAACAATTTTGCAAACAAAGATACCATACATTTTAACCATTTCTATAAAACTGAGGACTGAGAAATAAACCTAGTTCAAACCACTCTTTGAACTTAATCAACAGAAGAAAAATGAGCGCCCTTCGCATTTTCTTTCAAAGTTTAAAAAAAGAGCATGAAGGACGCATTTTTTTTCTGTTGATCCAGTTAAAAAAAATCTGTTTTAACTTGGGTTATTTCTCAGAACCCTCGGTTTTATAAAAATGGCTAAAATCATTGCTTGCAAAAGTGTTTCACCTCAATGGAGTTTATGTTAAAAAATAAAATTTATAATTTTTTTGTAAAGAATTTTATTCAAGAATTTTATACAAACCTTTTGAAGACCCCATTGTACATAAATCACTGCATGGTGATCTAGCCTGTTATTGACTTATAATTTTGAACTGATATTAGCATTTTAAAGTCTGTGGGTCATGGTTGGTTTACCATTGAAGCAGTAAGCCTACTTTAGCTCAGGTGGTCTTCTCCCATACACACATACAAACTTTCTTATTAACAGATTAATCTTAGCCTTGAAACAATCCCTTGACTCTCTTGGCAAGTTATTCCCTTAATTCAAATGGATGGGCATTGGCTGAATTCAGTTGAGGATGAGAAGGACTTAGGCGTAGTAGTAGATAGGTCACAGAAATTCTCAAAGCAGTGTATTGAAGCAAAAAATAGAGCAAATAGGGTGCTAGGATAAATTAACAGGAATGTTAGCTACAAGAGTAAAGAGGTTATCCTTAAACTCTATAACTCGTATGTTAGGCCACATTCAGAGTACTGTATATAAGCATGGTCACCACATTTTAGACATGAAATCAACCTGTTAGAGTCAGTATGAAGGAGGGCAACAAAAATAATACCTTCCCTGAAGCACCAGGTAGACTGAGGGTACTAAATATGTTCTCATTCGAGAGAAGATGTGTGAGGGGAGATATGATTGAGCTTTTTAAAATCTGTTCTGGGATGGATAAGTTAGATTTTAGCAAGTTATTGAGTTGGAAGGTAGTAATAGGACTAGGGGTCACTACTTAAAAATTAAAAAACAGAGGTGCAGGTTGGATGTTAGAAAATATTTTTTCACCTATAGTGATAGATTACTGGAATAGTTTGCCATCTGAGATGGTAGACAGTCCAAACTTGAATGTTTTCAAATGCAGATTAGATGATTATATGTGGAGGGAGGGTTAACTTTGCAGGGTATTCTGGACTCATTCCTGTGGATGCAGTTTTTTATTATTGTATATTATGATTAGTCTTGATGATGATGCTTTTTATTTTTGACAAATTCCTGTATATAGTTCTAATTGTATATTGCAGATGCATGATCTGACACAATCCTATGGATGCATTTTGTGGGTGGGTTTTGACAGATGCGGATGACCTTCGATACGCCTTAGTGGATTTTGTCATCCGTGAAATTATGTTATTCTCTACAAAAGATACTTCCTCACATTTAGTCATGATTGCTGCTTAAATATATATCAATGACCTTTGCCAACCCTTTGGTCCATGATAAAGAAGTCCTTTTATTATCTTAAACAATTCAAGAAGGTGACTTCTAATTCTTCTTATTTCCAATCTCACCAAGAGTGGTCTTCCTCAGCAGGTGCTATCCTTGATGCTGGTGATTATCTTTACCATTCTTTATTGCACCTTTTCTATGTTGTCTATGTTCTTGTTGACTATATGGTTTCCTTGCCTACTGACAATACTCTAGATGAGGTCTAACTAAAGATTTCTATAAATATATACTCTATGGTCCTCCTTTACCCTTTACGTCTGTATGTGAAGAATTCATCACATAGAAAATAAAGGCTTATAGCTAGAGAAATTACATGTGTAGAGTCTAGCAAATGAGTGTAATGAGTATGACATATGTTTTGTTTAGGTTCCTACAAGGGTTGCATCAGCAAGTCATTTGCACCTAACTATTTACCACTTAATAAACGATAAATGTAATTAATGTTTTTCATTTTTAAAAATTAATTCAGGGCATAGATTGGTTATGAGGGCACCTGGACTCAATATATTGTAAATTTACACTCCCAAGTCTTTCTCCTGGTCATTGAATACAATCTCCTGCACTCACATTCTGTACATTTGGCTATTGTTACATTTGCACATGCCATTTCTTTAATCAATGTAAAAAACTATATTGTTAGAAATTCTATTATAAAAAATTATATTGTTATATTATAGAATCAAGACCAGCAAAGACTATAAGATGGGCTCTATGGTTAATATGAAAGAATGGGGAAGGTACAGTAGAATAAGCAAATCTTGCAGGGACCTTGGTAAATAAAAGTTAGTTTTATTTTGTATGCTAAATAAGTAAATAGGTACTCATCTAATTTAATTTTATATATGTTTATCAATTTGCTTAGAACTACAAATACTGGCAGAGTATTCCAAGTTGAGATAATTTTATAAGTTAATAAATTTCCCAAGATATTTGTCTGATACTGTGTTAATTTCAACTTATGCCCATATATTCACATATTGTTTTCAGTGCTTTCAAAAAGTGAATCATATTTTTTATCAAAACCATTCAGAATTTTGAAGACTTCTATCAATTGTCTGTGGAGGTGTCTATTTACAAGTGGGAGCATTTTCAATTCTTTAAGTCTTTATTCATAGTGTCTGTTTTGTAGCTCTGGAATGAGCTTTGTCACCCTTTGCTGTACACTCCAAAGCACTACTGTCCTTTTGCAGATAAGACCAGAATTTATGTTTTCATTTTTTATAATAAAGTATGAAAGGATGTACATTTGCTAGAGTGTTTGACTAGTGAAAGCTTTGGCTTCTGTCTTGTATAACAAAAGAGTAATTTTCAGTAAAGTCACCAACAATAATGATTTCTTTGTTGCCTGAGTTTTCTTTAATATTTTTACAATATGCTAATAGTGACTTGGAAATATAATGTATTATATTTCCTATCTGTATTAATCCACTAAAAATAATTAATGTTCTCTCATTTAATTTTAGAAGAGTTTTTAAATACCCTTCCACTCCAATTTTCCCTGTGCATTTTCTGCATTGTCCTAGCATGCACTTTGCAATGTTCATATCACAAATGTACTTTTTCATCAGTCTTCCTAATGACCTTCTTGGACTAAGTTTAATATAGTCTTAAAAGTATTCCACATCTTGCATGAATTCTTCATCCCATTTAACCTGATTCAGCAAGTTTCTCTGTTTTACATAATCTCCCTATTAAAATTTGGAGTTTTTGTAGCATTTGTTGATGTTCTACCTTTCTCTATCTATCCTTCATCATGACATCTAGCTCACTTCCATCTCCTGGTACTTCTTGGCCACTATTTATCACTTCATATGCACTTACGATAATACTTCAGAAAGCACGCTCCTTCGCTTTCAACCTTTTGTCTCACATTGTTTCATCCTCTTTCCCAATATTTTTTGTTGGTTAAATTTCAGAAAATGCATGCCCTCAAATCTAATGCTAGGCTTTCAAATTTTGAATACTACTAGTTTATTTAAAAATAGTGGGGTGTATGGGGTGCAACCCCCCACAATTAAATGGGGTAAAGTCCCCATTTAAAAGTTCCCTTCAAAATGATAATACAATAATGATGTGATTCCAATAACCTAACAAAAATAACTTTTTTAGAATTTGCCCATGCAAAAAACAACTTTAAATTAAAAAGTAAAAAATACAATATAAATTATCCTCCAAATTGAGGGCGGGCAAAAAAAAAACAATAACAAAATATCTTTATGCACTGAATGAAAAGTTTGCATTCAAAACAAAAATACAGAAAAGCAACAAGGTCAAAAGCAACCGAGCACGCTTTCTGAAGTATTACCACACTGACTCTTTCTTTTGTTTCTTTCTTTATTATACTTTCCCATCTATCCCAATCATTTCAGGGTCACATAAAATCCAAATTTTGCAGCACTCAGATAATGGATTTCCCACTTGGCTTGATACAACAGAAAAGCTTATGATTGGTCAAGGCCAGTGAATGATGCACAGCACTGATTGACCAGTGGGTAAGCTAAAAAATGCTAAAAAAATTTGGTTAAATCTGAAGATCCATAGTCTGCGAGATTCCCTGCTTGCCTTCCCATAATATTTCATCCATTTCCCAATATGTTTCACCTGTCTCCTTAACTGTCATTTTACAACTTCAGTTTTACCTAATGTTTTATTGTGTTTGGTTACTGGAAGAAGATTTCAAGCAGTACTATGGGTTATACCCCTCTGCTCCCCCTCAGGAACAAGTAATAAAACGACAGTTAATGAGACAGTTAGGTGAAACCAGGGTGGTCAAATAAAAAAAAAAACGGTTTTTTTTTTTGGCTTTTTCAAGTGAAATTTGAAAAAACCTGGGCTTTGGAGATTTTCTCAAGAAATAAATGCTACTTATCATTATTTTATTCAAAATTCATATTTATGTTTATAATTTCAACAAATATGTATCAAATTAAGGTTATTTCTCTGATACTGACTCATAATAATTCATCTCTCCTTATAGAGGTTATGGCTATCATGGGTACCCACAATTCTCTGATAATATTCGTTTTAAGACATTAACGATTTTTAAAGACATAAATATTTTGAATTCTTAAAATGATGTTCACCGATGTCATTTTCACAGTCCGGAACTTAATGATAATGCAGTTTATTCATTTTGCCAAAATATATTATTTTGGTAAATAGGAACCTTTCAGCACCAATTGCCATATTCCCGTCAGCTTTTGGCCCATTTTTAGCCTGACTAATTAGCCAATACCATGCTTCATAATATTTCGGAGAGTTGGAAAAAAAATGACACACCAGTCACAATAACAGTGAGAAGTCCAGTACTGCAATTTATAACACAACAAGTGACCAGTAGAGTGTGTCAGATGTGGCATAAGGCAATTGGTGAAAATTAGTAACTTGCTTGGTCCAGCAACACTGGACTGACTCCAACACCCCAAGATCATGCTGAAATCCAGTGAACCAGATTAAGGATGCAAAGTCTAAAAGTGGTCTAATATCTCTCTGAAACAGTAGGGTCATAAATGAGGGGGAATGGCAAACTGTTGACTTAAGCAGGTAATTGTAACACCACCCACATTGTTAACGATTTATCTGATGTGAGGGTGGAATCTGAGTTTGGTGTCAACGAGTATACCGAGGTCCTTATGGGAAGAGATATTAATAATTGTGTTACCATCTAAGTAATATTGTTTAAGGTTGACGTTATTTAAGCCACATTTAAAACATAAATATACACATTTATGTGGCGCAAATTTAAGGCTGCAAGAAGCAGCTGTTGAGACAAGTGTGTCAATATCACGTTTAAGTCGTGGGGGGCAGGGGAAGAGGAATCAACAGGGTGGTGCATATAGAGCTTCAAGTCATCCGCAAACATTTTGTAGCAGCAAGACAGTTCTGTGCCTAAATGGTTTAATAAAAGAAAGAACAATAGGGGTCCCATACTTCCTGTGCCTCAGTGCCTCTAATATTTCAAATTCAGTTATGATTATGGATAAAGATGCCAAGAAATATGTAAAGAGGGACAAGAACAGCTGCTGGATGTTAACAATGGGTGAGGATGATGAGCATGGACAGTGATGTAGCACCCAACAACAACAACTTTGGCCCTGTAAAGAATGTAAAGTACCGGTGGAGGATGATGACCAGGCCCTGTAGTGCGAGTACTGCTTTAATGGGTGGACATTGCATGTGAGAATGTAACAGGGGAGACAAACAATGCCCTGATAGAACTAAATAAGATCCTCAAAGGCCAACACTGGTACTGTAATGTCTCTGACAATAAGGCGGTAGATGTACTGAAATTGGTGGGAAATCTAAGAGTGGAAAGCAGGTTAGATAGCATTGAAAACTTGGAATGTGTCACACTCATGGACAAAACAAAGCAGCTAGTTAGGGACAAAATATTCAAGGCCAGACAAAGAGAGATAAAGAAGTGTAATGTCATTATTAAGGGAGTGGAAGAGCTGGATAGTACAAATGAAGATAGGCCTAGGACTTCAGTTTCAGATGAAGATAACAGCACCAGGGAATATCAGAGTCAGATGTAAATAGTGACTGACATGTGTAACAATGTGCTCAAGTTAGATAATGTACAGGTTGTGGAGGCAAGAAGAGTACCAGAAGTTAAGAAGGCAGACAATATAAGGCCCAGGATGATTCTGGCTAAACTAGGGAGTGTTAACCAGAAATTTCAAGTACCCAAAAATGCACAGAGTCTTGGCCCGAAGGAAAAATGGAATAAGGTGTTTAGAGCCTGACAGGACAAAAGCAAAGAGGAAGGACTATAAATTCAAGTTCTATGTCTACGTGTATTGGTGGTATGTTTATTAAGTGTTTAATATTTAATGCTAGAAGCGTTATTAACTAAATCCCAGATTTAGAATGCCTAGTATATGAGAGAGATCCGCACATTATATTAATAACAGAATCCTGGGCAACAGACTCTATTAACAATGCAGAGATAAACTCGAGGAACTATAACATATTCAGGAAGGACATAACAAATCAGAGGAAGTGGGTCTCATATACTGTAAAGCATGGATGAAGGCAACACTGGAGAAGGACTTCTCCGGTGTTGATAATAGTGAGAGTGTCTGGTGTAGTATTAACACAGCAGTGGGGAAGATCACTTTTGGCATCTGCTACCTTCCCCCAAACTCCTCAACAGATACAGAGAACAGGCTCCACAGCTTGTGACCAAAATGACTTTGTTATTGTCTGTGGTGACTTTAACCATGGGGATATAGATTGGGACACCCTACAAGGAAGAAGGGATGATGAAGGTGTGGTAAACTTGGTACTAGATAAATACCTAACTCAGCATGTTGTAGAACCAACAAGGGATACAAGAATCCTAGATCTGGTATTGAGCTCAGACCCAAATCTAGTAGATACTGTTACAGTCATGCCACCACTATCTTCCAGTGACCACAACTGCATTGAATTTAATGTAAGTATGGAAGTAAATAACACAGAAAGCAAAGAGTAGAAGTAAGGGGACACAAATCAAGATGGGTAGATGTTACCAGCGGAGTACAGCAGGAATCAGTGCTCAGTCCCTTGCTACGAGGGGCGGTCAATAAGTTTTGCAATTCGGATATAAGGAACGAGATATGAGGAAAAGTCTTTTATTATTTTTCAATATAACTACCCTTGACTTCAATGCACTTGCGCCACTTGTCCCTGAGGCTTCGAATTCCCGACAACCAGAAATCTCCCAACTGCTGTTCAATCCACTCCTGGACCTCGAGCTGGACATCTTCATCGTCCACAAACTGGCATCCACGCAATGCAGCCTTGAGCTGGCAGAATAAAAAGTAGTCGCTAGGGGCCAGATCTGGACTGTTGGGGGGGATGGTTGAGCTCCTTGAATCTGCAGGGCAGGGCAGCTTGTGCAACTCTGGGCTTGTGGACTTTGACGACGTTGAAGTCGATCATGGGGCATGATGTTTCTAGGGACCCAACGAGCAGAGACCTTGGTCATGGCCAAATTGTTGTGGATGATGTTCATAACACTTCAATGTGATATTCCAAATTCTCGCTCGATTTCTTCGACCTTCACCTGTCAATTTTTGAGGATCATCCTCCCCACACGGGCCACATTGTTTTTGTTGGTCATGTCTGATGGGTGTCCTGGAAGGGGGTTATCTTTAAGTGACTCACGACCATGGCAGAACTCCCTATTCCAGCGAGCAATGGTTGTATAGGAAGGGGCAGTGTCGGTGTACACTGCAACCATGCGTTCATGGATCTTTTTTGCATTCTTGCCTTCCTTGGTCAAAAATTTGATCAGTGCGCGGTGCTCAACTTTCTCCATTGTTCAAAAATTTGTGACTGACGATCTGCGATCAGCTACTGCTTCTTAAATAGACGAGGCAGGAGCGTGCAGCTGCAAGGCCTGACTTGTCATAACTTGTCCTAACACCCCCACAAACAGCCATCCCCCTTCCTCTGTTTTGCCATACCAATTCGCAAAACTTATTGACCACCCCTCATATTTATAATATACATAAACGACATAGATGAAGGTCTATCATGTGAAGTACAGTACTTAAGTTTGCTGATGATGCAAAAATGTTCAGTAAAGTTACATGCCAGGAAGATATGGATAATCTAAAGAGCTGTCTACAGGCAGTTAAGAAATGGTCAAACACTAGCAGATGGGATTTAATGTCAACAAATGCAAGTGTCTACATTTAGGTCACAGGAACCCACACATAAGATATACATTGTAGGGAACGGAACTACAAGAGGTGAATAGTGAGAAGGATCTTGGAGTAATTGTGAATAGAACACTCAAGCCAAGTGAGCACATCATAGCCAGAAAAAACTGGATATTTGGTCTAGTTCTGATTCTTGATCTTTTAAATGAATTTCTGAATGCATTTTTCTTATAAAGTTTTATGTATTTTCAGATCTGAAACTCATTTTTGCTGGAAATACATACTTTTCCTATTATAGACTTTCAGTTGATTATAGGAAAAGTATTTATTTCCCGACAAAATGAGTTTCAGATCTGAAAATTATACATAAAACTGCATAAGAAAAACATATTTTTAAATTCCTGAGATTTTTTAAAATTAATATTTACCTTCTGTCTTTTTTACTTTTTCAACTTCTATCATTTCATCCCCCAATTTCTCTCCAGGTCCTTTTATCCCTCATTTCTCCCTGTCTCATTTTAGCACTAATCAATTTATTTTCCTTTTTGAGTCTCCCCACTAACATTGCCCTTGAGCCCTTGGTACTAAAGTTCAATTATCTCCCCAAACTAAGCTCTTCTCATATCATATCCTTTTTTATTCTCACTATTCGCTAGATCGATGTTATATTTATATATTCCTTGTCATGGAGCTTTCACGCTTGTAATGGCTTACTTCAATTTCACCAGATTTATAATTTATTTCTCACTTTTAAAACATAATCCTTTGCCGGCACAAGGAATTTCCGAAATCACATAAAGTAACCTTTGGGCTTTTATTTCTCTACAGAAACTAAAACATGCCGTGACATGTTTCAAAGAAGATTTAGCCTTTCGAAAGATATCGCATTTCCTTATACAAGGCCGAACAGGAAGATGTAAAGTTGATAGAATTCACCAGAAGATTAGATAGAGTAAGTTTATCTGTTTAGTGTCAAACAATCATAAGTTTATTAACGCAAGAGTTAGAAATGCAAGACTCAGCCCCAAGGGTATAAATGAGAAACGGCAAGATGTTCTCGGCTCTCATTGACTTAGGGGGGGGGGGGGTATAAGATGATGACTTTCTTGCTTCTCTGTTATTATTGCTACCCCCTATATGTTAATGGAAGCTAGCCTCTCGAGTGATAATCCTTCTTACCACTAGGGGGTTTGATTGCCCGGTTAGTGGTGACGTTGCCACTCAAAAAGGGTGAGCTTAGTAGAATTGGGATAACGCTCGCCACCGGCAATGGTAACAAGCTATTTGAATGCACAACGGAAATATCCATTTAGGTATCCTTGCACTTGATCGTAGAAGAGGGTACCAGCTTGGATGAATAAAATAATCTGTTTATAGATGTAAACGAGTTTCCGTCTATTTATTTTACTTTACACCAAAATAGTAAGTGCTCCGAGTATAATTTCACGATTCGATTATACACCAAAGTAATGCGGGAATATGGTACAGCAACGGGACGATTATAATGATCGAATTATTGAATTAATGAACGCGTAACAATTAAGATAGTAATAACAATAATAATGATCATAGACTCTCTCTCTTTCTCTCTCTGCACCCCTTAAAAAGGTGGAGAAGACACTCATCAAATCAGCCTCACGCCCCGCCTACAAATGACGTTGGCGCACGTGATTGGCCAATATTTCTAGAAGGCGGAGCTTTATCATTAAGCTTATATTAGTTTAACTTGTGGCTATCTTTGTTACAGAATTGTGAAATGCTTTTATCACACGCCCTTTTATTACCTCCAGACATTCTCAGTTTCCTAATGTTTACCTCTCTGGCGCCTGTCTGATTTAAGTCCAGATATTGAGACTACTACTTTATTACTGTGAGAAAACCGAGCTTTTATCTCGACCTTCTAAACTCGCGCTCTCTTCCTTACCTCGGGTTCCGTTGTGTAGGGTGTCTACATGTACACCCTTCAGGTGAATACATGTGGCCCTATAGACTCGTCGACCCAAAATGGAGAAAATGAAATAAAGGTCTCACGCGAATTAAATTTCATATTTTTAGTTTCTGAACCTAAAGTATCACGCGAAATACATCGGCTTTAAGGCCATTTTAAAATAAATTTGTATGTTCACGTTAATATGTCTTATATACCTCAATTTTCTCATTATGAGTATTCGGACGTTATATGCCCCTTTTATGTAAAGTGCGAAAAGGGGAGATATTCGCGTGTAGCAGGCTGGGTTAAGTGATCAAACGAGCTTCGTTAGGATAAAGGAAAATATTCAGCTGGATTCTTTATTCCGTCGTAAATTGCGGGAACAGGTCTCGAAAAGGCGAACGGTAAGGATAACTTCTTGCTTCTTGAATAATGACTGCTAATACTATCTTAAACCACAAAATACAGCTATATAAATAATCATTCTATCTAGACATAATTATACAAAATTCAACCAATCAGGATTAAGCAGATCTTTAATGACAATCTTATGTTTAATTTATTCATTCAGCTTTAAAAAAAATTTATGTTTTACACATAGGCGATGCAAAAATTGCCCAATCAGCATCAAATAGATTTTTATAGAACAATTTACGTTCAAACACAAACAAACATAAGAGGCGCTGAAATTGGATAAAGATTTTTTTTGGTTTTGAATTCTTGTACGAAATAAATTTGCTATTGGCATGTCACTACCGGGTAAATGAGGTAACGGTTAAGGGAGGCCAAAAATGCCTTCGCTCAGTAAAGAACTGTGAGGACCGATTATGTGCAAATCAATTTTAGAACACCATAAGACTTCAAAATGCTCTTCTTTGAGGAGGTGGTTTTGAGTCAGATGCGATTCCATAATGTAGTTCCAGCACCACAGAACTTCAGGCCGAAATGAGTTAAACTGTTACGCGCAACACTTCAGAAGCACTGATGAACGGAATTCCTGAGATTATTTATGGATAAGTAATAATTTTATTTAAGCTTTATATATTCGAAGAAATAATTCGATCAAAGGGGCATAAAATTGTCATTAGCCATTTTATATATTAAACTATGCAAGGGTAGTGAACTCGTATAATCCCGTACAATAATTATTCACTACTTGATTACTTTTGTTAAGAATAATTTCCTTTTTCCATCGTCATGGCATTTGAATATATATATATATATATATATATATATATATATATATATATATATATATATATATATATATATATATATATATATATATATATATGATTAGGACGATATTCCTTTGGGTGATGACTGTCACAGGGAAAGGAAAAAATAAAAGTGTTTTTATTTTTTGAGATATATTTGTCAAATTTGGATCAGTTTGGCTTCACGACATGTTCTGTCGATCTTACTCAATTAACCCGCCTGTGGCATCGATGAAAGTCTCCGTGCGCCTTGGCTCTAACCACAGGCCTTCGTCACTACCTCCCGTTTTAAGCTACTAAAGACCCTGGTAATCCTGACCCTCAACTCGTCCGTGTTACAGTTGAATTTGTTTTTTTCTCGCCCACCACGCCCTACACAAACAAGTCGAGGGAGTTGCAGTCTGGCGAGTTGGGAGGGAAAATGTCAGATTTTGTGTGATCGAAGAAATTTTCCGACAACCAGGCTTGGGTCTTCGGGCTGGTATGGCAGGGTGCAGAGCCTTGCTGACACACGTAAGGCCTCCCTGGAGCTACTTGATGGATCCAGGGCATATATATATATATATATATATATATATATATATATATATATAGAGAGAGAGAGAGAGAGAGAGAGAGAGGGAGAGAGAGAGAGGGGGGAGACAGACAGATAATAGATAAATAAATATACTCGTAGATGTTACTTACTTTTACTTTTGTAGATTCTGCCTGTTAGTGGCATAGTGAGGTGGTCCTCCACTTCGGTGTTCCTGATCCCTCTCGTGGGTTATTTCGGGGAGGGTGTTGTTATTCTGAACTGTGTAACCTGGTGTTGGAGGTTGGTCAGGTAAGCTGTTTAGCCACTTGTCCAGGTTCTTCTTGAATGTTTCTGGACTCACTCCAGTGAGGTCCAGGATGTCCTTTGGTATGCAGTTGAAATACGCCTAGTAGCTCGGTTGTTCCATTTGAGAATGATACTACTTCCTCAGAAGTTGCTGCGATGTCCTTCCTTATGGGTCCGTCCTATTCTATCTACTCTGAAGATAGTGAAGTTTTCATGTTCACTTCTGCATTAAGGTGGTCAATGCTGAGGTGAGTTTCCGTTAAGACAAGGAATAATAAATTTTCCTGTTGTGCTAATTCCTCGAGTATTGGGATCTTAATTTGATTAGATTTCAGATAAAGACCTTTAATATTACCCGAGGCAAAGTTTGTTAATGGTAGCAAGGCCCAATTTGGTTGTATCCCACTCTCTGTCTTATTTCGAGTCTGTCCATTCTGTCCATTAATTGTTCTATGGTTCTCTGCTGCCGCTTTTCCATTTCTAGTAGTTTGTCCATCATTTCTTAAAAAATGGCCGCTTTGTGATTGGATATTTTGTACTTGCCCTGTGGCCACCTATGTGGGCTGGCGGGTGGCTGTTGTCTCTGGCTAGTGTTGGATTTGGTTGGGCCCTCCCTGATGAAGGCCCTGCCTGATGTTTTGGTTTGAGTAGCATTCTCAGCAACATTTCTTTTCGTTCCCTTTACATGTGGGTACTTGTAATTTTGGTTTGTGCACTTTCTTGACCTTATAGAGTACCTGCACATTGTAGGATGGAAGTGCTGGCATCTCCATCCCTGTCGGCAGGCAAGGCGCTCGTCTAAACCATGGTTGAGCAGTCTCCAGCATGCTTTTGGGTGGTCCTTGTTACAACCTTCACCTTTGATACCAAAAGGAGCAACAGTTCCTCTTGTATTTTTCACATATTTTCTTCTTCTTCGGTGGTATATTGTGTGTAGTTTAGGTGTTAGGGATGTTGAAGTTCCCTGATTCCTGTGGATTTCTCCTTGTTGTGTTCCTCCCTTTTGGCGGGTTTTGATTGTGTCCTGTCCCTTTGTGCCTCTCTTGATTCCGCTGCTTGAGTTGTCTGCTGTTCTTGATAGTTGTTTGGTATTAGAGACAGATATATGTCCTCTGGAAGTGTCTCCAATTTGTGTTCCAATGGTACTATCATTAGGTCTAGGTCCAGTTCCATGTATCACGTCTGGAGTCAACACAATTCCATCGTCCCTGGCAGTTTAACTCGCTTCACTGATGTCACCAGGCCTAGAGTTGCCAATTCTCATGGCAGTTTCCCTCTCTTCTTTGCTGGCTCCAATTGGTGTTATCTCTGTGAGTTGCTGCCTGACTAGGTGTTTCTGTCTTTCCACGGCTTCACTGGCCTGTGTGGCCCAGATAGGGTCAGAAAACTTATCGAAGCTGCCCTTTTCGCAGGTGAATTTGTGATGTGTGCGGGCTAAACACAGTAGTTGGTATAATGGTAGACCATATACTCGTATATATATATATATATATATATATATATATATATATATATATATATATATATATATATATATATATATATATATATATATATATGTGTGTGTGTGTGTGTGTGTGTTGTGTGCGTGTGTGTGTAAAAAGCAAATATAGGTTCCGAGAGTAATAACAACTAGTCTCCGGCTTTCACCATATTTAATTTCTGCTTTCAAAACCTTTTGAACGTAGAAAGAAAGATGCAAAAAGTGTGTGCATTGCAGTCTATATAACCATAAAGTACAAAAGAAAGGGAAATTGGACGTGAATGGGCACAAAAGACGAGACAGAGAGTTTTTTAAGGCAAGAAAAAAGAACGTTGGATGATAACAATAAAAGAGAGCAAAGGACGAAATTAATTATGGTATAAAAGTTCCTTGGAAATTCCTTCAGGTTTGGAGGGATACTGGGTTTGAGAGGAGGCTGTTTAAGGTGGGTTTGAATTACTTTGCCTAGTAGCTTAATGGTAAAGCATTTAATTGGCAGCAGGAGACCTGGGGTTGATTCCCGACGAGGATAATTATTTTTTTCCACGGCGTTATTTCTGTCTTCTCAGTATGGATTGTCTTCAATGTGCTGTTATGTGCTTTTCTTGATTTTTGTCTTCTAAAGTCCCGTTCTCTTGCCTATAAAACCTAGTTTCTTGTCTCATGTGCTCATTCACATTCAGTTTCTTTTTCCCATCAACTATATGGTTTATAGTCTGCAATAAACGGTTTCTATCTTTCTTTCTACCCTCAAAAGATTTTTGAAAGGCAGAAAATAAATATAGCGAAAGCCCTATAGTAGTTATTCCTACTCGCAGAACTTATATTTGCTCTTTCTTTGTATTTGGTATGTATAGTGACAGTGGTGGATCCAAGATAAAAAAATGGAGGGGGGGGGGCTAACTTGAATTCCTCCCTCTGAGTAGTCTGAGAAAAGGTCACTGAACATTAATAAGGGTTATAATAGACAGTATTGATAATAAATAACAGCATCTCATAAAGGAGTGAGCACCAACTCTCTCAGATCCGAATTTTTCTACACATCAGAAAATTATGAATTGGAGTTTTTGGACGTCAGCTAAGGTTTAATACTGAATTTAAGAATTATTTTTGAGATTTACCTGTATTTTATTTATGTATCATATAAGATACATTCGATCGCAATGGTTTAAAAAACAATATATATATATATATATATATATATATATATATATATATATATATATATATATATATTAGTGAAACCACTGTATAGGAGCCAAAAGTTTAATTTACGAGACTAGTTTTGGTATGTAGTTTATCATACCCTCTTCAGTCGTATACTGAGAATACGATTGTTACAAAAGTCTATAAATAGCGCACATATAAGAAAAAAAAGAAAAACACACAAGGAAACACAAAACAGGGGAAAAAGGTCATTAATCGTTGACTAAGCTGTTTGCGATGAGGTTACGGGAATGGAGGCTGCATTTCAATTGCCCATCTGACAAATTAAAATTGGTAATTTCTCCTATTAATATAGATTCTACTATTTTTCTTTTACGGAAATCTTTACAATTATATATGATTTGTGCCTTTGAATAAATAGTCAATTTGGTGGTTGAAATTGCTAATATGATTAAAAATACTGGATGTGGTACTGCCTCGTCTGACATCACCTTTATGTTCATAAATTTCTTTTGTTAAGGTTCTTCCGGTCTCTCCTATGTAGAATGAGGGACAGTTTGTAGCGCCACACGGGATTAAATATACACCTGCTTCATTTTGCCGATCCGCGGGCTTGTTCGAAGGGAAAGATTTAAGGATCGAAAAAGGGTATTTAAATGTGGTTAGGCCTGGAGAAATAACTTTGTTCACTGAATTGAGGAGGGGAGAAAAAGGGAGGGATAGACACTTCGTATTACTAAATTTGTTTTTATCATTGTGACCGTAATGAGTAGATTTTGCTTTAGATAAACTTTCATTGATCACGTGGAGGGGATAAATTTAATTCAATGAAGCTGCAGGCTATATATGTAATCTCGTCTTGTAGAAAGCAAGGGTAACATATCCTATGTGCTCTCAAAAACATAGCTGATGTAACGGCTCGCTTAATGTTAATATCATGATGAGAAAAGAGATAGATATAAGAGTTAGAATGGGTTGGTTTTCGGTACACAGTGAAGCTAATTTTGTCAATGGCTCTAACAATTTTTATATCAAGAAAGGATATACAATTATCTTTTTCCCACTCTACTTTAAATTTGATAGTCGGATGGAGGTCGTTAAGATTTTTAAGGAAATTTTTAAATAATTTAAACTATTTATAGGCCAAATCGATATATATATATATATATATATATATATATATATATATATATATATATATATATATATATATATATATATATATATATATATATATATATCATCACTAACTATAATTTAAGAAGGGATTTTTGGGAGTATTTGAATAATAATTTCATCTTAGTTTGGTTATGACTTAGGTTTTTTTTAATCAAAGTTATTTCTAATAATTCTTTTATAATATCAAAAAACAAAATGGTGAAGTTCAGAAATAACTATAATTATTGAAATTTTCTGCATTTTTAAAAACCCAAAGAACTACAAATGGTGAAGTTCAGAAAATTTATTTTTATATATCTTCTTCTATAACTATATTTTAGCAACGTGATATTTTGAAAGGGGGGAATTTAGTTTAGACTCCTTCTCCCCCCCTCCTCCCCATAATTCCAGGATGACTATTTTCAGATGTGAACGAAGAAAGCACTATTGCTTTCACCTCTTCTAATATTGTATTTGTGTTAGGTCAGCGAACAATGTATTTATAATTGCATATGTATACATTCATATCTATGTGACTTATATTCCTGCATTTCACACACACACACACACTCTCTCACACGTGGATATTTTGGAAGAGATCTTATCTATATGTCTTTACCCTTCGGTTCCTGTATTTAATCCCACTTTTCTGATATATATTTTTTTCTATTTTTCACGCCTACTCTGTTTTGTGTCCTTTCGTTGCACATGGGAGGAGCATTGCTTAGTTTTCTTCTATATATACCATTCTTGTAAAGTAATTACTTATGTATTCCTTGAGAATGAACTGAACAAAGTTCGAAAGTACTTGGAATCTGCTTTCTATTTTTCCTGTCGGATTTTCTGCAATTATTGCTCTACTCACGTGCTACTTTCTTAGTTTCTCATATATACATGTATATATATATATATATATATATATATATATATATATATATATATATATATATATATATATATATATATGGCTGGTTCTAAACAAACCCAACCCCTCGCCAAAACGAGATTACCTAGAAATTTTAGCCTGAAATTATTTTTGAAACTTTAAAACTCTCAGCAATGCCCCACATCCTGACAAACCACAAATATTAGAATAACCTTTCATCCTAAAATCCTAACCTAATATAAATTAAACAGCATTGCAATCTCTACATTTTATCCAAATGAATGGAATTTATTCGTCTCGCAATCATAACTGTCCTCTTTTAGTATTAAATTATAAAATTTAACCCCAAACCTTCTTGTTTCTACTGTCGATGATGAGGCTATGTCCTCGAAACGTCCGAATACCGATGATTAAAGATGCTTTTAAGAATAGCGTCTTTGGTTTCACGTTTATATTAAAATTAATGTTCGGAAGAAGCTTGACAATTTATGATATATACTGGGTGCAAACATTAAAAGAAAATAACACAGAAGGTTCATTTATACCTATTTATTTACCAAAATTACATGTTAAAGTATTAAATGATGTACTATTCGTTTTATTTAATGGAATCGCCGTTAGCCTTAACCACGGCCAGCTAGCGGCGTTGAAACCTGATGCAGTCCTTCTCGAGCCCCCCTCCCTCCTGTTTAACTGGGTGAAAACTGTGGTGATCCTGGACCTAAACTCAACCTTGGTGGTGCAGAAAAACTTGTTGGTCCCTCTCTAAACCACGCCATAAAAAATAATAGTGCATGGGTTGCAGTTTGGGGAGTTGGTAGGCCAGATGTTGGGAGTGATGTGGTGAAAGAAATTATCCGAGGGCCTAGAGTGGGTTTTACTACAAGTATGGCAGGGTGCAGATTCCTGCTTTGACCCGTGCGGTCACCTCCTACGTCCAGGGTAACACCGTCTCATCTGGCTACTTAATGTAGCCCTGCGTATTAAGTGTCATGTCCTTCGGGAAGATAAACACGGGCATAACGTGTTCCTCGTGGTTTCCGAGCCGCCGTACCCTCGTAATCACGTCCTGACTCATCCAACTCTTTCCGGATCCTCTACACTGTCCTCAGATTGACACTAAATCACTCGGAAATCTTCGCTTCCAGTGTGAATCCCAACCAGCACATCCAAGCACCAACGCGAGCTGTATATTTGCAAGTTCTTTTGCATAAGTGGCACTGGCGTCTCCAAGGATTGTGTGGATAAGGCACTCGTCGACTTGGGAAGAAGAATCATTGAGTCATATGACGAGACGAAGGGACAATTAATAAGTCAATGTACCACTTAACAAATTAAATACCTACGACTATATGTAGTATCTAGTCAGTGACTCATTAGACAAATTTTGATATTAAAATCAAATAATAAAAAAACTTAAATCTATGCTTTACTTGCCGTGACAATAAGCTAATTATGCTTAATTGTAATCACAATGACGAGAAATTTTAAAATATTTTCAGTACTCATCAAATTCCAATGGGTGGCGACAATTACCGACTACTGGCCAGACGTTAAGGGGTACTTTTGAGAAAACGGTCCACTGGTTGGACAGCAACACCAGACAGAGGAAGCGGGGCGTGCTGGTCTGTGTGAGGTTGAAGGGAAGACACACCTATGATGTACTTGTCGGGCAATAGAGAAGATTCATGTTGACTTCTGCATTGAGAGGAAAGTTACAATGATCATAATGAACAACTCGCAAAACTTTGGCAAGGCCTTCAGCCAGTTGGAGAGGAAATAGACTTGTTTCTTGACCCTATTATTGCTAATTAGGCTGACGTCGATGGCTATGCTCACTGATAAAACGGCAGATGTCAAGTTTATGTCTTTGGATGACATGGTAGCAGATGGCAGTGTAGAGGAGAATAACAGGACCAAGCGGACAAGCCACATAAAGTGTGGGGTACATACTCGTACGTGGAACTTGATCGCCTTTAAAGCCTCTGAGAAGGCTCTCGAGGTCATTTTTAAAGAAATCTTACAGAGCTACCCTGCCCAAGCCAAAAATCTTGTGGAACATTCAAAATCAGAGCACAGTAGCGGCTGACGCCCTCCACGAGGCACTCAGAAGGAGGTTAGTGGGTTCATACAATACCAGACGGAACAGCATATATGATTCAATCGTCTGTCTCAACATATTCATTGAGTGGAAAGAGGACGGTTTGTGAAGCGTGATGGTCCAGCAGGGCCTGACGGCCTTTATCAAGAAGGAGATAGACTTGATGAATGAATACGTCATGCTTTGTAGTCTCAAAAATAGATAATCCAGTAGTGTCAGTTTTTAAAACTTTTACGAACAACATTTCTTCACAAAGTTCGCAGACATCCTCTAGGAAACGGATGCATGCTAAAAGAACTGTTCTGTTATTTCTTATTGGAATTCGCCAATTTGAAGTGAGAATTTATTTTTTTTAGTTGGTCACTTTGTCAACAAGCTGGTTTTCTACATCAGATGGAGTTTCGTCAATTCTTCTCAGAATTAAATAATTGCTCAGCAGTAATGCTTTTAATGCGTTTCCTGAATCTTGATGCAACAAAGTTTCAGGAGAATTTCAAACAAAGGCCGTATAGTATTGTCAGCATTGTAGATAGAGGAGAGTAGGGAAAGAAGCAAAGAAAAATTTATAGCGTAAACGAGTTGAGAACAGCTTCCCGCGTCGCTGGACCACTGTTAGCAAGCGGCGAATCCACTCAGTCATCCTGAGTCTCATAAAAGACTCATTCAAGCGAAGCTTTTAAGTCGCTCGCACTTCTCGTACGCTACGCCACCCCCGTCCTAGAAGCTGAGAGTATTTTAAAGAAATGAAGAGAACCCGTTTGGAAATGTTATCCAAGGGCTAATGCTCCCCCTCCCAGGTCTGGGCAACAATGTAGATAGAGGAGAGTAGGAAAAGGGCAAATAAAAAAATATAGCGTAAGCGAGTTGGGAACAGCTTCCCGCATAGCTAGCGGCGAATCCATTTGGTCATCCTGAGTCTCATAACAGACTCATTCAAGCGAAGCTTTTTAGCCGCTCGCCTGCACTTCTCGTCCGCTACAGCATCTTTTATGACACTTCCAATTTTTTGCAATTATTAGCGCTATTTCATACGATGTAATCAATCCACTTTCACTTGCTTCTGCACTTAAAAAAAATGATGAAATGGTATTTCATTGGTTATAATTTTTCTTCAAATTCTCGAAATAAGCAATGTGTTTGATTAATTTATTTAGATGTTTTCTTTGGCATTGTTCTATAAGCCTTGACGGCTTCATTTGAAAATGAGTTCTTGCATACCAAGCATATAGGTCGCTTTTGATCATACGGGCTTTATACAAACCCATAAGTCAAATACTCTTAAACATACTGTCTACACTCTATTTCGGCTGACATAATTTATGATGAATGAGTCTGAAAATATAATAAACAATATATATAAACAACACTGATAAGGACTTTAGAAACTCTATTATGTCAATATTAAACCCATTATATTTCATAATTGCAGCACAAACTAACATTAAAATAAACACTAACTACTTACTACAGCTGTAGTTCAAATACTACAACCACCAGAGTTGCCAGCTATCGGAAAGCATCACGGCCGGTGAGTCAGTGAGTCATAGCAGACGCTGCTCGCTACCAATGCCAATGGAAAATAGTTGTGGGAGGAGCTACTAATCTCTGAAGTAATACGTTAAAATAGTGCCAGCCTAGCTATATAATTGTCATTGTAGGTACTTTATAACTTCATTAAGAGTAGGGATAAATATTTATCCATATTTTATTAAGAAATTTCTAAGATTTCGTAGGTTAAAATATGTAAAATGAATATTCTAAACACTAGTATAGATATTCTTTCTGAAATGCTAAGTGGCATTTCAATGTGCAATGTCGATTGTGGGAAACATTGCGCAGTCGATGGAGCATTTTTTTAAATTTTAGGAGCTCATCTGGCGACTGCCTACTAGGGCAGAAGTCGCCGTACTCATATCACAGCCTACTACTAGGATATATAAAAAAACAACAACAAATAACTATATAACTAACAGATAACAACGATAATCATGTAAGGCTAAAAAAAAACAAAGAAAAATCTTAACAAGAAGGAAGTGGGGTCCGGCTTCGGGGGAAGGCCTGCCCCTCCTCCCAGCGTAGGAGCATACAACTTACAAAAACACACAAAAAGGGTCAAATAAAGTGGAGGAGGCCATGGGAACAGTCGCGGAGCGATGGCACGTAACTTTAAGTTCCCCTCGACCGTCTCACATCTTTTTGAAAAGCAGCCCTGAAAGCAACCGTATTCCTTCCGTGTAATCGATGTGAGGAAGAGCGAAATGCTGGTCTGGTCGCCCAGTCCTCGCGGAATCTTTGGCGCCTTCATCGGCGCGCTCATTCCCCGCAATTCCTACATGTCCAGGAACCCAGCAGAAGATAATCTCGACATCCGCCTGGCTTGCCAAAGCTGTGGCATCACGGATATCGCAAACCAAGGGATGCGGAGATTCCAATGCCCCGAGAGCACTCAGGGTGGTTTGTGATTCGCTATAAATCATAATCCGATATTCGAACCCGTCACGTCGCATTATCTCCCGTACCGAGCGATGTATTGTAACCAGCTCGGCCGTGAAGACAGACGCAGCACATTGCAGAGCCCCGCTGACTTCAAACTGAGGGGATACAGCGTAGAAGCCGACCCCATCTTTGGACTTAGAGCCATTCGTATACAATAGCACGGTACCGGCGTGACACAAAGTGTGCTCCCAAAAGGTCGAACACAATACTCCCGGCGCTGTAGAAGCTTTAGGAGCCGAGGGGTGGCGACAAATAATCAGAGGTGGTACCCTCCAGGGTGGCTTCCTTGGCAGAACCAGGGGCGACACCGTTCCGACAGCTATACCTAGCTCTCGAAGGAGTTTCCTAGCTCTAAACGCAAAGGTCTTAGGGTATGGCTAGCGTCTATCGGGGGCATAAGCGCCGTAGAGATCAGCTGCGGATGCAGTGAGAGCTGTTGGCGACTGAGGGAGGCGCCGGGCTCGCGCGTACAGGCAAATTATGCACTGTGCACCGCGCAGAGCAAGTGGCATCTCCCAAGCATCGACATGTAGGCTATTAATAGAGGAAGTGCGGAAGGCACTGGACGGAAGGTGAAGGCTAGTGTGGTGAATCGAGTCCACCTTCCGCAATACACGCTTGGCTGTAGATACATAAAACACGCATCCGTAGTCAAGCTTCGAACGAACAAATCATCGATAAAAGAGTAAGGTAGTAGCCCTATCAGTATCCTAGGCGCTGAAAGTCACGGAACGAAGAATGTCTATTGCGCAGGTACAAGAGATCCCAAGGCTGCGAGTTTGAGCCTTCTAGGTAAGGCGTCGGTCAAATACAAGACAAAGAAAACGGTGTGAGTCTACGACTTCCAGCCGAACCCCATTTAGAAACAAATATGGGTGATGATGGAACCGCAGATGGCGGCAGAAGTGTACCACCTTAGGCTTAGCCAAGGAAAACCGAAGACTGTGCGCTTCGGCATAGCGAGAGACATGGTTCAATGCTGTGTGAGTCGACGCTCCACAGTTGGCATCTGGGCCCTGCCAAAAGAGATCAAAAGGTCGTCTATGTAAGGCGTAGCGAGAACATCTTCCCGCAGCACCGAGGTGATGCTATTAATGCTTAGGGCAAAGAGTGTGACACTGAGGACACTTCCCTGCGGGACAGCCTCTTCCTGCTCCATTGGTCTGGAGAGGGCTTCCCCGAGCGGTATGCAGAATCGACGATCTCGCGAAATTCAGATAAAAAGATTGGGAGGCGTCCCCTCCTCCCCATCATGTGGAGAGTCTACATGATACCGTATCACCATTCGAAATCATAGGTCTTCTTCAGGTTGAAAAAGACCGTGGCATAGTGCTTTCTACGATGGAAAGCCTCACAGACGGCATTTTCCAGTCGAAGCAGAGCATTCGACGAGGAGTGGGACTTGCGGAAGGCGCACTGTGAAGAAAACGGATGGCTTCCGCTGCCCAGAGAGAAGGTTAATCTAGCATTCACCAATATCTCCATCAACTTGCACACGCAGGAGGTTAGAGAGATTGGGCGGAAAGCAACTGGGGTAGAGTGATCTTTCCCCGGTTTGCGAAAAGCGAGCACAGTAGCGATATGCCAGAAATCTGGGAGGATACCCTCTTTACAGATCATGTTTAACAAATCTAACAGAAAGGCTATGCCTCGCTCACCCAGGTCTCGAAGCGTGGCGTACGGGACATCGTCTGGACCAGGGGTGGTATCCGCGCACGAAGCGAGAGCGGAACGCAACTCACTGAAAGTAAACCTGTCATTGAATGGTTCTCCACCTCTGGAGGTAGAGTCCAGTCGGTGGCCTTCCACGACATCATGACTCGCATTAAAGGCTAGGGGAGCAGCATCCCGGCTAGAGAATGCGGAAAAAGCGGTCGCGAAGGATGCCGCCATGGACGCGGGGTCCGAGATTGCGGTCCCATTCTCCAAGGAGAACGGGACTGGATGGGCCTGCGAGAACTTCCACACCTCTGCTAGAGGTGTCTTCCCATTAAGTGAAGACACGTATGCCCGCCATGAAGAGCGGCGGTCGCGCTTCAAAATATACCGGAACCTAGCCCTATCCCGACGAATTACACCGACAGTAAAGTCGTTCGGGTGGCGCTTATAGCGCATGTAGGCATAACGTTTTTTTTGAGAGCCATCTCACACTCGGCCGACCACCACGGGAGTAGTCAGCGTGCAAAACGGCCAGACGTTCTGGGAATAATAGTCAGGTCCGCGGCGATGTGGTTGCCGGAGAAGAACGCAACGGCCTCATCTACTGACCTAAATTATTCGACGGAAGTTGAGAAATGAGTCATTTCCTGCAATGAGGACCACCGTGCACGCAAAAAGCACCATCGTGGCGGGCTTTCGGGCGGCAGTGGACCAGAAAATGATATTTGAATGGGCAAGTGATAGCTATCATAGATGTCATCCCCCCCCGCCACTAAAAATATATCAGGCTGTGCATCCAGAGAGCACAGAGATATATCAAGACAGGAAAATGAAACAGTTCTCGAGCCGTGATGCGTAAACTCATCTACATTTAGGACATATATCTCGTCTACCGTTCAGATCTCCGAGCAAGAGAAATGGCCTCGGCAACCGTTTCACGACGCGACAGAAATCCCCCGCGTCGAAGTCGGCTGATGGTGGAATGTACGCGGAAATAACAGTATACCTCCTATCAAGGTGCGGCTGCACAGCTCCTGCCTGAAAGGAGGTATCTAAAGCAAAGAGATAACGGAGACATCACGCCGGGTGTAAATCGCGCATCCTGCTTCCCGGCGCCCATCCTGTGGTAGGTGGGGGGGGGCGTAAAACCATTATACCCCTGGAGAGTGTGCAAGAGGCACGCGCCCAGCATGGTCTGCTGCAAAAAGATGGCTAGCGTGGAGCGGAAGGAGACGAGCCACGCAGCTCCTCCCTGTTGGCCCGGAGTGCGCACCAATTCCATTGAAGGAATATGCCCTCCAGGTCTAGCTCGGATGAGGTTTGGGGGCCTTCTTCGAAGTGAAGACCCTCACGGGAATGGCCTACGCTTCCCGGAGGCAGAACTCCGGGCGCTGTTGGACGGATAATGCGCTAAAGGCGCTGGCGCGTTCGAGGACTTATGGGCTCGCCATGCGAGTCTTCTCCTCCTTACGCCTTGAACCCTTAGGCCAGCGGGAGGGGATGGGGCTTCAGAGGTGGAGGGTCTTCTTTTGGAGGATCCACCGTTTCCGAGCCACCCAGCCTACCACTAGGTGTGGGCGAAGCAGCCGAAGCTCCTTTAGTACTGTCCTCCTTTAGAGGAGTAGCTTTAGGAACCACGGAAGATGGCCTCACGACCAATTTCAGGGGTGTTGCCTCCTGTAAGTCGAACGACTCGATGGAGACGCGCGTCCGTTTCGCCTTAGGGAAAACGGTCTCGCTTGGGGAAGGGAAGTAAGCCCTGATTTTAGCCGGGACTGGGTGTGAGCCCTTTGTGCCGCAAGTTTTAACAGGGGAGCACCCGAGGTGGGTAGAACCCGCATAATGGTTCCGAATGGGCGTAGAAGCGACCGTGTTCGTAGGTCTGGAGGGGCCAAGCGCAGAGGTTGTCTTTCTTAACATTGAGGCATAGCACGTTCAAAGCAGCGCTGGGCGCGTCAGGACCAAGTCCTTCTTAGCCTCGCGAAATGAAAGATGATTCTGGGCCTGAGCGGATAGGATTTCCTTCTCAAAGAGATAAGTACCACATTGCTTCGAAGAAGCGGGGTGTGGCTCTCCGCATTTGACACACTTGGTCACACACGATTTAGACTTATCGTGTGCGGCCTTGGAGCAACTTACACAGACTTCGGGTAGCCACGACTTTGCGCATCTACAGGAGCGATCAGTAAGGCCAAAGCGGTGACAGTAGTATCACATCCACGGCAGTGACACGAATGCCTTCACGCGGTAGTGATACCAATTGGCACGCACCGTTTCAGGGAGCTTGTCCCAATCGAACGGACGAAGCGTGTCGGGGTGGGTCTCGAGGCCCCTCCCTGTTTTCTCATCACACGCTCAACGTTGACATCCCCATGATCGGCCAGCTCTAAGGTGATGTCATCTATGAAATAGTCCACGAGTTCCCTCGCATAAACTACTCCTTTGACGAAATTCATGGTAGAGTGCGGCGTCACACTCACAGGCATGCCATCAAGTGTCCGAACGGCACTAATCATGGCCGCCTTGGAGGGATTTGACGCTTTCGCCAAAAGGCTCCCGTCCAAGAAACTAGCCACCTTCGGCTCTCTACCAATCACACTAGTTAGGCTCTCCTCTGATGGATCATGTTGCCCTTAGCCATTTGAAGCCAGCGGGCCCGAATACGCCAGGTAGCCTCTGAATGAGGGGCCTCGACATAATCGAGGCTTCGCTCTGCGCAGTTCTGGTCTTCGTCTGGGACTACCCAGCTGGGGGAGCAACAGGACCGAACTTGCCGATCTTAGCTTGGTCGCATACCGAAACGGGAGCGTCCCTGTCTGTCCCTGAGGCCCCGGCATAGCGAGAGGAGCCCCGAGTCTTTTTCTATTTCTTTTTCTTTTTAGGAGAGGAGGGTGGCGAATGATATCGCTTCTCTCCTCCGCCGATATAAGCTCCCAGGCCAGATCCTTCTCTTAAAGAGAGAAGGTCCTGCCTGTTTTAGGAGCACCAGCCGGGGTAGGAGATGCCTCATATACTTTTGAAGCCTTGGGAACCCGAGCCTTCTGAGGAGGACCTTGCATAGGGGCGGACACAGGTTCTGTGCTTGGCCCGGGTTCGACCCCATGGAAGATCCTACCGTCTGGGGCTGGGTCACCTCAGGAACCATGTTTATGTGGCTACCCCCCCCCCCCCCCCGAGGCATCACAGATCCGATTCGAGGAGCCTTTCGTCTTATCTTCTTGGGGCTGCGGGCGAACCAGCATCCGTTGGAGAAGAGAGGGGGGCACGTAAAGTGACCCCCTGTAAGTTCGATAAGCGCTCCCGCAAGACTTTGGAGGGCACGGACCGATGGGCCCTATCAAGCCGGTCCCGGCGGGAGCGGTCAATATTCGTCCGCCTGCGCTCTTTCATGGCAATCCCCTTGGAAAGCAAGGGAAGGGGGAGACTGTCGCTAGTAAGAGGAAGTCACCCAAGGGCCAGAGTCGGGCGGTCCGCTACATTATTCTGCTACTCCCCTACTTGCAGACACTCCTAATAGTAGCGGATTAGCGGAAGCAGTTTCTATAAGCAAAAAGTAGCGGACTAAAAAAATTCAAAACCGCTCCCGCTACCTATTTTACGTTTCTTTACAATAAAACTGCTAATTTTAGATGTAATATGCAGTATCTTTCTTTGAAATTTATTTAAAAACCAGTGAAAAGCTGGGGGGGGGGTGCAGCGGTTTAGTAGCGCTTTAGTAAAGCTTTACAATAAAAACTAGCGATGGCGGAGTAGCGAGTAGTGGTTCCGCGATTTTGAAAAAATAGCGCTAGTAACTGTTTAAGCTAGCTAAGGTAGCGGGGTAGCGGATAGTGGTTTCAAAAAATTGATAACGGCGCGCACCTCTGCCAAGGGCGACTTCAAAGAAGGGGGTGAGGGGGAGTCCCCTGCGCCCGTAGGCATGGGAGAGGAGTAAGTCTCCTCTCCGGTAAGAGAAGTTAGGAAGGTCCCCTGAGATAGTTCAGGAGGGGACTTCCTTTCCTACTGTGGAGCTACCCAAGGGCGGCTCCGTCGTTGGTGAAGAGGAAGTGGAGAGGTTTTTTGTTATTTCCATCATTGGGCATGGTGACCCTATAGTTTACACAGGATGCAAACGCTAATCATCCAACGCAGTAGCCCGCTCTGCGAGGGATGAAAACAGGGCCGGCAGAACCAGCTGCTGTTATTTAGGACCACACCTTTCTGCCCAGTGGCCAGGCGTCCCTTCGGCATGGCGGCTCCACCTTGGGCTCTGCGTAAAATCGATAGATATTGAAAGGAGCATGAAAGGGAATATGGGGAAGGTGTGGGTGGGGATGAAGCAGGTTGTTAAAAACCCACCACCCAAGTCCGGAGCTCAGGAGTGAGGGGACGCTGTCCCCTCCCCCCTCAGTCCCGATCCGGGATAGTTGGGTGAAAGCAAGATGGTAGGCATCTACTCTGTATAATTAGAGGCCGACCAGAGAAAGTTGTGGCGGAGGTTGTAGGGAGAGTGAGGAAGTAGGGTAAAAACGCAGGCTGTCAGAAAGGAGAAAAGGCTAGCTGGGGCCGGACGGGGTGCTGAGTCCCGTCAGCACGGAGGCCAGGAAAGCAAATCGCCACAACCTTTACGGGGAGTCGATGAAATAGTGATTTAATGCCTCCTTCAACTGAACTTTTATCCCTTAGGGAAGGATATCACCCTTGTTGAGAATGACTGATATAGATGCATTTTTTCGATTGTTTTGTTTTAAATATTGTTACGAGCTTTATAGCGCAAAGTGACGAAATTCGTAGAAAATAAGTGTTGAAACGCTTACAGATGGTTATTAGAAACGTAATCTCTTGGGAAAGCTGCCGGTTTGGTAGCTATTAGTCAATAAGCTTTTGTGCTAGTCAGTTTGGTATATTCATTGAAGTATGCTACTGAAAGAGGATAGAATGCAGTGCTCTGTATTCACATGTCTTACTTTTTTTCAGCGCGGATAAGGCTGAGAAGTTGAGTCATAATAGTGTGGAAATAAGTATGCAATTTTCTTTCCCAAAGTTGTTACAAGGTTTGCACCTCAAAAAGACATTTATGGGTTGCGAAGCGAAATCAAGTTCTGTAGGGCAGCTTCCGTTGCCCTACCGTCAGACGATGTTTACTTGGGTTGAAAGTCTTCATGAAATTTTTATTCCTTTTAACTTCACTATCTTTACAAGTCACGTTTCAAACGCCTTCTGGAAGATATTCCTTTTCTGTTTTGGCTATATGTTTAAAAAAACGCCAGTAATGATAATGCATATCGTTATCTTCTCCCGGTTCTTGGCCATTGTGATAGAACGAGTTAAAGCTACGTTTAATTTCAACTCCTATCCCATATTATTTAAAACCACGATGCTGCCCACGTGCATCTTCGATTCGAGGCTTGGAGTCTTATCACAGCTACCGGATGTCAATGTTTAATCAAGGAGGTTATCGTCCCCCCGTTCGCCCCCATACGCCGACCTCGCCAGATTGAGTTAGGTTTATGGGCAGATAAGGCATTGTTCTCCGGCCCGGCTGTGCGTTCCCTCCAAGCTTCCACTCCATTGTCTCCCCCCACGCCAAGGAGATGTCCTGGCTATTTATATGGAAACTTTACCACTAAGATCAGATTGGAGATCCAGATTTTCGTCGCGAAACATCACCACGACCCTCTCTCCCTTTGTGCGCCAAGGGACCTCGACCTCGAGATTCACCATCACTTGTCCAGAAGGAGGACAATATTCCTTGAGTGCCAAAGGTTCGAGCCTTTCCGACGCCAAGTCCCCAAGGCTTCCCCCCCCCTGTTGTTCAAAGGAGAACAGCATTAGAACAGCCATTGTTCGTTTTGAGCCCTTCGCCAAGAAACGGTTCTCATCCCCCCCCCCCTGTTGTTCAAGGAGAACAGCATTAGAACAGCCATTGTTCGTTTTGAGCCCTTCGCCAAGAAATGGTTCTCACCCCCCCCCTGTTGTTCAGAGGAGAACAACATTAGAACAGCCATTGTTCTTGAGCCCGTAGACAAGAGACGGTTCTCATCCCCCCCCTTTGTTCAGAAGAGAACAACCTAGAACAGCCATTGTTCGTTTTGAGCCCTTCGCCAAGAAACGGTTCTCACCCCCCCTGTTGTTCAAAGGAGAACAAAATTAGAACAGCCATTGTTCTTGAGCCCGTAGACAAGAGACGGTTCTCATCCCCCCTTTGTTCAGAAGAGAACAACCTAGAACAGCCATTGTTCTTCAAGCCGTTCGTCGAGAAACGGTTCTCCTTCCCAAGACGCCTCGTCAGGATCCTTTTATCCCCCCCCTTAGGCTGGAACTCGCCAGCGGACCGAAACTCCTTTGCGCCACCTTCCACTGCACCACTAGTGCAAAAGTTACGTAAGCCAAACGTCACCTTTGAGTATTGATCCCTTTTGTCAATTCTATCCTGTTCTTTAAATGGTTTATCGAACCATCCCATCTCTTTAACTCTATATTTGTTTTACCTTTTTTAATCCTTTAAATCCTCGGATTAGCCCGAGTCTCCATGACCCTTTTCATTCTCTGTTTATGTCAATATTTTCCGTCTTGTGTTTATTGATAGTTATTGTTAATAAAACTCTATTTTATTAATGATAGCAATATTATTATCCTTGAGCTCAGTTCCACTTCTTAAGCATATCGAAGATACATAATATCGGCCGCCAGACAGTAACGCACTCTAAAGATAATTAAGGAAGTTCCCTCAACGAATAGTGATATATATATGGTATCGTCGGGAGTCATTCTACGACATATATATATATATATATATATATATATATATATATATATATATATATATATATATATATATATATATATATTATTTAAATTTGGTATCAGGTGTGTAAGGTTTAACGCTATATCTTTGCAAACACTGGTCTCAGTCGAGTAAAGCATAGTGTTATTCGTTACAATAATAGAATATAGTAGTTCCCTTTTGTTTTAACGATTGCTATCCCCTTTTTTTGAAACTTAAGAAGCTGGAGTAGCTCAAGGAACGGTTATAATAATTTGTTTGTGTTTTTTTTGTGATTTTAGTCAGTGGTTATTTATATTGAGAAACCAAGTACGAATAGGTCAGTGCCCATATTTAGGTAGGCTAATTCTATAGAGGCATAATTCTTGTTGCAAGGAATTTTAGTTGGTTGACTAGTGCGCCCCCAAGTGCAAAGATGACTCAGTTTGAAATCTTTAAAGCGCAAGGAGAGTCCTGTGGACTTTCCGGAAAAGAACTAACTGAGTACATTCAAGAGGAGCAAAGAAAAGAGGAAGAAAGAGAAAGAAAGAGAAATACAACGAGAAGAAAGAGAAATACAACGAGAAGAAAGAGAAAGAGAGGAACGGATAAGACAAGCTGAGCTTCAGATTGAATTAGCTCGGATTAAAGCAGAATTTCAAAGAAAAAAGGTAGAAAGAGAAAGGGAAAGAGTAATCCGACAAGAGGAACGGGAAAGAGTAATCCAACGAGAAGAACGAGAAGGAAAAATACAACGAGAAGAACGAGAAAAAGAAATCCAACGAGAAGAAAGAAGGACGGACTCGCGCTCCTTCCCAGGAAAGCTGACAAAGTTTCCGAGCTCCGTAAAACCCCAAAACTTCTTTCCCCAAAACCAACAACGGGACTCCAAACCTCCCGTTAAGACTTCTCCTCCATCTCTCTTCCCGAAGCGACCAACCATCTGCTTCACCTGTGGTGTAGAAAACCACATGAGCTGGAATTGCCCCCAAAATTCTAGGCTTAAAAGCGGACCAGCCCACCAAGTTCACCAGATTAATACAACCCCGGCTCCCCCGGTGGTGCAGACCCAAGCAGAAACTTCTCCCCCTCCGTCAGGCCACCAGGTAAATTTTGTTTTTGGTAAAAGTTCATCGGGAACTTTGAAATATGAGGAGGGCAGCGTGGACAGCTGCCGAGTATTGACTCTCGTCAGGGACACAGGATGTACGTGTTTCATCGTGTCCGACGAACTCCTCCCAGTGGCCTCTAACCACGAAAAATTTGCGGTGGTACATGACCAACTTGGGCGGGCGAACCGATTCCCCGTCGCTAGATGTTACCTGCAGTGTCAATATTATAATGGCTGGGCTGAAGTCATTGTAGCACCCATACAATTCTGTTCCGTACTTATAGGACAGAGCCCCCAAGTAAGTTTCGACCCTGTGTTTCAGGCCGCCCTTCCTCAAGGCCGAGATAAGAAAGAAGCCCAGGAGCCCGTCCCCATCAGAACCCCGATACCGTCCGATTTCTCGGAGACCCCTAACCAGGACTTTAGGACGGCAAAAGAGGAGTGTGAATCACTAACACCCTTAGGTGATAAGGCCCCAGACAAGGACACGGAGACTGTCCGTGGACCCCAAGAAAAAAAGAACCCCCAACGCGCCCATGGAGATACCTTCGTAGAACTGGACGAAGCATCGGCGCTTGAAGAAGATTACCCCGCGGAGTCCCTTAATGTAATCCAGGCAGTGTGCATCCAACCTGATGCCGATTACCCTCCTCCTTCCCTACCAGGCGAGCCTTTGGAACCCTCTGACCTGGATAGTGACGCGCAGCTGACACCACGTCAGAAGAGTCAGCTACAAGAACTAATTAAATGGAGTCACCATTTACCCGCCCTATTAGTTCTTTTCGAGCGACTGCGTAAAAATGGCCTCAGCATTGGCCCCAGCAAATGCCATTTTGCTCACGAAACCATCAAATATTTGGGTTTCAAAATAGGACAAAGCAAGTTAGGTCCCCACGAGAACAAGATTAAGGCAATCGCTCACATGCCCCTCCCGATTACAAAGAAGCCATTAAGATCGTTCCTAGGGTCAGCTTCTCCCTATCAGCGATTTGTTCCGAATTGCGCTGCAATTTCGGCCCCCCTATGCCCCCTTCAGGAAAAGAATTTCTCCGATCGTTTACGTTGGAATGATGTCGCTGTTTCCCATTTTAATCAGCTCAAAAGTAAGTTCATTTCTGCCCCCATTTTTAAGTTGCCCAGCCCGGAAAAATCCTTTGGGGTTAAGACCGACGTGATCAACGAGGGCATTGGAGGTGTACTCCTTCAATACGTGGATGACAGAACGAGTCATCCAGTTGCATATGCTAGTCGTCAATTATTACCACGCGAAAAGAGATATGCCACTAGAGAAAAGGAAGCTCTATCAATTATTTGGGTCATAGACAAATTCAAGCTGTACTTGATATGTAAAGAATTTCAAATAGGAACCGTCCACCGTCCGTTAGCCTATATCAGGAATGTGAGATACTCAAACGGCCGCATCATGCGCTGGAGTTTACTCTTGCAAGAGTATCAGTTTAAAATAAATTAGATAAAAGGTTCCGATAACCAGGTCGCTGACGCACTCAGTAGGAATGCGTTACCGAATAGCGTAGAATAATTGTATTCATAGGATTAGTATCTCCATGTAGGTATATACCGTCTTGTACGACTTAATTTAAGATTCTTTTGTAATATTATTAATTAATGTATATGTCTGAATTTTGTAACGCTCAATGTCTAATTTTTTTGTATGTATATATATTTGTTCTTATTAATTTACGTATAAATTATTTTGTCCCGTATGTCCTAAGTTTATATCATTTCATTGTTCCATGCCCTTTTTTTTTCTCTGATTAAGTTGTATTAAAGGTTATTTTCCCCTGTAATCTAAAGATCAAAATAATCATATGTATTGAGGTAATACTAGTTAGGTGCAGGAAGGTACGGTTGGTACAAGAAAACGAGTTCCCCACAACGGAGCTCTATCGTTGTCCCTTCTCTCTTTTTTTGTCGAAGTGACAACTTTCCCTGGAATGGAGGGGTGTGATAGAACGAGTTAAAGCTGCATTTAATTTCAACTCCTATCCCATATTATTTAAAATCACGATGCTGCCCACGTGCATCTTCGATTCGAGGCTTGGAGTCTTATCACAGCTACCGGATGTCAATGTTTAATCAAGGAGGTTATCGTCCCCCCGTTCGCCCCCATACGCCGACCTCGCCAGATTGAGTTAGGTTTATGGGCAGATAAGGCATTGTTCTCCGGCCCGGCTGTGCGTTCCCTCAAAGCTTCCACTCCATTGTCTCCCCCCACGCCAAGGAGATGTCCTGGCTATTTATATGGAAACTTTACCACTAAGATCAGATTGGAGATCCAGATTTTCGTCGCGAAACATCACCACGACCCTCTCTCCCTTTGTGCGCCAAGGGACCTCGACCTCGAGATTCACCATCACTTGTCCAGAAGGAGGACAATATTCCTTGAGTGCCAAAGGTTCGAGCCTTTCCGACGCCAAGTCCCCAAGGCTTCCCCCCCCCTGTTGTTCAAAGGAGAACAGCATTAGAACAGCCATTGTTCGTTTTGAGCCCTTCGCCAAGAAACGGTTCTCATCCCCCCCCCCTGTTGTTCAAGGAGAACAGCATTAGAACAGCCATTGTTCGTTTTGAGCCCTTCGCCAAGAAACGGTTCTCACCCCCCCCCCCTGTTGTTCAGAGGAGAACAACATTAGAACAGCCATTGTTCTTGAGCCCGTAGACAAGAGACGGTTCTCATCCCCCCCCTTTGTTCAGAAGAGAACAACCTAGAACAGCCATTGTTCGTTTTGAGCCCTTCGCCAAGAAACGGTTCTCACCCCCCCTGTTGTTCAAAGGAGAACAACATTAGAACAGCCATTGTTCTTGAGCCCGTAGACAAGAGACGGTTCTCATCCCCCCTTTGTTCAGAAGAGAACAACCTAGAACAGCCATTGTTCTTCAAGCCGTTCGTCGAGAAACGGTTCTCCTTCCCAAGACGCCTCGTCAGGATCCTTTTATCCCCCCCCTTAGGCTGGAACTCGCCAGCGGACCGAAACTCCTTTGCGCCACCTTCCACTGCACCACTAGTGCAAAAGTTACGTAAGCCAAACGTCACCTTTGAGTATTGATCCCTTTTGTCAATTCTATCCTGTTCTTTAAATGGTTTATCGAACCATCCCATCTCTTTAACTCTATATTTGTTTTACCTTTTTTAATCCTTTAAATCCTCGGATTAGCCCGAGTCTCCATGACCCTTTTCATTCTCTGTTTATGTCAATATTTTCCGTCTTGTGTTTATTGATAGTTATTGTTAATAAAACTCTATTTTATTAATGATAGCAATATTATTATCCTTGAGCTCAGTTCCACTTCTTAAGCATATCGAAGATACATAATATCGGCCGCCAGACAGTAACGCACTCTAAAGATAATTAAGGAAGTTCCCTCAACGAATAGTGATATATATATGGTATCGTCGGGAGTCATTCTACGACAGCCATTTTAAAAGCTCGTAGGGATAGTTAAACCTTTAATTTTTTTTTCCAAATTGCACCAGGGAGGGGGTTTCAGGTCTTCTTGAGAATCAGCAGTGTTGTGGCTTTGATGGATCTCTGAAGATCTGACCACGTGTTCTGGAAGTATCTCTGGACCCTTCTTGGGTCTCACTTCCTCGCTGATTTACTAGCCCCCCCGCCCTCACTTGGTATTTCCTTAGAGCCACGAGCAAACCTCCTATTAAGTTGTCCGCTCACTCCTCCTACTTCCTACTTCTTACTTCGCCTCGAGTGGATCTTGCCACTCGTTTCGTCATTCATTTAGACTATAGAAGCGGCCCGAAGAAATCCAGCAATACCACCCACACAGCTCACACTCTGCTACAATTAGTTCATCCTTTGTAAGCTTCCAGGCAGAAAAGAGTCATCTTATGTTGCATCTATGTATATTTTTGGCGTCGTGAGATACGAAATCGAGCTTCGAACTGGCTCCTCTTCTTACTCTACCAATCTTGAACTACCCCTAATCTAGGACTGCCGTCTGAGGGCTGCTCTAAAAGTTCGGCAACACTAAGCCACGATTGTGGTACTGAGATTCCTTTCAATGAAGTTAACCATCATAAATTGCATATAGGCCATCCAAGACTCATGGTTGTCATCCGTCTAACAAAATGAAACTTGGCCGACATCTTTCAGCGTCGTTCAAGTCCTCAACAAGTGCTTCAGGTTCTCCCATTCACGCTTAGGTTTTTTCCTCACACCTTGAACAGTTCTCTTAAGAGTTTATGGCAACGATTGTCTACATATATATGTTCAACAATAGCTAGCAATCCTCAGCAATAACTCTTTTTAGTTCCTCTCTGATTTCTATCTTGACACGAATTGTACCAACATAACCGGCATTCTCTCCTTCTCATATAGTTCTTTTTTTCTAACAGCTATCCACTTTACATGTATCCCTTTGGCATATCATAACTGGTACGTTCAAAATAAGGCTCCATCCAAAATACAGACATCCGTGTTTATTTTTTGAAAGCTAAACAAACCTAATTCTTCAGTCGTTCCAAATAGCTAAAAATGTATTGCCTAGCTACCAATTCTCGTATATTTTTCTTAGTTAGATGATGATCTCTCCTTGCCTCCACTCACACAAAACTGATAAAGATAGTTTACTGTTATTTTGGACTTATTTTTCGACCCCATTTAACGCTTATAACACGAGTTGTTCGTAACAAAACAAAGAAGAACAAGGAGATTTCTATCATAACTTCAAGTTTGACATTTTGTAAGTAGTTACCCGTTTTACTATAGTGAATTAGTGGTTTTTTTTTACCAAAGAAGAGGGTATTCCAAAATTCATTTGTTGCTGGGTCGTGCAAAGAAACTTGCGTTCCAGGAATTTTCTTTGGCTTATATAATGCATTCGAAGACAGAGATTATTAATAGTAACATAAGTAGCCAATAATTGGACTGGATTCATATTATAAAATTATTGTTATTTAATTCTGGCATACCCTTTTACAGTGGGCACCAAAAATATCAAGACATCAAATATTTTAAGACTTAATAGTTAATACACTTATCCATATATCCAAACCAAATAGTACTGTATTCTTGTTTGTATTTTATTAATATATATATATATATATATATATATATATATATATATATATATATATATATATATATATATATATATATATATATATATCCAAAAAAGTACAGTAGCGCACCTGTAACTATAGGGATAAAACCACAGTAATACGACTAATTTTGTATGCGAAACCGGGTTTTACATATAAAATTAGTCCTATTACTGTGGTTTTATCCATATATATATATATATATATATATATATATATATATATATATATATATATATATATATATATATATATATATTAAATTGTAAATTATAGCAATAATGAAAATCGCAATCGACCAGCTCTCAATGCAGTGAGTTTGTATTGGAATTCAACAGACGCCAAACAGCCGAACGCTCCTTTGAAGTTAACCTTTCTAACCGCCCTCCCCCGACCGCTAAATTAATTGGCAGGGGTTCTACCCTCGATTTGTACTCATTTAAGATACGTTTTATTTTCCAGTGGGGAGGGACCTACAGTTTAATGTGGGATCTGAACGACGGGTATGTGCAGCGCATGACAGCCTCCCGAAAGTTGACTCGAATTGGGGCTTCAACCAGACTTACCACACTCGATATAGTTTAACATTGCTCTTATCAGAAGCGGTGTTTCTACTTGGGGAGGCCGTATCCCCCAATTAGATAAATGACCCTAAAGCTTTTCGTTTCGAATGTAAAAACCTGAGGCAATAATATTGGCTTATGGGCAAACTGGAAACAAACGAGGGTATCCTATGTTTTACCGAAAATAATGAGCCTAATAAAAGTCAAAAACAAGCATTTACAATCTATTTAAAGAAATCAAACACTCAAAAATATGAATTCAAAAAACATTAAATTGTTAAATTTGATTAAACAAATCCACAAATTGAAAAAATTCCGCCTTTACGAGGCATCGAACATGCCTGGTGAACGCTTCGTATAGACGCCGAAGTAGAGTGGTTTTCCAACCTGCCTTTATCCAGGCGGATCCTGACTGGATAAGGAAATAGACATAAAGGTTAGTATGACAATCGTTGGTCGGTTCGAGGGCCCCAGGAGCCAATCCTCTTTTGGGGAGAGGTGCCAGGAAGTATTATGTTTTGACACCAAACAGCGTTCAGGGGGAACCTTCGTCACCCCGGGGCAGAGGGATCTGTTACGCGTCAGAGGTATGTGGATATAGATAGCCATCGGTAGGATTCCTTGTAACACAGTGTGTATGTATGTGTTTTTGTTCGTGTTGTGCTGCGAAGATGGGAGAGGAAAGAAAACAGTGTTGTAATTGGTTATGTGTGTGATGAGAAATGTAAGATCTACCCACCCGAATACAGGGCTGAGCACAGCGCCTCCACCAGTCGGTAGCCAGATTTCTCCGCCCACTGACGTTTATGTCCGCTCATGCCGGGATCGAACCTTGCACAGCGGCGTTAGCGGATCAACGCCGTATCCAAAGCAAGTGACTCTATCCAATAGTCTAATTTAACAGTTTAACTGACAATGTACCTTCAAAACTGCCAGGTTCGTCTGGAATTTATTGCCGTCATATAAGATATAAAAATTTGAAATTATCGCTTTTTTTTAATGACCTTTCGAATGATTCAGTCGGTGGAGATATTATTATCATCTCTGAAAAATGATAAGCTTTACAAAGTTCAGCTTAGTATAAACCTTTACTAATTCACTTCCATTAATTTGATATATGACCTTGGAAAAGTTTTAAAATCTGTTATTAAAGATTCAGGTCAGTAGGTCATTTTGATGAAGGGTTGCCTTATGAAAGTAAATACATATATTCTCCTTAGACCAACTTATCCTTGTATATATATACAAAGTCCCAAACTTATGTATATATTGAAAAAAATACTTATACAAAGCAAACCCACTAATGGATTGTATTTATATTCATAGCCTAAGGAGATACAACTGCAGAACTGTTAACAGCCTTGCCTAAGATAAGGAAATATACACAATAGCCTTGCCTGCGTACAGTAATCCTGGAATATGGAAGTGTGCGCTTTATCATTTGAGCGGCCAAAATGGATACTAAGATCGTATTTTAAAGCTGAGGGCACATCAAAGTTTTAACAAACAAGGAAAGACAATTTGGGAACTATCTTTCCAATTTGACTTATCATTTTATGCATCTCTGAGAAATTACAAGTCTATACTGTACTGTGTACGACTTGTAGAAGCAAGCGAGTTTGCGCCCGAAGACATCACCATATGCTCACACTTATGACGAGGTGCTACAGATATTCAACTGATCACTACGAGAAACTGAGACATTGTGGGTTTTCTTCCAAAGGTTTGGTTGGTCCATTCGTTTTCGATGTTAGTTACCGTTCATAGCAACCTCAAAATTCTTCGGGAAAAAAGGTTTCCTGCAATTTAAAGGTTACCCGAAGAGAAGCAAATTTACATACAAAAAGATGGGGCACTTCATAATTACCATAACGATGTCAGGAACTACCTCGATGAAACATTTCATAATCAGTGGCTCGGACCACAAAATAATATTGAATATCCATCACGTCCATCCTGATATGAACCCCTTGATTTTTTTTTCGTGTCGTCATTTGAAAAATGAAGTATAAAGTAGAAGACTTACATTACTTGAGTAATTAAAGAGCACATTTAAAGAAACATGTATAAATACCCCTACAAACATCTTTGGTTAAAGTTACCAATCAGTGAATCACAGAGCACACTGGCGCATTGATCTCAATGGTCGACAATTCGAACACTTACGTGTTTAAAACAAATTAAAATATCTATTATTTCGTTGGATATTTTATCTACATATCTAAAGAAATAACAAAATCTGAATCCATTAGTGGGTTCGCCTGTTGTAAGTTTTCTAAAAATGTATATATGGCTTACGGACATTATAATATAGACCTCTTTCCAAATATTTATGGATGAGGAATCTTGTCAATTTAACCCTTTTTCATTTTTACTTTTTCCTCTCTTGCGCTCACTCGTATAGCCATCTTTCTATTTTGCTACCCATTTTCTCTCCATCAAACAAACATACTCTCACTAACTGCTATTTTCTTTCTTCTGTGTGGTCCGTAATCTCCAAACGTTAAAGCTTTATCTCCAAAGACATTAAATATCGTCCAAACTCCGCTACATTGCCTTTCTTCTTCGCAGTCACTAGCTTTAATCTTAATATTTCCTAAGGAACAAAGCCCCCCATTGTATTGTTATTCTTCTCTCGAATCCCGCCAGTGGGGAGTTTGTACGATATGAAATGTCGTTGGGATATGTTAGACTGCACAAAAGAAACGTCTTGCAACTTTGCCGTAGAGAGGGTTATTTGTGGTTAGAGGGGCATTGACTAGGATCGTCAAACGAGAAGTGTCAACGGCAGACGACAAAAGATCACAAAAATGAGTCGCAAATTTGTTGTAAATAGAGTCGTTCGTCGAGGATGTCGTGCTAAGCCTTGAGTTGAGTAATCTATTTAGCCTTGACTTGCCAGCTGAGAAGGAATTATCCGTACTATAACTATCCTTACGAGACTCCGGCAAATGTACGAGGACAGTGAAGATCATGATATTCCTTTCTATGATTTATTTACTTCAGTCTCTGTCTCTCTTGGTCTATTTGCAGCGGAGTCGGGTCATTGTGAATGCCCTTCTAAACTGGAGTTCGAATGTAGAGTCGTGGCATATGGATTTTATAGGAGGAAAAGTGGATTGTTATCTTCACCTAGGATGGAAGATAATAAAGTAACGTAGGTTTAGTAAACGGTTCCCCGCTTGGAACGCTTTCCTCATTGGGTGATAATATGGCAAGTTTCTCCTCCTGGGAATGGCAGGGTAAGACCCTAATTGAAAATACGAGTGTCGTTCTCTCTTCTATTAGTCTACGATTTTACCATCTACACTGGATGTATTTTGTTCTCACGAACATGCATGGAGTCGCTAAAATGATCCTAATTGATGCATTTTCAGTCAGGTACTGGTAGCGAGTTGAAATAAGTTGGGAGGATTGGTTGCAGGGAGAATCTTCGGGCTTAAGCGCTCACAGATAAAATCAAATTATTATGTTTTCTCCACAAAGATAGCTTCTTCACTTTCTCTTATCTTCATCCTAGCTTTGTGTTGGTGACTGATCTGATACATGAATCCACAAGGAAATGATAAAACTTACGAGTGATGACTAGCAAAGATTCATATAGATCCACTCAAACCTAGCCTGGAGGAGGGAGAGGTAAAGAAAATGATGACAAAATGGAGCAAGACCCTAACATAGATTTCACTCAAAACTGCTTCTCATGTCTCTTTTATTAATTCGTAAAGTAATCATGATTTTTATTCTCTATTTCTAAGTACAAAGTTGCACTGTCATTTAACTTTCTCTCTCGAGGGAGGGGAGAGAGGAAAACTTCTCCGTATCATTTTCTTACCAAGTCTCAATGAAATTTCAGATAAAATATTAAACTGTTTCTGCCTTTTGAAACTAGCCGATAAAAAACTTTGGCAGATATAATGATGTCTTCGCCCATTTATACAAGATAAGTCTAGGCCAGTGGTTCCCAAATTATGCGCCCTGGGGTATCACAGAATTATATGTATCCATATATAAAAACTGAATGTATAGTACTACATTATATCATTTCATGAGAGATCCCCACAAAATTTTGGGGGGTTAGGCATAAGTTGCCATCAATTATAATAATACTACAAGACCTACCCCTTCATTAAACAAGTTCGAGGTAAGATTAAAATTATTAGTGATTAAAATTATTTACTATAAAACGAAGGATTTTTCATTAATTTTTAATTGTCGATAAAAAAACTGAATAAAACCATCTATAATTTGATTTAAATATATTTTTTTGTGTTTTCTATTACTATATTGTTTGGTAACTTTAGTTCAATAATAATTTCAGTCTCATTGCCTCAGTCGTCGTTATGACCATATATGGTAAATGCTAACAGCAGCTGAAGCAAAACGCCTCGAATCTAAAGCAAAACGTCTGAAATCGTTTTGAAGTGATGAAACAAAGAGGATTGCCAGACGTGGCTAATTTATCAGTTGTTTTATATTCAGTTGATTATTACCATTATAGTGGAGTGCTTTGTACAGTGTTTAGAGCTGGATTTAACACCAGATCCATCACAAAAATAACTTAAAGTCTTAAACAGTTTATTGAAGCATGCTAAAATGTTCGGCTTTTTTTCTAGCTTTTTTAAGTATTAATTGGCTTTATCTAAAATTTTAATCTGTCAACTCTGACTCAGTGGTGAATAATAATGAACGTTGACTCGTTGAGAGTGAAAGTGTTGTGCTTATTATTTAATTTCACATAAATACACCCATACAAAATGGATAAATTTCTTAAAGAGAAGCGTGATTTTGATAAATGTGATCCCGAAAGTGAGCAAAAGCTAAGTGTAAGAAGCTGCACCAGTAAGAAAGCAAAGCCTCAGCCAACTCGTAAACACGATGAAATTTATTTGAGCTTTGGTTTTACTTATACCAGAAGTAAATATCACCCGTTGCCGTTATGTTTAGTATGTTGATATAAAATGTTAAATGAATAATTACTTCCTAGTAAACTTAGCAAACATTTTAAAACTAAACACTCATTTACAAGGTAAATCTGCCAGTTATTTCAAGAGATTGTCGGAACAGCAAACAAAAGATGCAAGTTCTTTCAAAAGTGTAATGACTTTTTTTCTGAGAAAGTTCAAATAGCTTTTTATGAAGTCTAAGAATCGATAGCTAAAAATATGAAACCTCATATTTTAGGGAAGTCACTTATTTTGCCTGGGTGCAAAAGGATTGTCGAGACGCTGCTGGGAAATGAAGCAGCAATGAAAATAAGTAAGGTACCTCTGTCTAAAAATACAGTTTACAAGTGTATTGTAGAAATGTCTTCTGATATCGAGAGTAATGTATGTAGTAATAAACTTTACTATTCCAATTTTGCATTGCAAATTGATGAGTCAACAGACATTACCAACAAGGCCCAACTCTTAGCATTCATTCGTTTTATTGATGATCAAATAGTAAATCAGTTTCTTTTTTGCAAAGAATTATGTGTGACTACTAAAGGTCAGGATGTTTTTAATATTCTGAATAATTACCTTGAAAAATGGCAATTGTCATGGAAATCGTGTGTTGAATTTGTACAGATGCAGCCCCTTCTATGGTAGGCTGTGTAAAGGACCTTGCATCTTTTGTAAAAAAAGCAAAATGAGAATATTATCGTAGCTCACTGCTTTTTTCATCGGGAAGCCTTGATGGCAAAAATATTGGGAGATAAATTAAGAGAAGTTTTAGATCAAATTGTTCAGATTAAAAACTTTATTAAAATAAGACCTGTCAAATAGCGTTTATTTGAATAGATTTGTGTCGATATGGATTCTCAACAGAGACACAGAGGTGACATGGCTGGCAAGAGAAAAGTAATTGCCCGAGTACACGAGCTACGACAATAACTTCATGTTTGTCATGAACACGAGGATGAATAAAAGTATGTAGTATCTTCTATTTTTTTTCAATTGTATTATTTCTTTCATATACATACTATTCGACTTAACATAGCTATTTCTCGGAATTCTGTGTAGAGTGCGCCCGCAAATTTTCGTAGGATCTCAAGTGCGTCCCGATTTCAAAAAGTTTGGGAACTACTGGTCTAGGCTATGTTTTGAATCTATTGCGCCCAGGTAGTCGTCTCCTTTTGTAGCAACTAGGATTATACTACTTTCAGACATTATCATTTCCCCTACGGCCACTACTAGTTAAACCTATTTGCTAACACTTTATGGTAAACAAACCTTTCTGGTTTGTGTATTTTTAGTAAATAATATCGAAAAATATTAAAATCGAGGAGAAGAAAAGAAATGAAAGCGTTAGAAGCCATAGTCTAGTACACCGTGTGAGACTTCCGTTCGAGACAAGCTGAATAAAGTTAGAGAGCGAAACCAAAGCACGTTTCATTTTAGAACTAAGAGGGTCAGCGAAGAGCAAATAAAAGAGACGCAATTTATTGATAGCTATACGAAGAAATAATCCTTGTCATACAGTGAATATGATGCGCAGGGATTATTTTGTTTTATCGGGAGAGGAAAGATAGCGTATATAAGCTATGTGTAGCAAGAGGCAAAAAGGAAGGGAAGGAAGAAAAATGATGAAGAGAGAATATAAAAAAGGAAAATAGAATAATAATGATTGCGCATATCAATTTGTTGCCATGCTGGTGCCTTCAAGACTCATTTTAAAAGCTCCAGGGACAAATTGTTCCAGTATAACCGAGTGTACAATCCAGCGTGATCAATTGATGAATAAAGAGGGCAGAAGAAACGTAAAGAAAGAGAAGAGTAGAATGGATATATATATATATATATATATATATATATATATATATATATATATATATATATATATATATACATATATATATATATATATATATATATATATATATATATATATATATATATATATAAATTAAATAAAGAATGTCAATCTTAGCTGAAAATCTTTTCTAAGGGAGCCGTAGGACGAAGTTTGTAAGAAGTCCAATTAGAGGCCCGTAACTGATTTTAAGATTAGTGCAGGGATGGGCAATATTTTAAGCAGCGGGCCACATTGAAGCTTATGTAAAGCTTTGCGGGCCACATGAACCTTACGTAAAGCTTTGCAGGCCCCATTAAAGCTTGTAAAGCTTTGCGGGCCACATTATAGCTTGTAAAGCTTTGCGGGATACATTGAAGCTTGTAAAGCTTTACGGGCCACATTGAAGCTTATGTAAAGTTTTGCGGGCCACATTGAAGCTTATGTAAAGCTTTCCGGGCCACATTGAAGCTTATGTAAAGCTTTTCGGGCCACAGTGAAGCTTATCTAAGGCTTTGCGGGCCACATTGAAGCTTATAAAGATTTGCGGGCCACATTGAAGCTTATAAAGATTTGCGGGCTACATTGAAGCTTATGTAAAGCTTTGTGGGCCACATTGAAGCTTATGTAAAGCTTTGCGGGCCACATTGAAGCTTATAAAGATTTTCAGGCCACATTGAAGCTTGTAAAGCTTTGCGGGCCAGATTGAAGCGTAGTTAAAGCTTTGCGGGCCACATTGAAGCTTATGTTAAGCTTTGCGGGATACATTGAAGCTTGTAAAGCTTTACGGGCCACATTGAAGCTTATGTAAAGCTTTGCGGGCCACATTGAAGCTTATGTAAAGCTTTGCGGGCCACATTGAAGCTTATGTAAAGCTTTGCGGGCCACATTGAAGCTTATGTAAAGCTTTGCGGGCCACATTGAAGCTTATAAAGATTTGCGGGCAACATTGAAGCTTATGTCAAGCTTTGTGGGCCACATTAAAGCTTATGTAAAGCTTTTCGGGCCACATTGAATTTTATAAAGATTTACGGGCCACATTGAAGCGTAGTTAAAGCTTTGCGGGCCAGATTGAAGCGTAGTTAAAGCTTTGCGGGCCACATTGAAGCTTATTTAAAGCTTGAATGCCACACTTAAAAGGATTCAAATTTCGAATACAAATAAGTTAATTGCAATTATCTTTGTGTATTTCTTTGCATACACTGCATAGTCATAGATATAACTACACATTAATAACTAAGGATAACTTTTTTGCATATTTTTGCCTTCCCTTTTAAACTGTTTCTACACTTATATCAGAGTGGATCCCGCAGCTTAACGCGGAATCCAAGCCACGATTTACAACTCTACATCATGTGATCATTACTCAGGCTCCAGGCGTCTGCCATCTAAGTACTAACCATAGTCAACGTAGCTTAACACGCGAGCGAAAGAGAGCGTGTAGATTAAGGGTAATAAGAATAAGTATTTATAAAGTATCGTATTTTTTAAGATCATTTTATCTACGGATGAAATATATTTAAAAATAACGTAAGAATCTAGCGATTACATAAAAAATAATGATATGAAATTAGTTTTCAATATTTTGTCGAATTCTGAAATGAAATGCAGGCCAAATGAAAAGCCTCCACGGGCCGCAGTTTGCTCACCTCTAGATTAGTGTGTTGTACCAGAATGAAAGACGAAGTAATGAGAAAATACCCATTTAAAGGAGCAGGAATCTAGTTACTTTCAGGTTCTATGACGATAAGTGATAAAAAATAAGGATAAGTTGAGTGTATAAGTAATAACTGGGAAAGAGCATATTAATGGATTCAATTCAGGTTGCGTCACACTTTGCATGTTAATAAGTATTAACACTTTGGCACTTTAACGTGAAACCGAATGGCACTGATGTCATCTTCATCCTAAATTTGATTCTATATAGAATAGAACTATGAACAATAATTATGCGATTGTAGAAAAGTTAAAAGAAAGAATTTCTCTAAATTGGTGCTGAAAGAGTTCATCTAATTGAAAGTTTTGTTAAATTTAACAACTTAAGGAAATGTGGTAGTTTGAGTAAATATAAACACTCATTACAGCTTAAAGATGAATTACATCAAGGCCTTATCATAATTAACCACACTTTTTATTTGGTTTTGCGACCTAAATCACAAGAATTCCGATATGTCTGACGTCTCCATTACTCTGGAGACATTCAGAACAATAGCTTTAATTTTATTGACTTCTTCCATTGAATGTTTGAACGAATATAGTCTTTATGCTCTTTGTGATATGGACATAGTTGACTGGATGCAAATGTACAGAGTACCCTGTTTCAATAGGAATTCAGCTGCATTGGGAGGTAGCAGTTCATGGATTGTATAGTCAACACTGCGTTAAAAGCCTTCTTCTCTTGAGGAATCTTAAAGTTGGCCTCTTATTCACCTTCGTATGACCAGGATTCGCATACACAGATATAAAAAAGTAGGCCCTCATAAATTTTTGTAACCAATGTATTTAGGAAAAAATAAATTTTAATCGTGATGGCGTTTTGGGAACTTTCTATGCAGTCTCGCGTATTACCCACGTAGGTTTTATGGGAGCCATGTCAAATGACCAATTCGGCCAAGAGAGTAGTTTGATACCATTTTACTACTCTAGTTATTTAGGTATTGTGATAGAGAGATAAATCTTTTTGAACATGGAACTGTTCCTTACAGTTTTGTTAATTGTAGAAAACTTCAAAAAGCGTTGATTATATTATACTTTTTAGATTTTACTTAGAATTTACGAAAAATCTTTCTCGAATTAAAATTCATTTTTTTCATGATTATTTTTGCGAGGAAAAGGCGTGCTGCTTTTAGTGTATAATGTATTTTTATTATGACATTTATTCAGACACTATTTGACATCTTCAGAGAAACTGAAGTTAATAGATACCCACTCGTTTTATATAGGCATCCTGGACCATCCTGTAGAGAGATGTTTACGGAAATGGCAGGCAATTAACAACAAAATGATCTAATAGAAACCACCCAAGATGTCGCAGAGAAGTTTCTGCTGATTACATACCAATTTTGACGTCATCAGTAGACAGCAGATTGTTAAATTTATTCAGAAGGGTTCCATTGTTCAGGAGCTCTTGAACAGTTCTTTTTCTCAGCGAGAATAATCCCACTCGATCTGTGGGTTACCCTTGATTGGGATAGGTCTATGGGAACACAACCCCGAATGAAAAAGTTGTAAGTGGGGATCCCACATTAGGCGGCTTTCGACAAACAGGATATCCGGCAGACCTCTACAACCTCTCACAGTCTATGGTTATCCTGATTAACTCTTGCCACCATCAATTCTGTGTGAGGCTAAGCTGTGGGGATAGGCCCAGCGCACGCCCTTCTCCACATTAATCCACTGACTGCGCAAGCACAGCTATATTCATCTTTTTCTTTTCCTCATCTCTCTCTTTCATTCAATCATTCCCTTCACACACTCATCCCTTCATTAACCTTTTATCATCATACTCATAAATTCATCTCCATTTTCATCGAGTGAAGATTGAGTCGTCTTCGCATCCGAAGGACAGCTATAACAAACAAAAAACAATATAGGGAGGATACTAAGGATAATGTGAGGATTGAAATATATAGGAATTTTGGGACATAACCTACTTCAAAATCAGAAATTGATATTTTTTCAAATAGTTCTCCAAATTACAGCAGATGTGCCATTCTGTTTAAGTGTTTGGTATTAGTCACTAACTCTATAATTGTATAAAGGGATTTTGGAAGATGGGTGAAAAATGATAGTTTTTTTCTTAGTGGACAAATGACTTATGTTTTTTTATCAAAGTTATTTCTAATAATACTTTCATAATATCAAAAAATAAGATGGTGAATTTCAGAAATAAATATAAGTATCGAAATTTTGTGAATTTTTTAAAACCCAAAGAATTACAAATGGTGAAGTTCAGAAAATTTAATTTTATATATCTTCTTCTATAACTATATTTTAGCAACGTGATATTTTGAAAGGGGGGAAATTTAGTTTAGAGTTCTTTTGTAAAATTATTATAATTGGCGAAGTTCAGAAAATTGATAAAAAATTAACCATGGCTGCTTTTGTTTAGATTTTAAATTTTAATCTTAGTAGCGAAGCGAAAGCTCCCCCCGGCGAAGCCATTGCCTGGTTTATTTATAACAAATTAATGGTTGGAAAATCTGTAGGCCATTGTAGCGTCAACAAATAATTGTCTCGCCAAAACACCAGAGATTGTTTGAATTTCTCTTTAGCGCACTCTTTCCATTTAATATAACCAGTCAATGGCTGGTTATATAGAGTTAGTGAAGTGATGATGATAATAAATGAAATTAATAGAAGCTTCCTACTAGTTAAAAGTGAGCGCTCTTGCTAGCCAAGTGGATATAGCGTTGGTCTGCCAACATCGCGGTGCCGGTTCGATCACGGCAAGATCGGAAACAAACGTCAGAGAAGCATACCAAGCGAAAAATCACTAGCTTGAGCTTCCGGGATGAACCATCGGGTAAAGCCTTCAAGAAGCATAGCAAGCGAGAAATCGCCAGCTTGAGCTTCAAGGATGAACCATTTTGTTCAAATATTTACATGAGAAAGGAATACTTCGAAAATCGTCGCTATTTGCAATTTTGAACATTTTACTTTCAGATTGACGAATGGATTTGTTAAGTTTGAAAATAAGAATTTTTTTCGTAATTTTAGAAAAGTTTTATGGATGTTCTTGAGATGGGAATATGATTTATGCATAAATAACAAATATTAAAAAAAATGATGACAAGACAGGTGGTTAAAATAGCACTCCAACAAAGTAGCTGTATCAAATAATACTAAAAATACTACTACTACTACTAATAATAATAATAAATAATAATAATAATAATTTTAATCTTTTCTGTTGAATTTCCATTTTTTTGCCTTAAATTTATAGGTTTTAATATTAAATGAACAGAAAGCTTTAATTTTGTACCTTATGTTTAATCTAAGCTTTCTTCATGCACTTTTGACATGATCAGAATATTTATAATAAGTTTTAGTTGCGAGCAACCATTAATGTGTTCAGTTTTATGGCTGAGGTATCTGCATCTTCCTGGTCCACACCTTCTTCTTTCTTAGTTTTTTTGTTCATTTCAGATTAAAATCAAGAAGTTAAATGCGAAAAACTGGAACTTCAACATAAACAGAATATCAAAGCTGGTATCGACCTTCTAAAAATTGTACCAATTAGCTATTTCCCCCCAAAATTTAAAGTATACGCGGTCTAATAAATCAGACGAACTTAGAAATCTAAGTATACTTCTTATCCTAAAGGCAGTATCTCTCACTCCTATCAAACTTATGAATCGAAATGAAGTGTCACCAACGGAATAATTCCGTGTGATTCCATTCTTAACTGTGGCGAAGCAAGCAGGTCTCTGGGTCATGCAAATCTCGCGTTGTGTTCATCTTTTGTCCCCAACGAGTCGCTGGCTTAAGGGAGCCAACTAAAACCAATGCTACCAAAGGTAATTGAGGTTACTGAGTTCAAATATGATATAAGTTTTCCACATGGTGGCGCTGTCTCAATGTAGCAGCTAAAACCAATGCTACCAAAGGTAATTGAGGTCACTGAGTTCAAATATGATACATGTTGACCAGCAGGTGGCGCTGTTTCAATGTAGACAGCTAAAACCAATGCTACCAAAGGTAATTGAGGTCACTGAGTTTAAATATGATATAAGTTGACCAGCAGGTGGCGCTGTCTCAATGTAGCTAGCTAAAACCAATGCTACCAAAGGTAATTGAGGTCACTGAGTTCAAATATGATATAAGTTGACCACCAGGTAATGCCACCTAGTGACTAGAGGTGCTAAATCGGCCATTTTTAGAGATATGAAGGTCAAACTAATATCAGAAGGGGTAATTAAGGTTTCAGAGTTCAAATCTGATTGATTTTCAACACAGATCCAGTGGATCATGTCCCTTTAGTTTATGCTCCGAAGACGCCTGTGCGGAGTCACACTTCAGATATTCCACGAATTCCATGCGACAGACGAACGTAGGAATTCGAAGAAGTATTCTCAAATAGAGAATTGAAAAGAGGGTCACCCCTTTGATTCCAATTAATGCTGAATTAAAACACAAGATATAAAAAAAATAAGTCTGTTCATTTCCTGTTCAAAGCTAAAGGTTTAATACGAAAAACTGGAATTTCAACATACAAGAATAATAGTATTAGTTAGATGTCCGTCGATTTCGGCGATGACGACACTCCATGTCGTTAAAAAGAATAAGTTGGGCATAAAGAGAAACTTGCACAAAAGATGCTTAGAGTGGAAAGGAGGTGTGCATTCCTCAGCCTACTATCTTGGCACTCCATAGTTGGGTTGGTAGCAAGGTGGTCAAAGACGACCAGCCATTGTGGAGTGTTGCAGGAGACTGCCGAGTCGTCGGTCTAATAACGCTCGCCTAGTGTGGGTCGCCACAGTAGATTTTGCATTAGGGGTTAAGTCCCGTATTCTTTGACCAGTCAAGGACATCCACAAGAGCTGGCGAGGGACCAGGGCGTGTCCACTAGTTAGTGGGCCAAGGTCCAACACCTCTATGGCCTCCTGTAAGCTCCTATAAAATAATAAAATTAATGTAGGTCAGCTTCGAAAATAAAACGACGAAAAGAATAATATCAAAGCTGATATCAACCTTCTAATATTAATAATTTTTATCCTCGAAATAACGAGATCATTTGGAAGCGAAATAATTTATTTAAAAATATTGTTTATATTTTTTTGCTCGTCTATCTACGAGACCGTGTTAAAAATAGTGGAAAATAACTTTCTCGAATAATATTGACACTTATTTAATTTTTATATATGCGAGATGAAAAGTCAACATATTTTCAACTTATTTTATATTTTGCTAGCAAAGTTTTATTTAACTATTTATTCTGTAGCTGCAGTTGTGGAAAAAAATAAAGCTGCATAATTTGTTATGCATTATCACGAAATTTGTATCCTGACTTTGTGAGGCGATTTGTAAACAAACCATTTGTATACAGATCTTTTTAATATTTTAAGACAAGAGGAGCAGCTTCGCCACTCCTCCTTACAGAACGAGCTTGCGCTTCGCTGACAGACTTTCGATTTCTTTGTGAACTTCACTATTTTATTTTTTTAAATATTATAAAGGAATTATTAGAAATGACTTTGATAAAAAAATTGAATATACTTGAGTGACAACCGAACTAAGAGAAAAAATCTTATTCAAACCTTCAAAATATCTCGTTCTTAAAATATAGGGTTATGGAGGATGAATGAGTACAAGTTTTATACAGGAGTATGTATGTTGAAAAAGTTGTTCAGGGTGTAGAAAAATAAAGAGTCTATAAAGGGGATTATAAAAAGCAGTTTAGAATAGCAAATAGGCAGTAGGCCACACACCGAAGGAGTGACTGTGGAACCAAGTTCTTTCTGTAAATAAGAATACGAAGTATGGCTTGTATATATATATATATATATATATATATATATATATATATATATATATATATATATATATATATATATATATATATATTATCTCTCAAAGTAGCGCGAGAGAAATATGAAAATGAATCCATTAAACAACATTGAAAGAAAAAACGGAATAATTTTTCCTTGCAGTAATATTTTTATTACCTTTTTTCAAAAAAATCCGTGCACAGTGTACTAACGGCATACTTTTAACTGTGATCAAAGCGGTGCTCGCTGCCTCAGTGTGCCTGGTTCGAATCGTTTCCCTGCACGGATTTTTTCGAAAAAAGGTAATAAAAATATTACTGCAAGGAAAAATTATTCCGTTTTTTCTTTCAATGTGGTTTAATGGATTCATATATATATATATATATATATATATATATATATATATATATATATATATATATATATATATATGAGATTTTGTTTATAACTGATATTTATATCACTCTATTTTTACTATTTATTTTTAGTAGAGTGCAAGCGACTCTATAAGTTACTATGTCAATCCGTAGGTAGGTCGGTCGGCTGGTAAACGTTTTACTTGTCAACGAGTTTTTTTGGGGGTAATAACATCGTAACTATTCCTTCGATTCGAAGGATATTTAAAAAACTTATATTGTTTTACATTTTCTTTCGAATGATATAAATGCCAAGGTTCTCCCAAGGTTAGTTCGGGAATTATTAGCCAATAACATCATAACTATTCATCCGATTCAAAAGAAATTTAAAACCCTTATGTTGTTTTACATTCTCTTTAGAATGATATAATTGTCAAGGTCTTCCCAAGGTTAGCCGGGGAATTCCTTTGCAGTAACCTTATAACTATCCGTCCGATTCTAACGAAATTTAAACCCTTATGTTGGTTTACATTTTCTTTCGAATGATATAATTGTCAAGGTCCTTCTAAGGTTAGTCCGAGAATTATTGAAAGTTTTGAAGGTCTTAAGGTCATAAATCAGAATAAGTGAGAGCACGCGACTTCGTTCTGTTGACCTTCTTTATAGAAAGGATTGCGTATTTATAGGTCAATTGATTGCTGATAAATCGAACCAAACTTCACATTTAAACCAAGAATTTCTACAGGATCGGGGTAGGGGGGTAGCAAGTCTTGCTGGCATACTTGGTATTACTTTTTAAAGGAAATTTGAATTTCAGTGGAATTGTGGAACGATTCTGTTTTAATTGCTTTTTAATAAAAGGCAACAAGAAAGACTTGAATAACTACAAGACAACCACTTCTTCTCTTATCAACAAACTAAAAAGAATACAAAAATGATAACCAGCAGCACTTACACAAATACTACCCTCTAATCAATCCCCGGAACACACATGTACCACAGCTACTGTACTAGGCACTGAAGAGGAATGGTAGGTAGCCAATTTCATTTTTTTTTTAAAAAGGGACGTTGCATATGCTCATTCTATGTGAGACGAACATGAAAATGAATGAAGAGTTTGTGTGAGATGGAGTGCAACCAGGTGTAGGTGAAGGTAGGAGGAGTAAAGAGACCTTTCATTTTTTTAAGGTTCTCTCTCTAGGGTCATGTTTTGCAGCTCTTTTAAATCTTCCTCTTTTTTCGAGCCTGTTTAGTCCCCAGCTGAGGGTGAAAGAGGGCGCTAAACATTCTGAAAAAATAATTGTTTCCCTCAATAATGAACGCTATTTTTTATTCATTGCGAACAGACAATATTACTCACCGCCTCCCAGAGGGGCCCCTTTAGACTGTTACAGTCGGTACCTAGACGAATGGCACATCTCAGGCTACTATGTCCCCGGTAGTTTCAAAGTAGATTGAGTCTACCTGGGCTTTATTTTTTTAAAGCATTTCCACTTTATCAATTTTTTTGCGCTACATTATTTAAGAGGTTCTTCTCTGCGATCTTCCATGGCCGGCGGCTAATTTCGCAGGTTATTAGGCGATCAGCCTTCGTCCATTCATCTATGTGCGGGGGCGGGAAGTGATGGGGCGGTTTATCTAACCCTTTGGTTCCGATTTTAGTGGTGGCATTTAACATGTCTGCACCCCCCCTCCCTCCCTTGTAACTCTCTTTCCTTTCCTTATCCATCCAATTACACACCCACCAGGAGATGACCTTGCAGCGGGTGACATCTGGGAAATTGTGGACCCTCTCGGCCCCAGTCCCCGAAGTTTACCTTTCGGGTCTCAATTCCTACAGGAGGGGGGGGCGGCTATATATCTTCCACATAATTTCATTTCCACTTCTCTGAACAATTCTGAGCCTCAATAAATTTCCCCCCCTTCAGACGAAACACCCTGGACAGCTCCCTTATCTTCAATATCTATAAGAAGAAGCACCCTGGACAGCTCCCTTATCTTCAATATCTATAAGAAGAAGCACCCTGGACAGCTCCCTTATCTTCAGTATCTATAAGAAGAAGCACCCTGGACAGCTCCCTTATCTTCAGTATCTATAAGACGAAGCACCCTGGACAACTCCTTTATCTTCTGTATCTATAAGACGAAGCGCCCTGGACAACTCCCTTATCTTCTGTATCTATAAGACGAAACACTCCGGACAACTCCCTTATCTTCTGTATCTATAAGACGAAGCAGCCTGGACAACTCCCTTATCTTCTGTATCTAAAAGACGCTCGATCTGTTCCTGCGGCCACAACGTTGGTCGCGCATAACCTACAGCCATTTACGAGGGCCCTAAACTGCAAGGGGTTTGACGTGAAACATATAGTTACATAGTTATTAGTTGCGTGGGGCTCAATTGCAAAGTGGAGTAGACCCAACAAGGAACCCCACAAATGAGCCCCCCGTTGACCCTATGAAATCTTGAAATTGGGCACACAAATCGTACATTGAAATAATATGCCATCTTGTAACAATTCACTAATCAAAGCAAATACTTTTAAATAATGTTAATTCGCAATTTAATAAGTATCAATGCAAAGAAGAATATTTTGTAATGAAGCAAGTGAAATTATTGTGTTCCCACGCGAATATACAAACAGGCACACATTAGGAAACAGCTGCAAGCCGACGGTCTGGAGACAGTGGAAAACGGATCGGATCTGACCAGCCAGACATTACATGAACCTGTGAAACGACGAAATCAATCTTGCTACGAATGTTGGCTTTATGAGCTCGGTCAGATTTCCAAATGCAAATACTCTTTTATTGCATAACCGCCTGCACCAAACATGCATACACCCTTTGACTCCATCCAGCAGTCTTAGTCGAGAACACACGCACCCGATAAGCTTTGCCCAGCGTTGAGATTAAGAGATGAGAAGCCACGCCCCCTCAATTGCCGTTTTTTTATAAATAGACGAGCAGAAACATTATAATTTGTATATTAGTAGCGTCTTTTATTATTAGGATCACGTCCGTTCCTCGTCCTCTATCCATCCGTCCATAGTCCCAAAATCCGACTCAGAAGAAGACTTACAAGAAACACTGAACATTAACACTGATAGTCAGTACAAAGGCGTAAGCGCACAAATAAACCACGGAAAACTCAACTATTTTGCTTGCACGAATTGAGGTTGCCCAAAGCCGAGATTAAAGCTTACAAAACCGCTATTTTTCTTCTGAGTCCTTCCTTCTGCCAAACAATAACCAGGTTACAATTCGAACTCAGCCTATAAGTGAATTACCCTCGAGAACACTTTTGAGTCAGACTAAACTCGACTGTGAGGCCGCCTTAACCCGACACCCATACACTGGTAACCCATCTTCACCCCAAAAACGGGTGAACAATCCTATAGTTACAGTGAGCCAGCAAGGACTACTTAGTCCACTCAGAGGCCAGTCCTATTCTATACTAATATGTTAGTGGTCCTCTTTTGGACATTGTCATCACGATATTTACTCATGTGATATTTAATCTACAACAGGGCTCCACATTTAAACAATATTATAATTCGTAAGATAACTGTCAATTTTGTTTTGAAAACTATTTACACTACTACCATTTACTACCTCCGCGGAGAGTGCGTTCCATTTATCGATGATTTTTATGGTCAAATTATTTTTAGCTCTGTTCGTTTTTAACTTCCGTTCTTTCAGTTTAAAACCCTTGTTACGTGTGATTCTATGGTCGTACTTAAATTTATTTTTCTAGTTTCTAGTTTCGAGAGTTGGTAATTTTAATATAGTTAATCTTTCGATATACGATTTATTTCTAATCGAGGGAATTAGTTTATTTACCCTTCGTTAAATTATTTCCACTTTATATTGAGGTATGATTAGATCTTGATGTTTGTACTGAAGATTTCTCGCAATAAATTCAAGCATTTGGTTCGCCTTCTTACACGCTCCGTCACACTCTTTGTTAAACTTAAAATCCCTTGAAACCTGCACCCCCATATCTTTTTCTTCGTCCACGGACATAAGATTTTTACCATCCATTTCATAGTCAACACTTGGGTTATTTCGACCTACGTGCAAAACTCTACACTGGCCTAAATTGAATTTCCATGTTCTATTTATATTATAGGATTTTATATGATATATATTATATAATAGAGAGAGTGCGCAACCCTCCTATATCCTCCTTCCACCCGCAAATAATAATAATAAGCAACAAGTAAAGTTATTTTTGTGCTACAATATAGAAATTTTAAACAATATGCATCTGTATTTATTTGCGACACGACATTTTAGATCGGGTAACGCCGGCTACCTATGATAATTCTCTCTAAAACCTTCCTTGCAATCACTACATAGGGTTACACTAGCATTACTTATCGCTAGAAAGTATCATAAATAAATACCAGCGAAGACCATGGCAATTTCTTGGTTTTAACAGTCACCCCTTTTAAAATTCCCCCCGAATTACTCATTTTTCTTGTCTTTAAGTGTTCCTTTCTCGTCGGTTGAATCCTTCTCTTTCAATCGCAAAGTGTGAGTAGAAAACACATATTCTTACTTTAGCGTTGGTGACTCCTGACATGGGTAGAAGTTGTTTTCTCGAGGCGGTTGCCTTTGTTTAGTAGTGCTTGCGTAAGTCTGTTCTCTGGTTGTCTTTTCCTCATCGTCTTTACTTTTGAATATTTTTTCCACTAAGGAAATATGAGGGCCAATGTACAGTAATTTGTCCTACCAGTTAATACAACGCTTGGTTCTGTTGATGCATGCCTTGTACCTGTGGCCTTCTTGAGTGCATTCCTCGTACATGTGGCCTTCTTGAGTGCATTACTCGTGCATGTGGCCTTCTTGTGTGCATTCCTTGTAACTGTGACCTTATTTAGTCCATTCCTCGTACCAGTGACCTTCTTGAGTGCATTCTTCATACCCCTGGCCTTCTTGAGTGTAACCTCGTACCTGTGGCCTTCTTGAGTGCATCCCTCGTACCTGTGGCCTTCCTGAGTGCATTCCTCGTACATGTGGCCTCTTGAGTGCATTCCTCGTGCATGTGGCCTTCTTGTGTGCATTCCTCGTACATGTGGCCTTCTTGTGTTCATTCCTCGTACCTTTGGCCTTCTTGGGCGATTCAGAGCAGATTAATGGCTCTTTATTGGAGCAGTTGGACGCTGTGTGTTACTCAATTCTCTCGTGTGTGAAAGACTGCATAATATGGTGGAACACTTCTCTCTTTATGTTTTATCCTGGAATTCTTATGTTGTAGGTTAAGACAGCATAATCGGCTACATTCGTGTCCATTTCGGTAGTCTCAAATGTTCCTTTAAAGATGTAAGTATAGTTTTCCTGCCTTACCTTTTATATTTATATATTTCTTGACTGAGTGCAGCATGAATGAATTTTTTGCGTGCCTGTATATGATGCATTCGGTGGGGGAGAGAACGCAGCATTTTAGAGATTTGCCACAAAATGCAATAAAAGTTAATAATTCTTTAAATCTTTAAAACTCTGTTGACACTAAATTGTATGCCAGTAGGAAAGATCTTTGTTTCCTTTGATTCACTTCCAAAACTAATTTTTGTAGTACTCATCTGGAGACTACCTACAATAGAAAAACTAACGAGGGGATATTGACTGAAAGTAACGAGATTGGAATTTTGTACTTTATTAATATTCATCAATTTTGTGCCCAAGTCCAGGTTCAAATTTACACAGTAAATAATTAAATAAACGATGTTAATTGAATGGTAAAAGAAATATGGTAACACAAATAAGATTGAATTTTTCGCTTAAACGGTAATTGCTATTGATAATTAATTTGCTATTATTGCACTGAGTATTTAGCTTTACTTTCAGCACTTTAAAAATATTGTAACTATATAGAAATTCATCACTATGCTTTTCACCGTATGTTGAAATCTGTGATAATGTACGAAGAGAATTGAATCACTTTGAATTCAGTGAAGTTAAGTGAAACGCGTCTGTAAAACTTGTCCGGGAATATGGAGATGTAGGCTTCAATTGGAGTCGTGGGTCGATATGAGGAAAAAACTAACATTTTACAGAGAAATGCGGAGAGGATGTGTCGCGAAGAGTGGTGCAGTTAGAGCAAACCGTTGATACCATGAAAGATGGTGACGTCTCTTGAGGCAGGCGCTGTTGCTGGTCTTTTCGGGGTATGCGGGAACTTGGAATTAACAACTTCTGACTTCTGAACTTGGCTGAACTGATTTCTCTGCCTCTCGACAAACTAATTTTATTTCCCCTGAATTGGAGGAGTCTGGAGTGTCTCCTGCTTGGAGAGAAATGTGTTTCCTAGGAAATATTTCCTCTGCCTGAACTGGAAGAAGAGAGAAAGAATCTTATCTTGCGAAACTCAAAGGGAGATTGCTTCTTTCTTTATCTACCAAAGGAAAGCGGAAGCTCGACCAGAAGTATCCATAGGGACATGAGCCTGCTCGTGTACGTGTCTGCACGTAGTGTGAGATAAAACGGGCTTGCTCACAAGTGGAGCCACCACTGAAAGTTTCGAAGAGAAAAAAAGGAAGGAACTTAGATGCAAAAAGAGAAGAATTTTTCGGTTCCTTAGGATCCTTGAGACGAATGATATTGGTATATTTGCTCCTTATTTTCTTTGCTGCAACATACCTGCCACGCCGTCGTCCAATGCGTCTGTTATGAGGGAAAGTTCGCCTCAGAGTTCATATGGGCTAAACGCATCTGGGCAGCCAAAATGCTTCCAACCTTGGCAAAGGCCTTAACTGCCTCACCTGGCCAACACACAGGGAGGTTTTCCGTGTTCCCCTTTTTGAGGATTGCATTTAAAGGGTTTATAAGTTGCCCACAGCGTCGGATGATACGGTGGCAAAAATGTGAAAGTACGTAGCTGTGCTAACTTGTAATTGCCTAAATTTTCTTTTCGCTGAGAAAGATACTATCCTTTGTGACATGACAAAGAAAGATGATCTCTGAAGCCCCAAAGTACATTCAAGGTATTTCGAAATCCGACCTCTTCTAGACGAGAGGAGTGTTCGTAGGTGAGGATGTCCTTCTTTAGACTGGAACTCGCCACCAAACTGCGGTTCAGAAATGCGAAGAAAAAATCGAGGCCTCGTAATACCGAGTCGGTAAAACGTTGAAAACTCTGTGCTAAGTTTTCTAGACCTGGCAGCTTCATGTCCCACTAAACAAAATGGGATATAGTGGCAGTGTTTTGGCATGCCTTGACTAGATCGGCCTTAGAAAATGTATTCCTGTGGATATTGACATAAAACTCCATCACATTTTGTACGGGACAACGGTACCTCTTTGACCCCTTATCTGTGCATCGAGGATTCAATAACTACCAAAAGGTCTCTATTCACCTAAAGAATTGGGAACGATATCCAGCGGCGCCGCCCATTCGCTCTTGTAAGGCCGGATGATGTCAGCGCGCGTAATTTCTTCAAGCAGCTTCTGTGTCTCTGCAAGATTGTGTGGAGGAAGCCTACGAGTGCGGAAATGGGTGGGAAGAGTACGGGGTTTACTTTAGTGAGTTACTGCATGCTTCACAGGCTCATTTCCTTTAAGTAGGTGCACTAGCTCTGGAAAATCGACGAAGAGCTGTGCGTAAGGAAGATCAACTCTACTGGAAAGGTGATGCAGAACAGATGGGAGTGAACCGTACTTTCTTGCAAAGAAAAATTCCTTCAGCTTGTCGATTAGCCTACGCCGCCTAAACTCAACCAGTAGGTCAAAATGGGTTAGGAAATATTCTTTCTCTCTCCCTTTCACTTTTTCTATTTTTTTTTCTCTTTTAGAGTCAAGCGAAAGTTCGACCGGAAGCCCCCTTGGTCGCACGGGCCTGCTTATGTATATGTAATTAGTGTGAGGAAAAGTGGGGATCGGTGTCTTGTACAGTACCTTCCTCACTTTGCTTCATTGCAACACTATTTACTCCTTTTTCTGTGAGACTAAGGATACTAAGAAATGCTTTTCTACAGAATTTACTAAACCGTCAGGCATTGATGTACTTGTTGATGCGTTTTCATTTATGAATACCTCAACAAACATTTCGCTGTATGTGCATTCTGTTAATCAAAGCATGAAATTTGCCAAAAAGCATCAAATATATTTGAAACTCCTTACAATTTCCCCAGTTTGGTGAAACAGTAATAATTTATGATGCATTTCTTTTTCTGACTTTTCCAAGTTTTTGTTCTTACGTCTCTTTTAGACTCCCATCGAAAAAGAGAAATTTTCAATTAAATTTATAATCATAACAGTTTAATTTAAAGATATTTTTTGTTTTGTTTTGACTACATACAACAATTTCGTTATAAATATGTCAAATAATTTCATTCAGGAGATTATTGGCATCGGGATATAATATACAATGGAACAAACTCTCGGTAGTTACGGAACTAATAGTCTTTACACGACTTAAACTCTTCGATGAACATACCTCCCTATTTATCACCTATTTTTAAAGCTATTTTGTTTGAAGGTAAAAAAATGAAGACAAACCTACAATTTTTGGTTAGGTAAAACACAAGATCAACAGACCTAAGTCGCGTGCTCTCAATTATTCTGATTTATGAACTTACGACCTTTAAAATTTTCAATAATTCTCGGACTATCCTTGGGAGAACCTTGGCAATTATATCATTTGGAAGAGAATGTAAAATAACATAAGGGAGTAAAATTTCGTGAGAATCGGCCAGAAAACCCATTGAAAAGTAAAATGCTTACCATCCGACCAACCGACCTACGACCTACATAGTAACTTATAGACTCGCGTGCAAGCGACTGAAAAAAGCTTTAAGGGTAATTTTACAATTATCAGGCAATGGCTTCGTCACTCTCCCCCTACGGGGAAAGCCTTCGCGTCGCTACTAAGATTAAAATTTAAAATCTAAAAAAAAGCAGCCATGGTTAAATTTTTATAAATTTTCTGAACTTCGCCAATTATAATAATTTTAAAAAGGAATTCTAAACTAAATTTCCCCGCTTTCAAAATATCACGTTGCTAAAATATAGTTATAGAAGATATATAAAATTAAATTTTCTGAACTTCACTATTTGTAATTCTTTGGGTTTTAAAATATTCACAAAATTTCGATACTTATATTTATTTCTGAACTTCACCATTTTGTTTTTTGATATTATAAAAGAATTATTAGAAGTAACTTTGATAAAAAAATCATAAGTCATAACCAAACTAAGAAGAAATTATTATTCAAATACTCCAAAAAATCCCCTTCTCAAATTATAGAGTTAGTGATGATGATGATGAAGTGATGATATCTTAAGGTAATATTTTATCAGTCTTTGTACAACTGAAGATGAAATTATTATTCAAATACTAAAAAAAAAATCCCCTTTTTAAATTATAGAGTTAGTGATGATGATAACCCGAATTTTAAGTTCAATGCAATTGCTTCTTCTCTACCGAACGCGTCATTTGCAGGAGTGTACATATGTTAATATAAATCTAACTAATCTTTCGTTTCTGTTGTTTTCTTAGGAATTAATTGGTATGTATTGCTTCTTGAAACGAAGGATCTTTCCTACACTTCGAAAGGAATATGATAGATATAATGTTTTCTTTAGTTTTCTGCAGTAATTATGGAACATGCCGCAGCTGATCATATGAACTATAGTCACTTAGGAAATTTGCCTTTTCTGGGGGTGATTAGGTCCAAGCGTTTATCCTGTTTGTTCATAACTATTGTACAAGATGGTCCGAAAGTCTTGTCACACCCTACCGAAAAGTAATAACAATAGGGGAACAATATAATAATATCAAACACATGTACTGGTTTTAGTGTATTCGGTTTCATTGACACTGTCACACATCTAGAAAGTCTGTATGAACACTATCATTTTCGTGGCACGAAAGGATGCAGTGCCATGGCCTATTAATAGGGGTGACAAGACTTTGGGTCATTTGAAATAGAAAATTAAAACGATATTTACAGGGGGGGACGAGACTTTCAGACCACCCTGTAAGTATTATTATATTGCTGATAGGTTATTGTTATCTATTTTTTCAAATTATTTTCTTTCCTCCTTTTAGAAAAGAAGTACAAATGAAACATTAGGGCCCTTTGGGTATCCAATTGTAATCTATCGATCAGATTTTGCTCTCGGGGGCTTTGAATATATCCATTCGGTCAATCTTTCTCAGTTCTACTTTTATCCTATATTTCTCTTCTCCTTGTTCATTCATTTTCTTTGTTTTATCGGTCTTTTCAGTTTATCTTCTTCTTCTACTACCTGAGTAAACCCTATGGAATTTAATCAATACTATTTTTTCACTCAACCTCCAAATAAACAAACAAACAATTTGGGGGGAATAATACTCTTTCTATACTCAATTTCGCTTCATTTTCCTTAAAAAAACTCATATGGACGACTTTGATTTTTCAAATTACAGGTTTTTTGCAGGTCTCGCCCTACTAATGATTTTATTCCATTGTTATTTTTGTTAATTGTTTCATGTAAGAGATCATAAATCATAAAGTCAAATATGGAACCAAAATTCGGGGGAGAGGGAGGCATTTCGAAGAAGACGCTATTGTTTATAGATGGGGGGGGGGGGGACTGAGGGAAGATATAAGTGGAAAGTTCTATCGAGTGAGATAAGAGCTTGGTTGACTCTTTAGCTCTAACCGGAGTAGCCTGAAAGCCTACTCGAGCCTGAGAACTCCGGGCTTCTTCCCATTAGAATCGAAGGAATGTGGCCTGCCGCACTCTAGCTGCCTTTACGCCTATCCTAGCATTTATTAAAAGTTCCGAGCATTTAGAGACCGAACATTTACCAGTAAATAAAATCTTATATTTGAGATGTGACACAGGACTAGGACAAGCTTCATCATCATCATCACTAACTCTATAATTTGAGAAGGGGATTTTTTGGAGTATTTAAATAATAATTTCATCTTAGTTTGGTTATGACTGATGAAAGAGGAGAAATTTAGCTTAGAGTTCCTTTTTAAAATTATTATAATTGGCGAAGTTCAGAAAATTTATAAAAATTCAACCATGGCTGCTTTTTTTTAGATTTTAAATTTTAATCTTAGTAGCAAGGCGCAAGCTCCCCCCGTAGGGGGGGGGGTCGAAGCCATTGCCTGGTCTGTTAGATGATTCAATTATAATAACCATCAGAATTGACAAAATCCGACAAAAAATATTACTGGATGTTTACCAAATTTGTGACGAGGTATGGCATTTGCCAGGTTGGGGATTCTAGTTGTCATATAAATTTGTTTCTATCTTTGTTTATCAGAAGTATTTTTTTATAGATACTATAAAATTCTGAAGAGAGGTTGCCAGACATAACACGGGGAACAACCATTTAGATCCAGGGTAACCAGATCTCATAAGTTTTTCAATATCGATTAAGTCCAATTTCATCAGATTTTGAACTTAAACAACCATCATCGAGATTCTATAAATTATTGGAAGCACACCTAAATTAAAATGGAAATTGACACACAAACCAGAGAGCAAATTGAAAGAAATAAAACCTCGTCTGTTGATTAAATTCTGACTCAGAATGAGTTGTCGACGTCTCGCGGTATCGAAATAGCGCAAATTCTTCCTCGCTGTCAATTTCCTAATGGCTTTGGCGATATCCAGAGAGCACGAAATTGTGTGGGCTTCTTCTGAGAAGCCTATTGATGTACCTCCTGCCCCTAAGGTACCTCCAGCCCATAATGCAGTGGATGTACCTCCAACTTATAAGGTACTTTGTGTACCTCCAGACCATAGGATACATAATGTAACTCCGAAAATGGAAGTACGTTAGGAAAAACTTAAAATTCAGGAATAAAAATGTATACTCAGTTCGCTGGGCGCGGGTGGGATAGTTAATCCAGCGGGGTCTCAGCTAAGGTAGAATTGGATCTATTGATTGATAGACATCAAAGTGTTAGAATATTGACCTTTCTACAAATAAAATTCAACAGATTCCGTATTAGTCTACAACACACAAAACTTTAATGAATGTCACCCATTAAATTAAAAATGAGGATTAAAAATTCACTTTATTTTTATCTGTAAAATATTCCAATTATTTTGAATGTTCTTTTTGATGAACCAGGCGCGGATCGGCGGGGAGGGGATTAGGGGGTTGAAGCTCCCTTCCCCGATTTTCAGACCCGTTTATGTTTATATTTTAAGCCATATTTGTATTTTGTTATTTTGAAAGAGTTATGTAATAATATAGAATATATATAAAAGTTTTTAGTCGCGTGCAGGTCTAGTCACGGGCAACTCTACATCTCATATGTCGGTCGGTCGGTCCCCGTTTTGCTTTTTAGGTTTTGTAATAACATTGTAACTATTCAGCCGATTCTAATGAAATTTAAGATTCTTATGTTGTTTTACATTCTCTTTTGAATAGTATAATTCCCAAAGTCCTACCAAGGTTAGCCATGGAATTATTTTGTTTTGGCAATAACATCATAACTATTCGGCCGATTCTAACGATATTTGAAAGTCTTATGTTGTTTTACATTCTCTTTCGAATGATAGAATTGCCAAAGACCTTCTAAGGTCAGTCCGGGAATTATGTAAAGTTTTGAAGGTCGTAAGGTCATAAATCAGAATAAGTGAGAGCACGTGACCTTTTGGTCAGCAGACCTTGTTTTAAACCGTTGCGATCGAATGTATCTTATATGATACATGTTTAAAATACAGGTAAATCTAAAAAAATAATGATTAAATTCAATAGTAAACTTTAATTGACGTTCAAAAACTACAATTCATAATTTTCTGATGTGTGGAAAAAAAAATCGAATCGGAGCGAGTTCGTGCTCACTCATTTATGAGATGTTGTTCATTATTGATACTGTGTAAGATAACCCTTATTAATGTTCAATGACCTTTTCTCAGACTACTCAGAGGGAGGAATTCAGGTTAGCTCCCCCTTATTTTTTATCCTGGATCCGCCATTGGGGGTAACTGACATTCTGACATATGGTGAAAGGAGACATGGGTAAAAAAAAGATTAAGATTCATTAATTCAACAATTTTGACCCCATTTTAAATTGAAACTGTAGAGTTGTGCTCCGAGGCTCCTCCTCACCCAAAGATTTTTGTAATAGTTTTTAATGGAGATATTTTTTTCTCGGCAGATATTTCCGATATTCATTTCTTGAGGGTTATGTGCTAATTTCTTTGGCTCATAAGTTACTCACAGAGGATTTATGATGTGAGTGCCACGTGGGACTTTAACGACTTAACTAATTTGTCAGAATACATTTAGGAATCTGTATATCCCTCAATATTTAGTTTAATACCACGACTTTTTATTAGAGGATTAACCTTAACCTCTGACCTGTTTTTTTTTTTGCATTCTCCTTTATCTGGTTGTGCCACCCATCACTCTCCACTGAGTAAAATTGCTAACGGTTAAAACAAGGTCAGGAGACCTAAATCTCGTACTCTCAAATATTTTGACTTATGACCTTATGACCATATTACCTTGAGACCTTAAAAACTTTAAGTAATTCCAGGAGTAACTTTGGGAGGATCTTGGCAATTATATCATTCGAAAGAGAATGTAAAACAACATAAGGGTTTCAAATTTCGTAAGAATCGGCCGAATAGTTACGATTCTATTATCTAATAATTCCTGGACTAAACTTGAGAGGACCTTGGCAATTATATCATTCGCCAGAGAATTTAAAACAACATCAGGGTTTCAAAATTCTTTAGAATCAGCCGAATATTTACGGAGTTATTGCTTAATATTCCTGGGCTAACCTTGGAAAGACCTTGGTAATTATATCATTCGAAAGAGAATGTAAAACAATATAAGGGTTTTAATTTTCGTAAGAATCAGCCAAATAGTTACGATGTTATTAACAAAAGAACTCAGTGAAAAGTAAAATGGTTATCATCCGACTGACCGACTGACTTATGGAACGACATAGTAACTTATAGAGCCGCACGCGACTAAAAATCGCTGGCAATTCCTCTCCATTCTCAGTCGTCCCAAGGAGGCAAACCCTCGTTGCTAAACGTTGGTAGGCTCAGGGGCGCAACGTATCCCTCTGGTCTATAGCACTCCGTGTGGTATCCAATGGTTGTTTCACATTTTTTGGCCTCTTAAAAATCGACCTCCTCCTAAAAACTCTCGTGTAAAGATGCCATCGTTAGTTTCGTTGTTTTCCTAAAAGAATCCTTTTTCTGACAAATCTAACTCATAGCGAACTTGAGAGGAGGTGGCAGACTAAAACTTCCCCAAAGGGGAAATGCAAAGGGAACTTCCCCAAACTGGAAATGAAAAGGGAACTTCCCCAAACTGGAAATGAAAAGGGAACTTCCCCTAACTGGAAATGCAAAGGGAACTTCCCCAAACTGGAAATGCAAAGGGAACTTCCCCAAACTGGGAATGCAAAGGGAACTTCCCCTAACTGGAAATGCAAAGGGAACTTCCCCAAACTGGAAATGCAAAGGGAACTTCATCTAACTGGAAATGAAAAGGGAACTTCCCCAAACTGGAAATGCAAAGGGAACTTCCCCAAACTGGAAATGCAAAGGGAACTTCCCCAAACTGGAAATGCAAAGGGAACTTCCCCAAACTGGAAATGAAAAGGGAACTTCCCCTAACTGGAAATGCAAAGGGAACTTCCCCAAACTGGAAATGCAAAGGGAACTTCATCTAACTGGAAATGAAAAGGGAACTTCCCCAAACTGGAAATGCAAAGGGAACTTCCCCAAACTGGAAATGCAAAGGGAACTTCCCCAAACTGGAAATGCAAAGGGAACTTCATCTAACTGGAAATGAAAAGGGAACTTCCCCAAACTGGAAATGAAAAGGGAACTTCTTCAAAATGGAAACGAAAAAGGAACTTCCCCTAACTGGAAATGCAAACGGAACTTTCCCTAACTGGAAATGAAAAGGGAACTTCCCCAAACTGGAAATGCAAAGGGAACTTCCCCAAACTGGGAATGCAAAGGGAACTTCCCCAAACTGGGAATGCAAAGGGAACTTCCCCAAACTGGAAATGCAAAGGGAACTTCCCCAAACTGGGAATGCAAAGGGAACTTCCCCTAACTGGAAATGCAAAGGGAACTTCCCCTAACTGGAAATGCAAAGGGAACTTCCCCAAACTGGAAATGAAAAGGGAACTTCCCCAAACTGGAAATGCAAAGGGAACTTCCCCAAACTGGGAATGCAAAGGGAACTTCCCCAAACTGGGAATGCAAAGGGAACTTCCCCAAACTGGGAATGCAAAGGGAACTTCCCCAAACTGGGAATGCAAAGGGAACTTCCCCAAACTGGAAATGCAAAGGGAACTTCCCCAAACTGGGAATGCAAAGGGAACTTCCCCTAACTGGAAATGCAAAGGGAACTTCCCCTAACTGGAAATGAAAAGGGAACTTCCCCAAACTGGAAATGAAAAGGGAACTTCCCCAAACTGGAAATGCAAAAGGAACTTCCCTAAATTGGAAATGCAAAGGGAACTTCCCCAAACTGGAAATGCAAAGGGAACTTCCCCAAACTGGGAATGCAAAGGGAACTTCCCCTAACTGGAAATGCAAAGGGAACTTCCCCTAACTGGAAATGAAAAGGGAACTTCCCCAAACTGGGAATGCAAAGGGAACTTCCCCTAACTGGAAATGCAAAAGGAACTTCCCTAAATTGGAAATGCAAAGGGAACTTCCCCAAACTGGAAATGCAAAGGGAACTTCCCCAAACTGGGAATGCAAAGGGAACTTCCCCTAACTGGAAATGCAAAGGGAACTTCCCCTAACTGGAAATGCAAAGGGAACTTCCCCAAACTGGGAATGCAAAGGGAACTTCCCCAAACTGGGAATGCAAAGGGAACTTCCCCAAACTGGAAATGCAAAGGGAACTTCCCCAAACTGGGAATGCAAAGGGAACTTCCCCTAACTGGAAATGCAAAGGGAACTTCCCCTAACTGGAAATGAAAAGGGAACTTCCCCAAACTGGAAATGAAAAGGGAACTTCCCCAAACTGGGAATGCAAAGGGAACTTCCCCTAACTGGAAATGCAAAGGGAACTTCCCCAAACTGGAAATGCAAAGGGAACTTCCCCAAACTGGAAATGCAAAGGGAACTTCCCCAAACTGGAAATGCAAAGGGAACTTCATCTAACTGGAAATGAAAAGGGAACTTCCCCAAACTGGAAATGAAAAGGGAACTTCTTCAAAATGGAAACGAAAAAGGAACTTCCCCTAACTGGAAATGCAAACGGAACTTTCCCTAACTGGAAATGAAAAGGGAACTTCCCCAAACTGGAAATGCAAAGGGAACTTCCCCAAACTGGGAATGCAAAGGGAACTTCCCCAAACTGGGAATGCAAAGGGAACTTCCCCAAACTGGAAATGCAAAGGGAACTTCCCCAAACTGGGAATGCAAAGGGAACTTCCCCTAACTGGAAATGCAAAGGGAACTTCCCCTAACTGGAAATGCAAAGGGAACTTCCCCAAACTGGAAATGAAAAGGGAACTTCCCCAAACTGGAAATGCAAAGGGAACTTCCCCAAACTGGAAATGAAAAGGGAACTTCCCCAAACTGGAAATGCAAAGGGAACTTCCCCAAACTGGGAATGCAAAGGGAACTTCCCCAAACTGGGAATGCAAAGGGAACTTCCCCAAACTGGAAATGCAAAGGGAACTTCCCCAAACTGGGAATGCAAAGGGAACTTCCCCTAACTGGAAATGCAAAGGGAACTTCCCCTAACTGGAAATGAAAAGGGAACTTCCCCAAACTGGAAATGAAAAGGGAACTTCCCCAAACTGGAAATGCAAAAGGAACTTCCCTAAATTGGAAATGCAAAGGGAACTTCCCTAAACTGGAAATGCAAAGGAACTTCCCCAAACTGGGAATGCAAAGGGAACTTCCCCAAACTGGGAATGCAAAGGGAACTTCCCCAAACTGGAAATGCAAAGGGAACTTCCCCAAACTGGGAATGCAAAGGGAACTTCCCCTAACTGGAAATGCAAAGGGAACTTCCCCTAACTGGAAATGAAAAGGGAACTTCCCCAAACTGGAAATGAAAAGGGAACTTCCCCAAACTGGAAATGCAAAAGGAACTTCCCTAAATTGGAAATGCAAAGGGAACTTCCCCAAACTGGAAATGCAAAGGGAACTTCCCCAAACTGGGAATGCAAAGGGAACTTCCCCTAACTGGAAATGCAAAGGGAACTTCCCCTAACTGGAAATGCAAAGGGAACTTCCCCAAACTGGGAATGCAAAGGGAACTTCCCCAAACTGGGAATGCAAAGGGAACTTCCCCAAACTGGAAATGCAAAGGGAACTTCCCCAAACTGGGAATGCAAAGGGAACTTCCCCTAACTGGAAATGCAAAGGGAACTTCCCCTAACTGGAAATGAAAAGGGAACTTCCCCAAACTGGAAATGAAAAGGGAACTTCCCCAAACTGGAAATGCAAAAGGAACTTCCCTAAATTGGAAATGCAAAGGGAACTTCCCCAAACTGGAAATGCAAAGGGAACTTCCCCAAACTGGGAATGCAAAGGGAACTTCCCCTAACTGGAAATGCAAAGGGAACTTCCCCTAACTGGAAATGAAAAGGGAACTTCCCCAAACTGGAAATGAAAAGGGAACTTCCCCAAACTGGAGATGCAAAAGGAACTTCCCTAAATTGGAAATGCAAAGGGAACTTCCCCTAACTGGAAATTCAAAGGAACTTCCCTAAATTGGAAATGCAAAGGGAACCTCCCCAAACTGGAAATGCAAAGGAACTTCCCTAAACTGGAAATGCAAAGGAACTTCCCCAAACTGGAAATGCAAAGGGAACTTCCCTAAACTGGAAATTCAAAGGAACTTCCCTAAACTGGAAATGCAAAGGAACTTCCCTAAAGTGGAAATGCAAAGGGAACTTCCCCAAACTGGAAATGCAAAGGGAACTTCCCCTAACTGGAAATGCAAAGGGAACTTCCCCAAACTGGGAATGCAAAGGGAACTTCCCCTAACTGGAAATGCAAAGGGAACTTCCCCTAACTGGAAATGAAAAGGGAACTTCCCCAAACTGGAAATGAAAAGGGAACTTCCCCAAACTGGAAATGCAAAAGGAACTTCCCCAAACTGGAAATGCAAAGGGAACTTCCCCAAACTGGGAATGCAAAGGGAACTTCCCCAAACTGGGAATGCAAAGGGAACTTCCCCTAACTGGAAATGCAAAGGGAACTTCCCCTAACTGGAAATGAAAAGGGAACTTCCCCAAAATGGAAACGAAAAAGGAACTTCCCATAACTGGAAATGCAAAGGGAACTTCCCCTAACTGTAAATGAAAAGGGAACTTCCCCAAACTGGAAATGCAAAGGGAACTTCCCCAAACTGGAAATGCAAAGGGAACTTCCCCAAACTGGGAATGCAAAGGGAACTTCCCCTAACTGGAAATGCAAAGGGAACTTCCCCTAACTGGAAATGAAAAGGGAACTTCCCCAAACTGGAAATGAAAAGGGAACTTCCCCAAACTGGAAATGCAAAAGGAACTTCCCTAAATTGGAAATGCAAAGGGAACTTCCCTAAACTGGAAATGCAAAGGAACTTCCCTAAACTGGAAATGCAAAGGAACTTCCCTAAATTGGAAATGCAAAGGGAACTTCCCCAAACTGGAAATGCAAAGGAACTTCCCCTAACTGGAAATTCAAAGGAACTTCCCTAAATTGGAAATGCAAAGGGAACCTCCCCAAACTGGAAATGCAAAGGAACTTCCCTAAACTGGAAATGCAAAGGAACTTCCCTAAACTGGAAATGCAAAGGAACTTCCCTAAAGTGGAAATGCAAAGGGAACTTCCCCAAACTGGAAATGCAAAGGAACTTTCCTAAATTGGAAATGCAAAGGAACTTCCCTAAATTGGAAATGCAAAGGGAACTTCCCCAAACTGGAAATGCAAAGGGAACTTCCCTAAACTGGAAATTCAAAGGAACTTCCCTAAACTGGAAATGCAAAGGAACTTCCCTAAATTGGAAATGAAAAGGGAACTTCCCCAAAATGGAAACGAAAAAGGAACTTCCCCTAACTGGAAATGCAAAGGAACTTCCCTAAACTGGAAATGCAAAGGAACTTCCCTAAATTGGAAATGCAAAGGGAACTTCCCCAAACTGGAAATGCAAAGGAACTTCCCCTAACTGGAAATTCAAAGGAACTTCCCTAAATTGGAAATGCAAAGGGAACCTCCCCAAACTGGAAATGCAAAGGAACTTCCCTAAACTGGAAATGCAAAGGAACTTCCCTAAACTGGAAATGCAAAGGAACTTCCCTAAAGTGGAAATGCAAAGGGAACTTCCCCAAACTGGAAATGCAAAGGAACTTTCCTAAATTGGAAATGCAAAGGAACTTCCCTAAATTGGAAATGCAAAGGGAACTTCCCCAAACTGGAAATGCAAAGGAACTTCCCCAAACTGGAAATGCAAAGGGAACTTCCCTAAACTGGAAATTCAAAGGAACTTCCCTAAACTGGAAATGCAAAGGAACTTCCCTAAATTGGAAATGCAAAGGGAACTTCCCTAAACTGGAAATGCAAAGGAACTTCCCTAAACTGGAAATGCAAAGGAACTTCCCTAAATTGGAAATGCAAAGGGAACTTCCCCAAACTGGAAATGCAAAGGAACTTCCCTAAACTGGAAATGCAAAGGAACTTCCCTAAATTGGAAATGCAAAGGGAACTTCCCCAAACTGGAAATGCAAAGGAACTTCCCTAAACTGGAAATGCAAAGGAACTTCCCTAAATTGGAAATGCAAAGGGAACTTCCCTAAACTGGAAATGCAAAGGAACTTCCCTAAACTGGAAATGCAAAGGAACTTCCCTAAATTGGAAATGCAAAGGGAACTTCCCCAAACTGGAAATGCAAAGGAATTTCCCTAAATTGGAAATGCAAAGCGTTGCTTCGATTAACGATATTTTTATATATTAAATTTGCAATGTGATTTGTAGGGAATACAATGGGTAGGCTTCAAAATGAATCAGACTGGTAAGCTTTACAATGAATACGAATGGCAGGCGTGGTAGACTTAAAAAAAAACCTTAGAATGGTAACCTTCAACATTAATCGGACGGGAGGCCTACTAAATGAATCTGACTAGTACGCTTAAATGAATCCGACTTGTCAGTTTGAAAATGATTTCGATTGGTAGACTTCAAAATGAATTCGACTGGTAGGCTTCAAATGAATTCGACTGGTAGGCTTCAAATGAATTCCACTGGTAGGCTTCAAATGAATTCGACTGGTAGGCTTCCAATGAATCCGACTCGTAGACTTGAAAATTAATATGACTGGCAGGCTTCAAAAAGAATATGACTAAGACTGTTAGGTTTTAAAAAGAATCAGACTGGTAGGTTCCAAAATGAATCTGAATTACGGTAGGATTAAAAATGAATCCCACTTGTAGCTTACAAAAAGATTTAGTTTTACTCTTGTAGGCTTCAAAATGAATCCGACTGCTAGGCTTCAAATGAATCCGACTGGTTGGCTTGAAAATGAATCCGACTGCTAGGCTTCAAATGAATCCGACTGGTTGGCTTGAAAATGAATCCGACTGCTAGGCTTCAGATGAATCCGACTGGTTGGCTTGAAAATGAATCCGACTGCTAGGCTTCAAATGAATCCGACTGGTTGGCTTGAAAATGAATCCGACTGCTAGGCTTCAGATGAATCAGACTGGTTGGCTTGAAAATGAATCCGACTGCTAGGCTTTAAATGAATTTTGTTTATGCCAGTTAAGCCTCTTGACAATCTCCTATAAATCTCGGTATAAATTTACAATCAGATACTTTTGAGGTGTCATTTCTTCGGTACAGGAAGAAGTAGATTTGACTGGCATGACCCCCACTTTTAAAGGTCATGCGGTGTTCCTCCCGCTTGTGGAAAAGGGTGTTAACTCTTGTCATATCGTAAGAAACAGCAAAGTTAATTATCCATTTTCCTTCAGTGTTTCTCTTGCCATAGGCTTTTCCGCCGTGAATGGGTCATATTATATCATTGCCACTCTCCACATGTTCATTAAAATCTCCTCCTACTATGCACTTTTTATCTATTTCAACTTTTTCCATTTCTTCTTGTAGGTCCATCCAAAACTGTTCTTTTTTTTCATGTACATTACCAACTTTTGGTGCATACACACTGAATATGTTAGCATTGAAGTTTTCCATGTCCAATCTTATCCTTATTATTTGGTCATTCTGTCTATGTACTTCCGTGATCATGTTTTTTCTCTCTTTGGATATAATTATTCAAACTTCATTTCTTCCTTCCTTTGTAGCAGCTAACATCCTTGCTAGCTCCTACAAAAGTATAATTCCCCGTCTGAAAGATTACTCATCTCGTTTCCATTAATTCATATTCGTGTACGATAATTCCCATCATATATAACTCGTACGATTACCAAAAAAATTACCCTACGTATCGTCCGATAATAATTATCCTATACGTTGTACGATATATATTTTAAACAATGCAAATCCTTGTTTGACATATTTTAAACCGACCAATCAACATCAACCTTCCTCGCCCCCAATGTTCGCTGACAATTTTAGTTCACTCGTGTTATCGTTATCGTCAGACGAAGGTCAGTAAATTAACGTTACCATTATTCAATTCAACTATTCAAAATGTAATTCCCTCTTTTCTTTCAATTTCCAGTCCCCTTGAGATTATAATTCGAGCAATTATTCTGTGTCCAAAATTATTCCCAAGTCCACCCATCTATACATTAAATATATCATATGTCCTTTAAATTATATCGAACAAATCTTATATATCATTCCATAATAAAATAACTCAAATTTATATAAATATTTACTCTAAACCTACATTTATATTCGATCAAATTCATTATCTCATTCTGTGTATTTCCCATTTTCTCCTTGCTCTTTGTTTGACTTTTATATCTTTTTCGTTAATTTATAAATAAATATAGAAATATGCCACTCTTAGTTTGCCCTGAAATTGCCGGTTGCCTATTTTCATTTTTACTCTATTAGAATCTAATACGTGACTCCTCTATTCTCATTCTTCATTCTTATAAATCATTGGTTGGTGAAGATCTAGGCTTTACATTCCCGTCATCCAGAGTGTATATATATATAAGAACATAAGAAAAGAAGGAGACTGCAAAAGACCATTCATGGCCTACACTTGGCAGCTCCTGTTCCAGTCAACACACAAAAGATTTCTTACCAGAGAAAAGTCATCAACATTGTCACCCTTTACAGGAGTTCGTCAGATCTAATCTACAATATACATAAAATGCATCCAGAGGATTATGTCCATTCATGCAACCGCAAAATAATCTCCCCACTCCGCAGAAAAATATATACATATGTACATAAAAAAAGTCAGTCCCATCTAGCAGCTTCATTCATATATTTATCTAATCTATTCTTAAAATTACCCAGAGAGGAGGCTTCTATCCCATGTCTAGTGAGCCTATTCCATTCATCTACCACACGATTTGTAAACCAATTCCTCCCAATCTCCTTCCTAAACCTATACTTATCAAGCTTAAACCCATTGCTACGTGTCCTGTCATGTTCACTAAGTATAAGAACCTTACCTAGATCCCATTTATTATATCCTTTTACCCATTTACCCATATATATATATATATATATATATATATATATATATATATATATATCACCCATCTCTCCATATATACATATACATCCCGCTTTACCTTGTTTGTTCCACTATAGATGAGCTTATATCCCTTACCCTTAAAGTCCTTATCAATGTTGTGGTAAATTTAAGAGGGAAGATATTGGCGTTTATTATATTTTCAGACCCATTTATCATAAATTATGTAGGCCAAAATAGAGTTTAGACAGTATGCTTAGGAGTATTTGGCTCATGGCTTTGTAGAAAGCCCGTATGATCAAAAGTGACCTATATGCTTGGTATGCAAGAACTCATTTTCAAATGAAGCCGTCAAGGCTTATAGAACAAAGACAAAGAAAACATCTAAATATAATAATCAAACCGATTGCTTATTTTGAGAATATGAACATAAATTTTAACCAATGAAATACCATTTCATCATTTTTTTTTAAGTGCAGAAGCAAGTGAAAGTGGATTAATTAAGTCGTATGAAATAGCGCAAATAATCGCAAGAACTGGAAGTGCCTATACAGTTGCTGAAAATATTGTACAGCCTTCGTTTGATATTCTCATAAAAACTTGGCTGCATCAAGATTCAGAAAACGTGTTAAAAGCATTACTGCTTTTTAACAAATTGACGAATTTATAATAAGTGATAACAGAGAAGTTATGTCATACGTCCGTTTCATAGATGATGTCTGGAACTTAATAATAATGAAAATAATAATAATAATGATAAGTATTTTGTAATGCGCTCTTCAAGGCTTGAGTCCTTCCCAGAGCGCACGTTGGGCTGAGATGAGAATGGAAATTCAATGGAAATTCAAGAGGGGGAAGAAGGCAATTCTGAAAAGATGCGTTTTCAGGAGACCCTTAAATGTGGTAAGAGAGGGAGAAGACCTGATTTCAGCAGGAAGAGCATTCCACAACTTAGTGAACCTAATGAAGAAATGTTGTTAGTAAAAACTTTTAGCAATTGACACTACTAGATTATCTAGTTTCAAGGATACAAAATCTCGGTTTGACGAAAAACGAGTACCCTTGGAAAATTTGCTAAACTGTATAGCAGATGGTCGCGCTCCAACCTTGGTAAGTATAATGACTTTATTGCTCACTGAAAAAAATGTATTCTCTTCTATTCCTACAGTGCAATGTATTCTACACTGCCATCAATTTGTGGGCAAAATATTAGTCCAGATCTTCATGTCTCACTGACAGTAGTTATTAAAGCGGTAAAATAAAATTGGATCTTTTCTCTTATTATGGCGCAATTTCGTCTCCTCAGCCAGATGGTTGAACTACCCGGTTGAGGACGCTGAACTGCCTCTCTCATGCACGGGAATCGAGGGATGAGATCATTCCTATGATATAATTATTTACGGGGGGGGGGGGGGGAAATGAGCGGAAAGTAAATGAAGTAAAAACTTACCATTATTTAATGGATAAAACTTCGCAATGTCTTTGTAAATTTGAGCAACTAACTCTTTTGCTTTCGATGCCTTCATAAAAACTCTCACATATAAGAGCCGATCAAAGAACAAGCGGTTCCATGTTCTTTTTTTTTATTCCTCATTTTCGCCTTGGCCCTAAGCAACTCTATTTGGTTTGTGTGGGCACTTGTCATCATCATCACTAACTCTATAATTTAAGAAGGGGATTTTTTTGAGTATTTTAATAATAATTTCATCTTTGTTTGGTTATGACTTAGGTTTTTTTATCAAAGTTATTTCTAATAATTCTTTTATAATATCAAAAACTAAAATGGTGAAGTTCAGAAATAAATATAAGTATCGAAATTTGGGGCATTTTTTAAAATTCAAAGAATTACAAATGGCGAAGTTCAGAGAATTTATTTTTATATATCTTCTTCTATAACTATATTTTAGCAACGTGATATTCTAACCATGGCTGCTTTTTTTTCGATTTTAAATTTTAATCTTGGTAGCGAAGCGCAAGCTCCCCACGTAGGGAGGAGTAACGAAGTCATTGCCTGGTTTCTGTATATTTAAATTTCTGTGAATGGGACAGTCAAATTTTACATATGCCGCATTTCTGGCAAGGATTCAATTCCATTGTATGTACGCCGCTTATTAGATATAATAGTCGTGCCAGGCAATACACATTCTTTAATTATAGATAATAATGTTTCTGCCGATCTCTCAGGAACTACATATATGAAACTCTAGCGCGTTTTCCTGTAAATCTCTCCGAAAACCCACTGCAATGGTAAAACCGTCCAGGCATTGTTCTTTCTCTAGCAAGTTCGTACGTTGTCATTTTTGAAGGGCCAAAACAATGCTTATGCTTCTCAAAAAACAAGGATATCGTAAAACTAAAGATGTCACAAATTACTCACTCGAGTAACTCGGCCGTTCAGTTGGGTTCCTCGAGTGAATAGCTGAAGAGACGAAATTGCGCCATAATAAGAGAAAAAAGATCCATACAATTAAATCTTTCAGCAAACATGACAGACTTTTTAAAATGTTTTGTATTAATAGCAAATAGCAGCACATAAGACTTATTATGCATACGGAAGTCCGCTGGCTTTCAAAAGGGAACTGCTTGGCGAGATTTATAAGCCTATTTGATACAGTAGTTAACTCCCTAGAAAATGGATGAGGGAGAGGGAGATTTGGTAGAAGAAATCAGAAGCACCAAAAGGGTCATCCATTATTTGGCAGAGATTTTTGAAAGGTTTTACTTCAGCTCCAAGGTAAATTATTCACGTTGCTAGATTGTAAGTGTGATTTTTTTTTTAACTGAAAAACTAAGATTGTTTCAAATTGTCGTAGAATGACCCTTGGTTTTGATCCCTCTACTCTTTGACACCCTTTTAGTAGCGGTATGCTTTAAGGGGCGTGAGTTACTTCTATGATGAAGTAGGCTTTGTTCTAAGAGTGCTATTTTAGTGGTTTAGTCCTTAAGGAAGAGCTATTTTTAAACACATAAGGATAAGAGGAAACACCAGAATCTACCAAAAATAAACATGTATTTTAAATTAAATATTACGAACCAACAGTAAACACTTTTCTTTATTTGGCCTCAAAGATTTTTCAATGACAAAACATAAACAAGTAGGCTTCCAGAAAACATACCAATTGCCAATTAGTATTTTTATCACGACCCTATTTGATTAGCATAAAACATTAAATTAACGTACTGTCATCTACAAACACATATGACCTAGGTTCAAGAATAATGGTTTCTACTCTCCTTTAAAACGTGGGACGTACTAAACTTCTACTATCGCAATAGAGATATAAATGTTATTGTTAACTTACAGGTAGGTATTAGGGATTGCCGGATGTCGCTGGAGGACTTATCTCTCGCTTTGAAGTGGTGTGGCCGCTGGTTGAAATTTTCGAGGAGGGATTGCTTATCGCCTGTGACGGGGGCTGATTCTTCAACTTAATTAAAGAACGGGAGCTCGTTGGGGCAGGGTTCTTCTCCTCTCACTCTTACGGTGCTTGAGATGTGAGAATCACTCGAGTGTGAGCGGCTTTGCTTTTCTTCAGTCGGACTTCTTTGCAGACTGAAAAGGCTTCTTCGGTATGGCACCGATATAAAACTTGACTATTTAGGTTAATACGGCCCTGAAAGGGGGAGATCGATTTTCTCAATCTGATCCTCTCGTTTCTCACTGAAATAGTCTTGTATGGCTGAAGGATCGATCTTCACGAACTACTCTTCTTCTGGCGTATCGACTTCTAATCTTCTTGTCTGGCTGAAAGATCGATCTTTACGAACTAATCTTTCTTCTGGCGAATCGACTACTAATAATCTTCTTGTCTGGCCGACGGATCGATCTTCACGAACTAATCCACCTCTGGCGTATCGACTTCTGATAATCTTCTTGTCTGGCCGATGGATCGATCTTCACGACCTAATCCTATTCTGGCGTATCGACTTCAGATAATCCTCTTCTCTTTCTTTGCGGGGCTTATTTATAGGAGGATTGCCGCCCCATCTAAAGGGGGAAGTGACCAGGCCACAGATGCAAAGGGGGGGGGGAGCGAATGGTGAGTTAGCATCTGGGGAGAGCGAGAATTCCTGAGGTGGCACTGGGGTGCCCAAGTCAGCTCGCAAATTATAGGCTCGCAACCGCACCGCTACTTAGAGTGCCTTCTGACTCGCATCGCTTTTTTTTCCATAACCACGGGTTTATGGGTCTCGTAGGTAATTCGATCGTTAGAACGTCGTTTAAGGACCTTAGGTGGTCGCCTTCAAACATATGTTAGCTCCAACTGCCCACAGCGGCGGGGAGATCACACATGGTAAGCATTTTCGCCGGCTACCTTTCCCACGCTTCTCCTCATGAAGGGGAGGGGGGGGGGGCTTGAATGTACCTATACTCCTCCAGGATGCTTAATGTAGCCATTTTTCCACACAAATCAATATCGAGAAGAATTTCAATAACATGACCGAGTTAACAGAAGTAATTGGACATTTTTCAGACGAAACTGATAAAAAATTCGAATAATATTTATTGAAATTGAAGGAAGAACTAAGTATCCGATTTTCAGATTTATTTGCATTCGAAGTTCAACCATGAATGGTCGATCCTTTCGGTTGAGATATTGAATCCGTCAGGAAAAATATAAAAGAAGAGCTTATTGAACTAAAATGCAATAATGAATGCAAGTAAAAATCTGAAAGAGGTGGAATAACTTAGTTATGGCTGTCAAAAACAGCTAAACAGCTGTATCCGAACAAGTGGTCTCAAATAGCCAAAATATTATTATGCTTCCCAACATCGTAGTTGGTTGAATGTGGATTTAGTGCAGCCAATAAAATCGTACTAAAGAAAGAAAATAAAACTAATATATACTTGATAAAACTTACCAATTTAACTCCATATATTAGAAACCTAGCACCAAAGTACCAACCACAAGGATCACATTAAGATTAAATAAAAAATGTAAGTAACTTATCGTTTTTATCCATAACACTATTATATTTTAGGAATGCGATTTTTGAGCAGTTTGAATTTTAGTTTGTGAGTCACCAATGTATAGTTGAAGCTTTTATCCAATTTTTTCTGAAAATTTTCTTTAAAGTTAGAAAAACAGAACAGCAGGGCTGTTTTTTTTTGTATAGTTGAAGCTTTTATGTTCTTTCTAAGAATTCAGAAAAAATAAATATGATTATCGAATCTTTTTGGTAATTTTTTAAAACCAAAATAATTAAAAATTGTAAAGTTCAGAAAATTCATTAAAATTAAACCATGGCTTTTTTAAAAAAAAATTATCGTATATAAAAGCAAATTTGAATGAAAAATAAAGAGCTCTGAGGATTCTTTTTTTCCGTATATCAAAAGAGTTCAGATAAAAAAAATTCTTGCCTTTAGGCCTTAAAAATAAGGATGGATCTGAAAAAAAATCCTAGACTGAGAGTAAATTATTAGGAGACCAGGCAATGGCTTCTTCACTTTCCCTGTGGGAAAAGCTTGTTGCGCTTCACTACTAAGATTAAAAATTAAAATCTAAAAAAAAGCAGCCATGGTTAAATTTTTATAAATTTTCTGAATTTTGCCAATTATAATAATTTTAAAAAGGAACTCTAAACTAAATTTCCCCCCTTTCAAAATATCACGTTGCTAAAATATAGGTATAGAAGAAGAAGATATATTAAAATAAATTTCCTGAACTTCACCATTTGTAATTCTTTAGGTTTTAAAAACTTCACAAAATTTCGATACTTATATTTATTTCTGAACTTCACCATTTTGTTTTTTGAAATTATAAAATAATTCTTAGAAAGAACTTTGATAAAAAAAACATAATTCATTTATCCACTAAAGAAAAAAAACATTTATTAATTCTTCATCCATCTTCTGAAGAAGAAGATATATAAAAATATATTTTCTGAACTTCACAATTTGTAATTCTTTGGGTTTTAAAAAATTCACAAAATTTCGATACTTATTTTAATTTCTGAACTTCACCATTTTGTTTTTTGATATTACAAAAGAATTATTAGAAAGAGCTTTGATAAAAAAAAACATAAGTCATTTGTCCACTAAAGAAAAAAACCATTTATTAATTCTTCATCCATCTTCATAAATCCCGTTATACAATTATAGAGTTAGTATAATATGTACTGGAAACCTTTTAATTTTTTTAGACCAAAATCCCGTTGCTAGCTCCAGATAGGCTTTAGGTCACAAACCAAAGATCTGCTTGCAAAGCGCAATATCCTTTTGATAAATCCGCTTGCGCGAATGGGTGTCAGCCTCACTTTCGTCTTATTTCACATCAAAGCGAGATATGAGAATTAAGACAGGCTGGTTTAATAAGACTCATCAGAGAGATTCCAAAGTTGTTCAGATACCGAAGATAATGGAGAATAACAGGGAATATAAAACAGAAATCTAAAAGGCGGAAAGAATAATTTAGTGGAATCCTTTTCGCCATGTTTATCCTGAGGGTAGTTCGAACGAAAATATAAGTGTAAAGTTGGCGGGTATATTGGTTAAGTCGCTATCCAACATACCCGCAAACTTTACATTTATTTTTTCGTTCCAACTACCCTCAAGATAAACATGACGATAAACATAAAATAGTACAGTAGCACAAAAGTAATACCGTGGTCTTTTGGGACTAAAAAACTAAATCAAGGGACAACCCTCAGAAAAGGAAAATAATAATAAACAACGAACTCGGGAAATTTCGAAAGATAGAAGCCTAGAAGAAAATTTTAGCGCCCACTGGAATTATATCTTCTCCATAACACCAGAAGAGAACAAATACTTCAATCCAGGTATAAAAAAAATAATACCGATTTATTTATTAAACAATGTAAGAAAAATATCACCAGCACCAACAGTAATGCGAGAAAGGGAAGAAATTTTGGCTTCAGGGGCTACAACAACAACAACAACGGGAGAAATGACCTTAATGAACTTCCCCAAGACCTGCTCCTAAGAGATGTTGAGAAAGTGTTTGATAAAGTCTGCCTCAAAGCATGTAGTGCAAGATTTTACATCTCCACATAAACAAAAATCTAGAGAGAACTTTCACAATTACAGCAGAGATAGAGAACCATACATGATAAACGATTTCAAGATACAGAATTTGAACTGCAAGCTGGATTCCTACAGGGGGGCCGGATCTGCTTGCAAAGCGCAATCTCCTTTTGATAAATCCGCTTGCGCGAATGGGTGTCAGCCTCACTTTCGTCTCATTTCACATCAAAGCGAGATATGAGAATTAAGACAGGCTGGTTTAATAAGACTCATCAGAGAGTTTCCAAAGTTGTTCAGACACCGAAGATAATGGAGAATAGCAGGGAATATAAAACAGAAATCTAAAAGGCTGAAAGAATAATTTAATTCGAATCCTGTCAACACTAATAATGGCCGAATGCTTAAAAGTACACTTAGCGAACGACATAAGTCAGGTTTTCGTCAGCCCATATCAAAACGAGCTCCTTCAGGCTAGGATAACAGCACTAGAAATTGACAACAACAACAACTACGAAATTTACTGCAAAATATAAACTATCGGAAGAATATTGACGATAGTCCCAATCTTCAGAAACAAGGTAGAAGCATCGAAGTAGGATATTAGTACTGAGATTAAAAATAACATCAAAAGAGTATATAAATCACATAGCAGAATGAAAAAGCAAGTTCACACTAATGTTAAACATACTTCACAGTTTAAAGGGGTCAAATATGAAAAACAAAAGGAAAATTTCCATGTCACTCGAAAGCGAGGTACTCGTGTATCCCCCTTCATTTCAATCAACAACAAAACAAGAGCAAATAAGTAGAACTCCAGGGGATACAACTACAAACGCGAAGAGAAAAGAGCAAAGAATTAAGAGAAGCCATCATCTGAGCATAAACCGATTTTAACGCTTGATTTCCAGGCAGAAAACAACAGCTAAGAGTTGAGAAAGTGTCGTTTTCTTAAAGGTCAAATCATCAACGATACAAATTAGCACAAATAAGTCAGATCCAAACGGAGAATTAAACCCACTAAGTACCAAACGCAATAATTACCTATATCCCAACTAATTCCAAAATTACTGACAACGACAAATAACTAAGACTACCAATAGGATACCTGAAGAAGTCAAGCCGAATTGACCTAAATTACCCCAAAATAAACTAATCGATAAGTGATGAATGTGAAAAGTGGAAAAATACTAAATTCAAATTTAATGAATACACCCATGTAGTAAAGGTGATATTTAGTTAAACCACAATGGCACAGAAGGCGCTTGAAAACTGTCCAATTCTTTTTCATGTAAGGATCTGCCCTGACTAGATTGAAAGGGAAAAATTCACTGAACTACAAAACTCCAAGTGCTAAAATACGAGCTACACCCAAATAAAGTTTGTCTACACATATCGCAATCTTGCACGAACTAGATCAGAAGATGAATGAATTGTAACGGGGAGCATGAAGCAGTGGCCATGTCTTGCTCGGTCCAAAAAGAAGTCATAAGAAAAAAGTTGAATAAAAGGAATCAAGAAGAATAAGAAAGGGCTATAGAACGAATGCCAAATTAGCCAAGGAAACAATGAACAAGTCAGAAAAGCAGTAAACCTATATTCACATTGAGAATGAAAATTGTCCCTCAAAATGTGATGCATATATTATGCACACATTACCAAACTAAGGAGATAGGGAACTTCTGCCAAAAAGCTGGATCAGATGCTGGTAAAAACGTCACGGAGAGGATGTGGTTCCTTGAGAATCCTCCCTCAGAAGATATAACTATGATTTCATTCCAACATCTTCACCATGCAAACATCGCAGCACTACCGAATCAAACTACCACAACCGAACCTGAAGCAAGGGGAACTAATAACAAAACTAACAAAACTGAAGTAGAGAAAATGGAGGCCAAGAACCAGTCAGAAACTGCAACACAGACAAAGTGGGCTTCCCAAGAAATAATCGAGTCGACAAAGACTAAGGTCCACCTCGGCCTCGAAATAATATAGGCGCATGAACTACGCTAGGGAAATTGCCCTCAAAATCTTTGCCTCAGATAAAGTCTCTCTAGCGTCAAAAATGACCAGGAAGTGATTGAAGGAATACGATACGGAATTTACAAATTAGAATATAAGTAGGCAACTCTAGAAACGATAGTAGAATAAAATCTCCTTCATGGGATGATCAGAGTCCAGCCGGAAGCATTCATCACGATCATTGCCACAGAATTCCATAAGACATGATCGTGGAAGTATAGAAACTCACCACCCAGAGCAACCACCAGGAAAAAAAACAAAAAGAAGAGCATTTAAATATATACAAGACTAATGGATTTGATGTGAAACAAAGAATAGGACATACGGCAAGATAATTTGACAATGTGATCGCAACTTAATATTAATTTTGAAACATGGGCTTAATATGACCCAGAGACAAATAAACATTTTTAAATATAAAGTACTAGCAACCGTTCACAATCAAGAACCATTCGACGGTACTGCAATAACAGTCATAAGAGAACTTGATTAAAAAAATCGTCCCAGTCTCAATGAATCCTATCTGACCAATGAAATACAAACTACGCTAGGGCACTTGGTTATGTCCACAGGTTACCAATCCCTAAGATATAACTGCTTGTCGCTTCACAACTTAGTGAAAGTGAGCAGTTACAACAGAGCAATTATCTTTGAAAGATGCTAGACTTCGGATTACACAAGGCAAACCAACATAATAGGAAAGAACCTCGAGAAAATACTTGCCAGAAACACTATAAATCACGTTGGCTCCGACTTCTTTACATATATAATCAATAGTTGAGAAACCAAACATGGCATAGTCCTCCTAAACAGCTCTCTTGATCCAAAGTGACTACATAGCTATCAATATTATAAGTTCCTCCAGCCCGGGTACAATATTTAAAACGAAGAGGAAATGTTTCTCCAGGGCAAACTGGAAAGATTACAAGACTCTTTTGAATTGGATTAACCATCAATTCTTGAGTCCAATTGCCAGCCTCGAAGAAATTTACAAAAAACTTGAGGAAATAACAAACTCAATGATAGGCACTGACCGCACTACATTCCAAAAATAAAATACAAGACTCTTCCAACACAAGCGTGGAGACAAGAACTGCACGACCTGACTGTCGGGTATAGGAGACTATATTCGAACATAAGACATGGAGGTACAGACAGACAAAACGGAACCTCTCTGAACGCTCAGAGTACAAGTGATAGACACTATCCTTCAATTACAGGAGAATATGTGGAATGACCTAATTGATACATAAATGCGACACAAGAACTGATCTCCACACATTCTCAAAAACTGGACATGGATTAAAAGGTTAATCACTGGACCAGAACATCAGACTAAAAAGACGGAGGAAGGATGAAAGAAGAAGTAGAAAGTGAAGAAACTTTCAGAAACTTCTGCAAGAATATATTCAGCATCATCCCTCCAAAAAACGCCTGCTATGACATCGACTTTAAAGACCTTTTTTTAACGAACTAAGCTCCGAAATAAAGAAGACATACTTGTACAATAAATGCTCTAGGCAGAGAAATGGAAGATTATGGCAAGAAAATCAGGGCCATAGAACTAATGGAGATAATATGTTTCTTCAGACAAAGGGCCCCAGAAAAAAGAACTGTCCAATCAAACTTCTTTTACGCCTCCTCACCTACCACAAACATCATTGATAAGCTACTAAATGCAATGAAAACATCTTTAAACGCGGGTTACTTCCGTGGCGGATGAAAAATGATAAATATGATATCCATTGCTAATTCTGGGAAGTCACCGGACATTCAAGAGAAATTTAGACCTATTTCTCTCCTCGAGTTTGTCGGCTAGCTTTTCGAGAGCGTTAATGACGACTTATAAAAGGGCTGGTGCTTAGAGACGTAAAAAACAAAAACATCCACAATGTCTGGAGGAGAGGTCTCTGGCGCAAAATATTACGAGTAGCATTAAACCCAAGAAAGGAAAAAATACTGCGTCACTATATCTTGAACTGAAAAACTTATATACAACTAAAGAACTCTACTCGACTTAGAATTCGAGCTGACTGCTGGTCTACCTCAAAGTGGATGCCTAATCCCCCTCTTTTAGAGAATCTTCACCATTGACTTTCCCGAACCCTTCATAGAGGACTCGGTTTACATTCAATTTGCAAACGACATCTCCAAGATTATACCTTACCTCTACAAAAGTGCTGCCTTCCTGGCAAGAACAACGGCCAGGGAAATCAAAATGGGAAATCTCTACCAACCCCTCCAAATTTAAAGTCGTCCCACTCTTCAGAAGAACACTCACCAACATCTTAGTGTAGGGAGGGGATTGATATCACTTACGCAAATGAGAGGACAGGATTGGGATAAATATATTTTCTAAAAAGGTACAGGAGCCAGGTACAGACACCAGGAAGGCCGCACAAAATTGGATCTGGTAAGGTTCTACAGATTCAGGAACCTTAACAGATTAAGCAAGCTTAAGATATACAATGACTACATAAGATCGATAATAATGTACCGGCCAGTCTCAATTAATGAAAGTCCCAAATATCAAATAAGATAACTCTAAAGAGTGCAGAACAAGGCAGGTCTAATAGGGAACGCCAGAAAACGGATAGAGACACCTATAACAAGAGCTGTACATAGACCTGCACTAAGAGCTTGATCTGATGCCGATTAGCATCGAGCTACAATCTGGGAGCAAGACAATCTGGGAGAAAGTTCCAAGGCTAGGAGACCTAAGTACCTTTAATAACACATAAATATTCCTAGACCAATAGGACAACAAAGGACAAGACAATTCCTTTGTAGCAGAAAACAAACCTTAACTACACCTGAAAAATATTCATGAAAAAATACTACTACTAATAAAAACAAAAGAGGAACAGATACACAAACACACACACACAAAAAAAACAGATATAAAGAAGAACCATGACACAGAAGAAGAAAGGCGAGAAAAACTAAAACTAACAAAGGTTTGAATGTCAAAATATACAAAATCAAATTCCAAGAACACAAACAGAGAACAGAAACCGAGATCCCCTTTTACCCGGGATCTTTTTTACTTTCATCTCTGCCTTTCCTACTTTATTTCTATCTATTCTCATTTTACCATTCCGCACTCTCTATCTATTTATCTATACTCTCCTCTCTATCTATATCCAATGTCCAATTCCGCCTACCTTGAAGATCTTTTGTAGAAAAAGGTCGCAATAAAGTTCCTTTTCAATAGCATTAGTCTCTCTCCATCTTCCGCACATCGTGCGTATTGTTTATATCATCGGGGAGACATCTGCGTCGTAAATATATCAATGCGATTTTTTATAACTTGATTCATTGCCTTAAAATGTCTGGTTAAGGCAGGAATTTCTTAAGATGATGAACTTTAAAGATTTATTTTCCAAACTATGTCTTTTACATTTTCCGATTCAAACGTTAGTTATTTAGAGCTACTTTCACTATAGAAGCGTTTAGCAGAAGTTATTGGGTAATAAATTCCTTCGAAATTTATGTACTTTAATCGTAAATTCAACGAGATGCCAAGTGATGCAAGTTAAAGGATGATAATTATATAGCTTTATATTTTAAGGAATTTGTAACTGCATACACGAGAACGGATTCTGCAATGTTCTGCTTGGCAACAGAGGAACAGAATCCAAGGTTTAGTGGTGCACAAATTAGTAGACGACTTTCCGCACATATATTTATTTTCTTTCATTTATGTAAAATACGAGCACCAACAGGAGAATGGCAGAGAGATTTTTAGGTTTGCGTCGAGAGCATTGAAGTTGAAGAGTGAAAATGTATGTAAAATACATAACTCGAGTAGGCAGAGACGGATATAGCTTGGAGTGTTAGGACTGGAATGCTACGTGACACTCTTTTCATACAACTATGCAGAGATATTGACATACAGAGGCAAACATAAACAACACTTAGTCATGCTAAATTACGTTCCAGCGCAAGTCTCCCAAAAGATACGGGTGGCTTAATCGTTTGAGAAGGCAATGAGTAGCGTCATTTGTAATTGAGCTATTTTTAATTTCATGTAAATTGGATTTCTGCAAATATGACAATATTTATTTTAGTTCACGTTTTGAATTTTTTTATTTAACTTTTGTTAAAGAAAATGAATTTAAAGGTAAACTGTATTATAAAATAAATAAGACATTTATATTAATGGCTTTTCTAAGGCCATATACGCTAGTAAGTCTAAACCTTTTTTTATCAGTTTCCAAAGAATCTTGGGTAAGTAAAAAATGTTTTGAACCGTTTAAGACTGAAAGGTTTGAATTCCGCCATTCACTGAAAACATAATTTTCTATTAACCAGCTAATAAACCACAACAAAGGAAAAATTAAAAAATAAAGAAATAGATGAACTATACAATAAACGGAAATCGCTAAGACCATATTATTGGCCCGCAGGTAAATCATTTTCCCGGCTAGTATAGTGGTTAGCTGGTCGGCAGTTCGAATCTCCATCCGGATTCTTTTTAAAACTGTCACTATTTACTAGGGAGGTTACCTCCGTGATTGGTTACCTGGTAGGGACGGGTAGGTGGAGCTCGTAGCCATGGCAGGCAGTCCACCTAAGAGAAAGATAACACTGATTTTAAAACACTGAAGAAGCCACAGGCATAATTGCCTCTTCCAGAAGATCCTCTGTGAGTATTAGTTCAGAGCTACTGAGGGTGCTAGTGCCTTACTATCAAACGACGACTAGGAAAGACAAAGGTTGAATAAATAATCTACCCGCCCCTATGGAAAAAAAGGCTAAATATTGATGTTTTAACTAAGAAGAGTGAAATTAATAACTACAGTTATATCAAGAATTGCATTTAAATCTCATGAAAATAGGATTAAATTCAACAGTCACTCAATTATATTATTGGTACGTTCTCCAGCTGGAATAATTAACTATGCCCGCCAGGTGTTGCTGTCTGTTAAGGAGACGTGAACATTTATGTAATGTTGTGTTTCCACTGTTTATGAGTTATATGAATACTTACTGAGCGCGATATAAATAAATAATTCGTTTTCATAGAGATAAAGTAGGTCCTTCAAGAGCGTTTAGTTCATTTACGTCTTCGTTTTCAGGCATCGATTTTTACTTAACTTTCATTTCCCGTTTTTCAGCGCATTTGGGAGTTGAATCGTTTATAAGACGACTTATCAGTGGCGAAAAGACATATCACCAAACGGGATTATAAGTGATAAATCGAAGATAGCGAAAAAAGAACTTTTTTTAATCCCACAAAAGGAAATTGATGCAATCAACGCGGGAATTTCGCCCCAATGAGACTGCACAGACAAACCTCAAATGGTTGAAGCAAATGAGTCTAAAGAGAACAAGAAGAAAATAAAAGAGAAATGAATTTATAATTACGCATTTGACTCACTTAGATTAAAAGTCGCCTCACGACCACCATAAAAGAGTAGATGCAAACTTTGTTCCGGTATAAAGGCACCAGATAAACCCAATAATACCTTCCTAGTAGGAGCTAACATCACTGGCTTGCATAGGCTTTCATGTGCCCCTGAAAGAGCTAATGAGGCGTAATGTCCATTATTTGCTTAAACATTTACTTTTATTTTCAGTCCCATAAACGATAATATGGGCAGCCGCCCAGGGCTACATGGATTGCCGGGAGAGGAAAAAGAGGGGGGGGGGGGCGACCACCCGATAACGAGGTCGGCCCTCTTTTTTCTACTCTTGTTAATTTATTTTTGTTATTTATGGTTGTTATTGTATATAATTTTTCTTCTTATTTAGTTTAAATTTTTGTTGTTGTTGCTGTTACACGTATGGGCAATGATAATTGTGTTATTATTCCAAATAGATGAATAATAGTAATAAACAAAATAATCGTTGTTGTCGACTGTTTGGGGGGAGGCCCAAAAACAGTTCAAGAGGAAAGCCAAAAGGGAGTTTCACATAGGGTGCCATACGTGTCAAAATTTCCACTGGTTGGTAGGCTTAAAACCAGGAGTGGGGAGACTTGGTTGAACCGTGGGTGAAACTTTCTAATCAAAGAAGTCTGTTGGCGATAAATAAAATTTGACTATAATCTTTACAAATGTTGTTTAAATTTATCGCATGGTGCGATGTACTCCTGCATTAATCATCATCATCATCATCATCATCATCATCATCATCATCATCATCATCATCACTAACTATAATTTAAGAAGGGGATTTTTTTGAGTATTTGAATAATAATTTCATTTTAGTTTGGTTATGACTTATATGTTTTTTATCAAAGTTATTTCTAATAATTCTTTTATAATATCAAAAAACAAAATATATAAAAAATTATTTGTATATATCTTCTTCTATAACTATATTTTAGCAATGTGATATTTTGAAAGGGGGTAAATTTACTTTAAAGTTCCTTTTTAAAATTATTATAATCGGCGAAGTTCAGAAAATTTATAAAAATTTAACCATGGCTGCTTGTTTTTAGATTTTAAATTTTAATCTTACCAGCGAAGCGCAAGCTCCCACCATAGGGGGGAGTGGCGAAGCTATTGCCTGGTATCTAATAATAATAATACGCAACATTTTTATCGACTGCCACCACGGAAATTGGACATACAAATATTATTTAAATTTCAGTATTGAAAATTTGTGCATACAAATATATGACTCAGGGAACGATGGAAATTGGGCCCAAGGGCGAGGGTTTACCCACCCCTCCTTAAAACCAAGCTTTTTGTGTACGAACTCAACCATGAGTTTTATCAGGGTATCAGTTTTCTCGCAATGTCTGTCTACTATGTCTACTAAGGTTGCTGAAACTCCCCCATCCTCTACAAAAGAAGCTGAACAAGTTGGGGGCTCACGAATTCGCGCTAAATGTTGTGTAGTACGAAAAAGAAAATGTAGGACAAAAAAAAGCGAACTTGATAGAAGTAAAAAAAAGAGAATGAAATTATAATAAGGATTGATGAACAAAGCAGTAGAGGATGAAACGTACACCGCCACATCTTCACGATAAAATTATGTACATACCCATTGGATGGAATTAAACAAGGTCAAACAGACCTAAGTCGCGTGCTCTTAATTATTCGAACGTATGACCTTATGCCCTTATGACCTACATAACGTTCAATAATTCCTGGACTAGCTTGAGAGGGACTTTGGCGATTATACCATTCGGAAGAGAATGTAAAACAACATAACGGTTTCAAATCTCGTTAAAATCAGATGAATAGTTACAATGTTATTGCCAAAAAAACTAATTGAAAAGTAAAATGGCTACCACCCGACCGACTGACCTACGGATAGACATATTAAAAAAAGGTACCATAAATCGACAAAGGAATGATCAGTCGGAAATAGAAAAATATACCAGTATAAATAACAAAACGACAAACAGGAGGAAAAGAAAAGAAAAGAACAAATTAAAATAAGAATTAGTGATTCATTAGGTTTTTATCAATTTCCGTCATTTATGGATCTTCTCTGTGAAAGGACAGTTCTGAGAACCTCTCGAATAAGACCAAAACTAACTCCGTTCACTTACAATTCTCTTTAAAGGATGATTTTACGTGAATTTTATCTTCCTGTACAGTCAATTGTTCTCTAAGTACCCATTTATTCTATGAAAGATCTCAGATTTCTTTTCGTTCCAACTCCATTTATTCTGTGGAAGATCTTAGATTTCTTTTCGCTTCAACTCCATTTATTCTGTGAAAGATCTCAGGTTTCTTTTCGTTCCAACTCCATTTATTCTGTGAAAGATCTCAGATTTCTTTTCGCTTCAACTCCATTTATTCTGTGAAAGATCTCAGGTTTCTTTTCGTTCCAACTCCATTTATTCTGTGGAAGATCTTAGATTTCTTTTCGCTTCAACTCCATTTATTATGTGAAAGATCTCAGGTTTCTTTTCGTTCCAACTCCATTTATTCTGTGGAAGATCTTAGATTTCTTTTCGCTTCAACTCCATTTATTATGTGAAAGATCTCAGGTTTCTTTTCGCTTCAACTCCATTTATTCTGTGAAAGATCTCAGGTTTCTTTTCGCTTCAACTCCATTTATTCTGTGAAAGATCTCAGATTTCTTTTCGTTCCAACTCCATTTATTCTGTGGAAGATCTTAGATTTCTTTTCGCTTCAACTCCATTTATTTTGTGAAAGATCTCAGGTTTCTTTTCGTTCCAACTCCAATTATTCTGTGAAAGATCTCAGGTTTCTTTTCGTTCCAACTCCATTTATTCTGTGAAAGATCTTAGATTTCTTTTCGCTTCAACTCCATTTATTATGTGAAAGATCTCAGGTTTCTTTTCGTTCCAACTCCATTTATTCTGTGGAAGATCTTAGATTTCTTTTCGTTCCAACTCCATTTATTCTTTGGAAGATCTCAGATTTCTTTTCTTTCCAACTCCATTTATTCTGTGAAAGATCTCAGGTTTCTTTTCGCTTCAACTCCATTTATTCTGTGAAAGATCTAAAATTTCTTTTCGTTCCAACTCCATTTATTCTGTGGAAGATCTTAGATTTCTTTTCGCTTCAAACTTCATTTATTATGTGAAAGATCTCAGGTTTCTTTTCGTTCCAACTCCATTTATTCTGTGAAAGATCTCAGATTTCTTTTCGCTTCAACTCCATTTATTCTGTGAAAGATCTCAGGTTTCTTTTCGTTCCAACTTCATTTATTCTGTGGAAGATCTTAGATTTCTTTTCGTTCCAACTCCATTTATTCTTTGGAAGATCTTAGATTTCTTTTCGTTCCAACTCCATTAATTCTGTGAAAGATCTCAGATTTCTTTTCGCTTCAACTCCATTTATTCTGTGAAAGATCTCAGATTTCTTTTCGCTTAAACTCTATTTATTCTGTGAAAGATCTCAGGTTTCTTTTCGTTCCAACTCCATTTATTCTGTGGAAGATCTTAGATTTCTTTTCGTTCCAACTCTATTTATTCTTTGGAAGATCTTAGATTTCTTTTCGTTCCAACTCCATTTATTCTGTGAAAGATCTCAGATTTCTTTTCGCTTCAACTCCATTTATTCTGTGAAAGATCTCAGATTTCTTTTCGCTTCAACTCCATTTATTCTGTAAAAGATCTCAGATTTCTTTTCGTTCCAACTCCATTTATTCTGTGGGAGATCTTAGATTTTTTTTCGTTCCAACTCCATTTATTCTGTGAAAGATCTCAGATTTCTTTTAGCTTCAACTCCATTTATTCTGTGAAAGATCTCAGGTTTCTTTTCGTTCCAACTCCATTTATTCTCTGGAAGATCTCAGATTTCATTTCGCTTCAACTAAATTTATTATGTAATAGATCTCAGATTTCTTTTCGGTTCAACTCCATTTATTTTGTGAAAGATCTTAGATTTCTTTTCGCTTCAAATCCATTTATTCTGTGAAAGATCTTAGATTTCTTTTCGTTCCAACTCCATTTATTCTGTGAAAGATCTTAGATTTCTTTTCGATTCAACTCTATTTATTATTTGAAAGATCTTAGGTTTCTTTTCGTTCCAACTCCATTTATTCTGTGGAAGATCTTAGATTTCTTTTCGCTTCAACTCCATTTATTATGTGAAAGATCTCAGGTTTCTTTTCGCTTCAACTCCATTTATTCTGTGAAAGATCTCAGGTTTCTTTTCGTTCCAACTCCATTTATTCTGTGGAAGATCTTAGATTTCTTTTCGTTCCAACTCCATTTATTCTTTGGAAGATCTTAGATTTCTTTTCGCTTCAACTCCATTTATTCTGTGAAAGATCTCAGATTTCTTTTCGCTTCAACTCCATTTATTCTGTGAAAGATCTCAGATTTCTTTTCGTTCCAACTCCATTTATTCTGTGGAAGATCTTAGATTTCTTTTCGTTCCAACTCCATTTATTCTGTGAAAGATCTCAGATTTCTTTTCGCTTCAACTCCATTTATTCTGTGAAAGATCTCAGATTTCTTTTCGTTCCAACTCCATTTATTCTGTGGAAGATCTTAGATTTCTTTTCGCTTCAACTCCATTTATTATGTGAAAGATCTCAGATTTCTTTTCGTTCCAACTCGATTTATTCTTCGGAAGATCTTAGATTTCTTTTCGTTCCAACTCCATTTATTCTGTGAAAGATCTCAGATTTCTTTTCGCTTCAACTCCATTTATTTTGTGAAAGATCTCAGATTTCTTTTCGTTCTAACTCCATTTATTCTGTGGAAGATCTTAGATTTCTTTTCGCTTCAACTCCATTTATTATGTGAAAGATCTCAGGTTTCTTTTCGTTCCAACTCCATTTATTCTGTGAAAGATCTCAGATTTCTTTTCGCTTCAACTCCATTTATTCTGTGAAAGATCTCAGATTTCTTTTCGTTCCAACTCCATTTATTCTGTGGAAGATCTTAGATTTCTTTTCGTTCCAACTCCATTTATTCTTTGGAAGATCTCAGGTTTCTTTTCGTTCCAACTCCATTTATTCTGTGAAAGATCTCAGGTTTCTTTTCGCTTCAACTCCATTTATTCTGTGAAAGATCTCAGATTTCTTTTCGTTCAAACTCCATTTTATTCTTTGGAAGATCTTAGATTTCTTTTCGCTTCAACTCTATTTATTATGTGAAAGATCTCAGGTTTCTTTTCGTTCCAACTCTATTTATTCTGTGGAAGATCTTAGATTTCTTTTCGCTTCAACTCCATTTATTATGTGAAAGATCTCAGGTTTCTTTTCGTTCCAACTCCATTTATTTTGTGGAAGATCTTAGATTTCTTTTCGTTCCAACTCCATTTATTCTTTGGAAGATCTCAGATTTCTTTTCATTCCAACTCCATTTATTCTGTGAAAGATCTCAGGTTTCTTTTCGCTTCAACTCAATTTATTCTGTGAAAGATCTCAGATTTCTTTTCGTTCCAACTCCATTTATTCTTTGGAAGATCTTAGATTTCTTTTCGCTTCAACTCCATTTATTATGTGAAAGATCTCAGGTTTCTTTTCGTTCCAACTCCATTTATTCTGTGAAAGATCTCAGATTTCTTTTCGCTTCAACTCCATTTATTTTGTGAAAGATCTCAGATTTCTTTTCGTTCTAACTCCATTTATTCTGTGGAAGATCTTAGATTTCTTTTCGCTTCAACTCCATTTATTATGTGAAAGATCTCAGGTTTCTTTTCGTTCCAACTCCATTTATTCTGTGAAAGATCTCAGATTTCTTTTCGCTTCAACTCCATTTATTATGTGAAAGATCTCAGGTTTCTTTTCGTTCCAACTCCATTTATTCTGTGGAAGATCTTAGATTTCTTTTTGCTTCAACTCCATTTATTATGTGAAAGATCTCAGGTTTCTTTTCGTTCCAACTCCATTTATTCTGTGGAAGATCTTAGATTTCTTTTCGCTTCAACTCCATTTATTATGGGAAAGATCTCAGGTTTCTTTTCGCTTCAACTCCATTTATTCTGTGAAAGATCTCAGGTTTCTTTTCGTTCCAACTTCATTTATTCTTTGGAAGATCTTAGATTTCTTTTCGTTCCAACTCCATTTATTCTTTGGAAGATCTCAGGTTTCTTTTCGTTCCAACTCCATTTATTCTGTGGAAGATCTTAGATTTCTTTTCGCTTCAACTCCATTTATTCTGTGAAAGATCTCAGATTTCTTTTCGCTTCAACTCCATTTATTCTGTGAAAGATCTCAGGTTTCGTTTCGTTCCAACTCCATTTATTCTGTGAAAGATCTCAGATTTCATTTCGCTTCAACTAAATTTATTATGTAATAGATCTCAGATTTCTTTTCGGTTCAACTCCATTTATTTTGTGAAAGATCTCAGATTTCTTTTCGCTTCAAATCCATTTATTCTGTGAAAGATCTCAGATTTCTTTTCGTTCTAACTCCATTTATTCTGTGAAAGATCTCAGATTTCTTCTCGTTCCAACTTCATTTATTCTGTGAAAGATCTCAGATTTCTTTTCATTCCAACTCCATTTATTCTGTGAAAGATCTCAGGTTTCTTTTCGTTCCAACTCCATTTATTCTGTGAAAGATCTCAGGTTTCTTTTCGTTCCAACTCCATTTATTCTGTGAAAGATCTCAGATTTCTTTTCGCTTCAACTCCATTTATTCTGTGAAAGATTTCAGATTTCTTTTCGTTCCAACTCCATTTATTCTGTGAAAGATCTCAGATTTCTTTTCGTTACAACTCCATTTATTCTGTGAAAGATCTTAGGTTTCTTTTCGTTCCAACTCCATTTATTCTGTGAAAGATCTCAGATTTCTTTTCGTTCCAACTCCATTTATTCTGTGAAAGATCTCAGATTACTTTTCGTTCCAACTCCATTTTTAGTCGCGTGTGACTCTATATCTCACTATGTCGGTCGGTCACCGTTTTGCTTTTTTTTTGTAATAATATTGTAACTATTAGACCGATTCTATCGAAATTACAAACCCTTATGTATTTTTACATTCTATCTCGAATGATACAATTGCTATAGTCCTCCCAAGGTTAGCTGGGGAATTATTTGTCTATAACATCATAACTATTCTGCCAATTCTAAAGAAATTTGAAACCCTTATGTTGTCTTACATTCTCTTTTGAATAATATAATTTCCAAGGTCCTCCCAAGATTAGTCCGGGAATTATTGAAAGTTTTGAAGGTCGTAAGGTAAAAAATTACAATAAGTGAGAGCACGCGACTTTCGCCAGTAGAACTTGTGTTTAATTATTATTAGCTTCAGTGGCTGCCTAAGCCGAACTAAGGCTAGTATAGGCTTGGCCCACGGCAAGGAATGAAATACAACTTCACAAACTTTCAACGAGCGAATCACACTTCGTTAATGTCATACTTTCTCTTTCGCTGTTGCCAAACATCTCTCTCTACCTCTTATTCTTCATCTCTCACTTTCACCCTCTCTCTCTGTCCCTCTCTGCCTATCTCTCTCTCTCTCACTGACCATCTTCCTATGTCTCTTTCCGCTTCTATTTCTTCCTCTCTCTCTATCTATCTATAAGCTCCCCCTCTCTCTCTATGTCTCTCTCTTCCTATCTCTTTCTAGGCCACTCTCTCACTATTTCTATGATCCGTTCTCTCTGCGCCTTTCTCTACCTCTCTATGATTCTCTCTCTCTCTCTCTCTCTGCTTCTCTGTTTTTGTCATGACTTTTATGACAAAATATTGTGAATAATTGTCCATTGTCATGACCTAACCATGGAGCCGTCTCTTTTCTCATCTGTTGCCCTCTCGATGTCATAATCTCACATTGTCAATGTCTAACTATTTTTGTTCACTCATCTTCACAATTCGTGTTTAATCCCATGGCATTATTCGTATTACATTTCAAGAAGTTGCCCCGACCTAATCATTATCGAATATAATGTTTCTCGGCCTAATCCAACGTCCAGAGGAAATTCAAAATAAGATAAATTAGTAATCAAATCGCACTCATTTGTATCCATTTGTCGTCATTGTGGTTAACCTTGTCTTCTTCACATACAACTTTAACTCGTGGCTATATTTTTTTATCTCTATCTTTAAGACGCTCGATCTGTTCCTGCAACCGCAACGTTGTTCGCTCATAACTAACGGTCGTTCTTGCATGCGCGTAAACTGCCGAGCGCACCCGGTGAAACGTTTACTCATTGTAAGTATATTATATGATAGGGAGAGTGCGCAACTCTCCTGAATATGCCTTCACCCTGCAACTAATAATAATAATCAGCAACTAAAGATTTTTTTGTGCCACATTATAAGAATTTCAATCAATATTTTAATTTATTTGCGACGGGACATTTTATCCCGGGCGACGCCGGGTATCTATGCTACAGTTCCATTTAATAATTTCCCTAAATAAACTCTGACAAGATCAATCATCCTTTTCACACTAGAGAAATCTATCATACATTCCATCATTGGCTATTTCTTTCATTGTTTCCTTAAAGAACTGTTAATACATCGCTTGGACCACCACCCTTGACTTTAGTTTAACTAACAATAACCGATCAATAGTGTTAAATTTACTCCTTTCATATGCTTCAATTATCAAGATTTACAGAAGTTTTCAGAATATAGCCACTCCACTACATTCCACCAATACAAACACAGAATACACATTGTTCAGACACCAATATGTACGAGATGCAACCAAAGTCCAGACACCATCGAACATCTACTCTTAGATTACACAAACCTCACAAAACCACGCACTACGCACAATATCTCTCCTCTCTTAGGAGCCCAAGGAGGGTGGTTGTACTCCTAGCGGCCACCCAACCAGCAGAAGAGAGCTAGGGAACGCCAAGTAAAGTTCAGAATATAGTCCAGTCGAAAACTACTTGCCCATCTTATGTATTGTGACCCTCAACTCGAATTTCGATTTCAGCTCAATCGAGAATGACTTGTGACTCTACAGATCGAATCTTACAAGTTCGTGAAATTTTGGACGACTCTTGTTACGATTTCAAAAATTACTTATCTTAGAGCCAAATTTAGTTGTTTTTATATACCCAATAAACACTGTATATCAAAGAATTTAAATCCTTCGTAAGGTGTGTGAAAGATCACTCATTTCCTTCTCTACTTGAATTTGTTGAAGTGGCATTAATTCAATTCGCTTCGTTAACTAACGGAAAAGTAATTTAAACTTTTATATAGAGTTGAGAGACTAATTAGAAAAACCGAATTTCTAAGAGAACGGAATCTACTTTGTAAGTATCCACTCGAAAGAGTGAAACTAAAACATTTAAACCATCTTTAGCGACAGAAACTTTTGTTTACAATTATAAATGGACCTGGATGGAATACTTTTCTTTATCCATTTAACATTCCTTGAAAACATTTTTTCCAAGAATTTGTCTATAGAGAAAAGGTCTCCAAATTTAGGGGTTGTTGTTCTTTGATTCCTTTTTTTTCTGTCCATTCTTTTAGGAAACAGAGTTTGCGATCACTTTTGTAAACAATAATAATATATCTTTATTAGTAGTGGTTTGAGTAACACTCTGCCTAACCTTTTAGATCTCTCACTTCTCAGCGTCGACCTACATTTATATTTAGCATCCGAACCACCGGTCAATACCGTGTATGGCAGCCACCGTGAAGGCTACCCGAATTTGACCTCCATCTGTCGACTTACCAAAATTTATGTAGCTTAACATTTCTGTAAAAAGGGAGAGATGATTCCAATCTGCTAAAAAATGGCTAAGCCATTTTTACGAGGACCTGGTCTGAAAAGTCACGGCTTCGATATCGTTAGAGGCGAACTTTTCGTGAAAGGCCCCGTTAATCACCCAATCTGCTTCAAAGGATGGTAGGGAATATGAGGGGTATATGCGATGGAGGAGAGAGGGCAGAGGTGGACTTTAGATTTTAGCCTGGTGTGAGAAGAACATGAAGGGGAATGAAGAGTTTGTAGAATGGGGTCAATAGAGTAAGAGGAGGAGCAAATAATGGTGCTAAGAATAAAGGACGGTTGGTGGATGAGAATTATCATTGCTTGTGTACGAATATGCGGGCTGTAGAATTATGTAGAGTTGACATTTACAAGGAAAAACGCTAGGGAAAAAGAGAAGAGTATGATAGACTGGTTGAGGGTATGAAAGATGAGATTTTAGGGCACGAAAGATATATATATATATTTTTTTTTAATTTAGGAGTTCATCAGGTAACTTTCTACTAGGGCAAAAGTCACTGTAATCACACTACAGCCAAATACTAGGCTAGATTAAAAAAACAACAAGAAAAAAGACAGAAACAAAGGCTAACAACATGAAAAGTAAAAAAGCAACCGGAAGCAAGCGCGCGCCGGCGTCGGGGGTAGGCCCACACGAAAGAAGAAGCCGCCGTTAGCCATGGAATGAAGATGGGTTCGAAGAATTTGGAACAAATGAGGATCGGAAGCTACAAAAAGAATGTAACAAGAAAGGGAAAAAAATACAATAGGAAGAGGTATACATGAGAGACTTTGAAGGTAGGTAGATGAGTAGAATCTTTAAATATATGTTTAATTGTGTAGATGATAAGCAAAGCTTAAGTAGACAGCATTCAGACGTCCTAAACGGCATAGAAGTAATTATGGCAAATTTATGCAACAATTTGGTTAACTATTCTGTTTGTTTCAGGTCTTACATCTATTGGTTACCTTTGTGTCATTTGGTTAGTTATGCATTAGTGATTTACCTACTCTATCCCATTTGATCACGTCTATATATTTTGTTCTTGTGAGCTTAATTAGTTCAACTTTCGCCATTTAAAACCCTATTAGTGATCATTTTCCATTGCCGGAGATTGAATAGGTACGTCTTTCGCTGTGGGTAAAATTAACTCTGTTGAACAGGTACATACATATATTTAGAGATTTAAACAGTGTAAATAACATTAAATATTACGACCTGTATATATTTAACCCATTCACGATGTAAACACAAAGTTCAAAGTTTGCGCACCTTTTTCTTCTTAAAGCAACAGCATGCTTATAATTTGCATTTACTACTGTGTAAAATTTATAGTGGAAAAATTTCCATTTCTTCAGCAATCGGGTTATAAGTGTTCAGCGATCTGAAGATGGGAAGGGTATAAGCAGGCAGATCAGATGAATATAAGAGGGCAGATCAGATAGGTATAAGCAGGCAGGTCAGATGGGTATAAACAGGCAGATCAGATTGGTATAAGCAGGCAGATCAAATGGGTATAAGCAGGCAGATCAGATGAATATAAGAGGGCAGATCAGATGGGTATAAGCATGAAGGTCAGATGGGTATAAACAGGCAGATCAGATTGGTATAAGCAGGCAAATCAGATGGGTATAAGCAAGCAGATCATATGGGTATGAGCAGGCAGATCAGATGGGTATAAACAGGCATATCAGATGGGTATAAGCAGCAGATCAGATGGGTATAAACAGGCATATCAGATGATATAAGCAGGCAGATCAGATGGGTATAAGCATGCAGATCAGATGGGTATAAGCAGGCAGATCAGATGGGTATAAGCAGGCAGATCTGATGGGTATAAACAGACAGATCAGATGGGTATAAGCAGGCAGATCAAATTGGTATGAGCAGGCAGATCAGATGGGTATAAGCAGGCAGATCAGATGGGTATAAGCAGGCAAATCAGATCGATATAAGCAGGCAGATAAGATAAGGGAAAGTTATATTCGGAATGGATGATAAATTGGTATGGAAATTAGTCTTAGAAGTCCTGTGATCCAATTGCCAACGAATCCGATGGCCGACTTTTCATTTCTACTCCTCTGCAAACTTTCATTCAATTGTACAGAGACCGCAAGTAGTAAATAAACACTTAGTTAATTGCTAATATAACTATATTTGTAAATTTAAAGAATTAAATACATTTTGAACAAATAAAGTATATTAATACTTTGTGGATTTCCCTTTAGTAGCTTTTAGAGCACTAACTTGCCCAGTTACGAGGGGCGGTCAATAAGAATTGCGAATCGGTAGGGCAAAACAGAGGAAGGGGGATAGCTGTTTGTGAGGGTGTTAGGACAAGTTATGACAAGTCAGGACCTGCAGACGCACGCTCCGGCCTCGTCTATTTAAGAAACAGTAGCTGGTCGCAGATCGTCAGTCACAAATTTTTAAACCATGGAGAAGGTTGAGCACCGCGCAGTGATCATATTTTTGACCAAGGAAGGCAAGAATGCAAGAGATCCATGAACGCATGGTTGCAGTGTACACCCCGCTTCCTATTCAACCATTGCTCGCTGGAATAGGGAGTTCCACCATGGTTGTGAGTCCCTTGAATATAACCCCTGTCCAGGACGCCCGTCAGACGTGACCAACGAGGACAATGTGGCCCGTGTGGAGAGGAGGATCCTCGAAAATCGACGCGTGAAGGTCGAAGAAATCAAGCGACAACTTGGAATATCACATGTAAATGTCATTAACATCATCCACGACAATTTGGCCATGACCAAGGTCTCTGCCCGTTGGGTCCCTAGAAACCTTTCCCTCATGATCAACTTCAATGTCGTCAAAGTCCACAAGGCCAGAGTTGCACAAGCTGCCCTGCGCGAGTGCGGATTCGAGGAGCTCAACCATCCCCCCTACAGTCTAGATCTGGCCCCTAGCAACTACTTTTTATTCCGCCAGCTCAAGGCTTCACTGCGTGGACGCCGGTTTGGGGACGATAAAGATGTCCAGCTCGCCGTCCAGGAGTGGATTGAACAGCCGTCGGGAGATTTCTGGTTGTCGGGAATTCGAAGCCTCAGAGACAAGTGGCACAAGTGCATTGGAGTTGAGAGTAGTTATATTGAAAAATAATAAAACACTTTTCCTCATATCTCGTTTCCTTATAGCAGAATTGCAAAACTTATTGACCGCTCCTCGTAAGTTCTGAGATTACAGCTATCGATATTTTTGCGCTTATTTAGCGTGTCATACTCCAACAAGGTCTGTTAACCTTGTTGGAGTATGATATAAAAACTTTATATTTTAAGCCTACCATTTAAAAACACTGGTAGAAGTCCTCATTAAGTATAGAAATGTATTTTCTACAAGTTGATATTGCCAACACACTACTAATTCTGATGTTCCATCATTCCGAAATCACTCCCACACAAAAGGAAAAACCACCGTGTTTCCCCCATTGGTTGTAAGCTCCTCATGTCAAACTTTTGTGTAGGAAATTTTAATTCCATGAACGTAAATTTCGATATCGAAACGAAATGAGTGAAAAACAGAGTGTTGTAGAATTTATAAGCGATAACTTTCTTTACCCAAAGAGCAGGTGGGCCAACATGTTAAGACGATGTTTTAGATTTAATATTGACAGCATATAAGAACTGGGTCGAGAATGTACATCTTGGCGAAAGATTTAGAGGCAGCAATCATAACACCATTAGTTTTAATATATATATTCTTAAGACTGAAAATGATAGCTGTCAATCAATTCCACACTTTAAAAGTTGTAACTTCAATCTTTTCCGTAATCGCCCACGAAATATGTTTCATTTCGTCATTAATTTTTTCTATTAAAAATGAACTCATGTGTTATAAAAGGTGAGTTTCTATTAAATTTAGAGTGTTGCTATGGCTAAATAGGCCAATAAAAGGATGTATACGTTAACGTAAACGATATAATTGTTTTCACCGGGCTATTAACCGTAAAATAAGGCAGGCTAAAGACAAGTAAGAAAAGGAATTAGCAATGGTGTTTAAATGAAAACCTAAAAGATTTTGTATATGCGAAAATAATGGCAAACAGATCAATGAATGCATTAACCCCTTTTTTGAGAATTCTGACTCTGTAGAAGAATAAGATGAAAGAGCGACCACATGCCCTTCTGTATCCACGTGGTTTCAAGATCGCCCCATGGAGCTTTGAAAGCGCGGCTGATCTACGGCGAGGAGGCGTCCCACGCCGTTTTATTGCACCCCAGCTGTATTTGCTTAGGGACACATTTTCGTCGTCTCATATGGCTTTCCAGCCAGCCTTATTGCCCTCCAGCATAGATCGAAGTTCTTCGAACATTCTACACCAACTTTATCTTGGTTTCCCCGAAGTAGTCGCTGCCTTCTCCCCAAGATCGCACGAGTTGTGGAAGCTCCCACCAAGCCATTAAAGCCATTCTGCAGACCGTCTATATAATCCCCCGACTCGATTTAGCGTGTAGCGCTTCAAGACTTTCCGCCTAATACCGCGTACGAGTTAAAGAAACGCTCACCCGTCGCGATCGGAGACAATGACGATCTCGATTCGAAAACGAAGGCTAAATCGACATCCGTGAACTCTGCCATAGTTAATCGGCCATTATCTGACGAAGATATACATTTACGAAGGCCAAACTACGTGTGATCCCTCATCCGCCCCGTGAGGTAACCCAACTTCCCCATTGCAGTCATCGTATCCCGACTGGCCCTTCCTTTCAACGAACACGTAAGCAGTGGCAACCGTTGACGCCTACAGATTATTCTATAATCTGACCTACCCGAATTATCCCATCCTTTGTGTGCGAGCCCCGGTTTAAAATCCCCTTTTAATCACCAACCTGAACCCGACCACTTATCCTATAATTATCCCTCCTGTGTCTTGTGCCGACATTTAATTTCACCTGTGCGATCATTCCTTTTAAACCCTATATCTGTGTATATTCAAATTGCATTTCTTTTGTTGTTAGTAAAGGTATATTTCGTTAGTGTACCAGCTACCTATTAATCTTTGGCCAACTTGCACTCTGAATTATTTGTTTTAAAAGGACCCCGCAAATTTAAAAGTAAACCATCCCCACTGAATTCATAACTATTTGCCGTCACGAACCGGCCAGCTCGAACCTTAAGCGAACTTCGACTCCCAAACTCCAAAAAGGCATACACACACACACACACACACATATATATATATATATATATATATATATATATATATATATATGGAGAGAGAGAGAGTCTGGCCATTCCCTGACAGACCCAAATAGTGCGGTATTATATGAAAAGTTTACAAACTTCTTCACTATTGAAGACACGACAAATTTACTTGCCCTTCAGGACGTAATTACTTTTGATAATGACAAGGTTCTTTCGAATATTAGTGACACCAAAAACGAAATAACGAAAAATAAATATATCAGAGCATAGGAGCTGGATAAAATCTACCAAATTCACCTTAAAGAATTAGAAGCTGAATTAATACAACCCCATTTTATTATTTTTAAAAATGCTCAACTAATAGAGGAATAGTTCCAGTGGAGTTTATAGAGGCAAATGTGACCCAGATTAAAAAAACAACAATATTAAAACTAATCCTAAGGTTTATTGGCCCATTTCATTAACTTCAATCGTGGGGGAAACCTTTTGCGTATATTATTAGGCATCGGCTCACGTGTTTAAGTAATTGGTAAATATTTTCGCGAAAAGTCACAAACTTTGACTAACATAAAGTTGTTGTTATACTCTGTATAGGTTTTAAAAAAAGGCATTTGATACTGTACGCTATAAAAGAGTTTTGATAAAGTTAAAAACTCATGGCTAAGGAGGATAATGTATTTGGGTGATTAATGTGAGCAACTCGAACCGGGCATCAGTCATTAGTGGCGTCTCTCAGAATGATCTGTTCTTGAACCGTTGTTATTTATATTGCATGTAAATAGCCTTGGCAATAATATAATAAGGTTTCATTGTTTGAGGACGATAGAAATTGGGAAATACAGTCAAATAGCGATGCGACTGCCTCTCGGTCGCAAAAACTCCCAGCATGTGTAGATAATGAGTGGTCATACTATAAATGCGGTTGCTAATGAAAAAGATTTGGGTGTCTTAATTTCTAACGACTTAAAAGCTTCTAAGCAATATATTCAGCATCGCAATAAAGAATCATAGTTCTGGAGTAAGTAGGCAGAAGGTATCATTTAAATCAAAAGAGTATTCTTCTATTATATTACGCTTGTTCACTCAGGTGTCTCGTGTCGGTAATTATCATTGATTATACCTGTAGCATTCCTAAGTGTCCAGACCTTAAAGACACCCACCATGTAATGCTCTATTTTGTGATGTGTTTTGCGAGTTTTACCCGATAAACCCCATGCATTTATGAAGCGCTGTTCCTCCAGGTGTCTCATATCGTTAATTATCATTGATTTACACCTTCTCCCCAGATAAAGAAGTCAAGGTAAGGTCTGGCGAACGAGGAAACCATTGTGATATTTCATATATGTCGTGACTTTTATCAAATATATTTTATTTTTCGTCAAACCATTTCATACGATATTGTTAATCAACTGTCAATCCCAGTAAATCAAATGTCTCCTTTCAACTAAGATACGAAGAAGGGTAATCAAAGAAAGATGGCGGACAGATGTGGAAAAAAGGTAAGATGGGTGGGAGAAGAAGAAACAAAATAAGATGCCGTAGAAAGGGAAACAAGGAAAGAGTGAAGGTAGAATATGGGAATTAAGGAACGATAGGTGCTAGGAGGGGAAATAAGAAGAAATGGGTGGTTGAATGGAAAGTAATGAAATAGGGGTGATATAATGAGAAACAAGGAAATATGGGGGATAAAAGGAGAACAAGGGAGGATAGGTGGTAGAAGGGGAAACAAGGAACTATGAGTGGTAGAAGGGGGAACAAGGATAGATGGTTGATAAAAAAGGGGAAGGGATAAACTGCATGATTAATAGACGACCTATTAGAACAGCCATTCTCAAGGGAGCGATAAGCCAGTGTTTTATCGACTGCGCAATGGTCACCACAAACCACATTGTGCATACGTCAGAAAAATAAATGACAGTTTTGCAGTTATCAGCACAAACCAAAGATAAGATCACACATGTTTTGATTTGAACATTTCCGATAATGTTTTAAATTAAAGGTTTGCACCAAAACTTTTTGAAGATTCCTCGTAAAGTAACTTCAATGGCAATTATATAGTTAGGTTGGCACTATTTCAACGTGTTACTTCAGATGTTAGTAACTTCTCCTACAATGATTTCTCATTGGCTTTGTATAGGCTAGCAAGAATGTTTTTGAAAAATGTTCTTGGAATGTTTCATTTAGGGCACTGTATACTTGTTTTCTTAAAACGCCTATACCGTATATGCCAATATATATACATATATATATATATATATATATATATATATATATATATATATATATATATATATATATATATATATATATATATACACTGCGCCTCTCTTCCTTATTCCTTATTGGGGAAGTTTGAATTTTTCGTCACATATTATTGCGACTTAAAATTACGAACTTTAATTAAACTTCGAAATTAAATGTGCTTCCAGGCCAAATAAAAGGATAATTAAGATAATCAATAATGAACTTATGCGATTAATTGAATAATTAAACTTAATTTTTTCCTTTTTATTTTTTTAATTTCATACTATTTTATTTTATGCTACTGTATATTGTGACAACTGTATATTGTGAAAACTGTATGTCGTGAACACTGTATATTGTGAAACTGCATCTTGCAAAAACTGTATATTGTGAAAACTACATATTGTGTAAACTGTATTGTGTGCAAACTGTATATTGTGAAAATTGTATAATGTGAAAACTGTATGTCATGAAAACTGTTGATCGTGAAAATTATATATTGTGAAAACTTAAATCGTGAAAACTGTATATTGTGACAATTATATCGTGTGAGATAACCTACGGTTGAAAAGGGAATAAAAATTGAATTATATTTAATTAAATTTAATTTAATTATATTTCAGCGCAATTTTTATTCCATTTTTAAACTTAATATCTGACGCAGATAGAAACGCACAGTTATTTCCACTACCATGGCCTTTAACCGATGACGCGAGCAGAGAGTAACCATGACAACACTGTTCACGGCTTTCTCATTGTAATTTGAGCTGCTTTTAGGGGGACGAAGGATTATCTACTAAAATATGTGATCTTTAATTTGTCCTTAGTTTCTTTTATTTGTCCTGTTGCTTTTATTTGTACCGAGTTTCATTTAGTTGTCTTGTTTCTTTTATTTGTCCTGTTTCTTTTTATTTGTACCGAGTTTCCTTTAGTTGTCCTGTTTCTTTTATTTGTACCGAGTTTCATTTAGTTGTCTTGTTTCTTTTATTTGTCGTTTCTTTTTATTTGTACCGAGTTTCCTTTAGCTGTCCTGTTTATTTTATTTGTACCAGTTTCTTTTAGTTGTCGTTTCTTTTATTTCTACCGAGTTTATTTTAGTTGTTCTTCTTCTTTTATTTGTACCGAGTTTATTTTAGTCGTCCTGAGTCTCTTTTATTTGCCCTGTTTCTTTTATGTCTTAAATTTATTTTATTTGTCCTGAATTTATATTATTTGTCCTAAATGTATTTTATTTCTCCTAAGTTTCTTTAAGGTGTTCTAATTTCTTTTATTTGTCTTGAGTTTCTTTTAGCTGTCCTAACTTTCTTTTATTTGTCATGTTTCTTTTATTTTTCTTCAGTTTATTTTATTGATCCTGAATTTCTTTAAGTGGTGCGAGTTTCTTTTATCTTTGTCTCCAGTTTATTTTATTTATCCTGAATTTCTCTTATTTGTCGCGAGTTTCTTTTATTTGTCTTGAGTTTCTAAATTTCTTCTGAGTTTTTATTTCTAGTTTCTTTTAATTCTACTGAGTTTCTTTTATTTGTCCTGTTTTTTAATATATGCTAGGTTTCTATTATTTGTCTTCAATTTATTTTATTTATCCTGAATTTCTCTTATTTGTCGCGAGTTTCTTTTATTTGTCTTTATTTTCTATATTTCTTCTGAGTTTTTATTTCTACTGTTTCTTTTAATTCTACTGAGTTTATTTAATTTGTTCTGAGTTTTTTAATTTATGCTAGGTTTCTTTTAGTTGTCCTGGGTAACCTTTAGGAAAATATATATACATATTTTCTTTCCGTTCATTGAAAACAATATAAGTGGAGTAATTAAAGGCTGGGGGGGGGGAGGGATGAAAGGAGAATAGACGTGACAAATATATCGGAAGGACAGAAGTTGAATAGAATAGTCGAGGGCGACAAATCTTGCTTTGAGGTCTCACTTATTTTGGTCACAAGGACACACTTCCGGGTGACTAGTAGCAAACGGCCTCTAGTAACAAAGGGCAAAGGGGATCTAGTAACACATGGTGACTAGTAAAAAACAGCAACTAGTAACAAAGGACAAAGGCAATCTAGTAACACATGGTGACTAGTAAAAAACAGCAACTAGTAACAAAGGACAAAGGCAATCTAGTAACACATGGTGACTAGTAAAAAACAGCAACTAGTAACAAAGGACAAAGGCAATCTAGTAACAAATGGTGACTAGTAAAAAACAGCAACTAGTAACAAAGGACAAAGGGAATCTAGTAACAAATGGTGACTAGTAAAAAACAGCAACTAGTAACAAAGGACAAAGGCAATCTAGTAACAAATGGTGACTACTAAAAAACAGCAACTAGTAACAAAGGACAAAGGGAATCTAGTAACAAATGGTGACTAGTAAAAAACAGCAACTAGTAACAAAGGACAAAGGAAATCTAGTAACAGATGGTGACTAGTAACAAACGGCAACTATTAACAAAGGATAAAGGTCAAAGGCACTTCGTAAAGATAACGAAACTGGATTATCCAATGGACCCGATTACCGACTTTTACTATTTATAAACTCACAAGAAGGTGCAGGTAACATCTCTAGACTTACGTGCCCTCCACACCCCACTGTCTACGGGGAAATAAGCGACTATATAGCTACCACACATTTTCATTTCTAGTTCCTCGCTCTTCGCCACTTCCTTCACAGATCTCTCTTACACTGCGTAAAACTGCTTCTTTGCTAGTGGCTTCTAACTCGGGAGAAAATTCCTCTTTTCTCATTTATATCCACTTCAATCCACAAAATGGTCAGGGTGATACATGCTTGTTCACGGGACAGTTTCGAAAACCACTTCAACTTCATTTTACTTTCCATATCTAATCGCCGTGTTTTCTTGCCCTTGCGAATGGGCGCGCCACGTATGGCAGCTCTTACTCGGGCCGGTCGAGAGAGGAAGGATTCGCTTCCGTCAGCACCTCCACCACTTGTGAGTGGTGTTCTATGAATCCCCTCCCCCCCCCCAGAAATCGGAATTCTGAAGGGGCTCCGATGGATCCTAAAATTATTGTTTTGATTGATCCATCCTTCATATGAAATCCTCTCACTCCTTCAAACCCAAGGATTTGGTCTTTGCTCACTGACAATGAAATTAATTAAGAATTCTTTGATATGACGCGAAAATAATTCCTCCCAAATTTCCACAGTTTTTGAAGGTTTTATTTTATTTGCCCCCAAATCTATATCCAAATGTGATGAAATTCGTCTTTGGCTCCATACACTTCGTTCTTTCTATCTATCACTCTGATAGACAAACTCGCATTCTATAGATATATAGACGTGTTGGTATGTATACAAGCAAATTTTAAGGTTTAATGTAAAAACATTTCACTGTGTATATGAGTTCATGTCCAGATATGTTTACATAAGTATGTGTGAATATCTTCCGCCAACTCGTTGTATATTTTGTATCGCTCCCCTCACGCCCTAATTTGTGAGGTTGTTCCCTGTATGGTTAAGTTGAATAGATTGGTTTTTCACGCTTCGGTATGTTGTCTAGACTCATTGCTTTATGTTGCGTGTCATATTGACCCTTATTTCAGTCCCTTTCTCCTCCCCGTCCTCTTAAAATAGACATAATTGTTATTTATCATCTTATTAAAGCGTGAATAGGGCAGGTGATAGGAGCGAAACGTCGTTTCACAATATTGTTTAATTTTCCTACGTGTATTGTTTCATTTTAGATTCAAGATTATGGATAACTCATCACACATGAACACCCTATTTGAATAAAGCTAGGAACAATCCGAAGAGAGTGTATGTGTATTTTGGGCAAGTGTGCTTTGGTTTGTTAACGTTAAAGAATGTGGGTAACATATGGGCTCGGATGATTTCATGGGTCTAAAGAAAGTAATGAGGTGTTATAAATTTCTCTCATCTTCCCTTGAAAAGAGAACATAGCAGTGAAATGACTAGAAATTAATTTCAGAGTCACTTATTTAAATGTATAAAAGATCAACGGATGAAAGTGGATTATTACTAAAACATAGAGTAACGTCATATGAAATTGACATTCATGTGAGTATTTTGAATCTTGAGACAAAGAGTGGCTAGACCTTTACTTACTCACCTTATCTACTCACCTTCCCTACTAACCAAGATTCGACAAACTAGAAAATCAGCTAAATCTTAGGAAGGCAATTTGAATTGAAAGTTTTGGAAAAAATAAAAATCATGGAAACCTGCTTACCTACTTATATTAAAACAGGTTTGAGACCAATAAGGGATAGTAACACACCTTGAAAATATTGAAAAACAACCTACGCATAGATTATACACCCACCTCTCTCCGACCTGTCGCATGAAGAGTGCAAAACTAAAAGATCGAGAATCTACCCGTCATTTGAGCCTATTTAGTCCTCCCCCCCCGCAGGGTGAGGAGGACCTTCCTTTAATTGTTATGCAAAAGTACAAAATGAAATTTTGAAAAATTTCTTAACAAAACAAAGAAAAATATATAATATAATACAGACAAAAAATCCAGTTAACAAGTCTGGATATTACCGTATGGGTTAGTGGCTAGGATTAAAAGAAAGAGAGAAAAGAGATGTCGGAGAGACGAAGAAAGTGTGGAAAGAAAACACTGGAGGAGCCAGGGGTGGAAGGTGAATCAAACCAAGGAAGAAGATGAGCGGAGAGAGCAGGTCACACCGCTAGATGCCGATATTTATATGCATTTTTGTAAGTGCTGGATTTCTAGAATTATCATTAATATAATTCATGAGTCTATTAATTTGGACAAGTAGATTGATATATATTTTACTTCCTTTCATCTGGGCTTGCCTAGATTTGTGTCACAATTGACATTTAACATTCATGAAATATTCAAACCACTGCAGTCACAGCCAAGATCGATGTGAGATTGTACCCGAGATGGCTTTGGTTCCGCCCAATGTAAAAGACGAGTTGATGCGTTGGACTGAAGAGGGGCTAATTGTTGTCCTTTGAACAGCTCACAATTCGTACCATTTCGTACCATTCACTTAGTATTTCTGCGAATTGAATAACCTTAACCTTCGCTTCAGGAGATGAGCAAACCTTACTTTTACAATTAACATTCCAACCCTTGGGTTTTATTTGTTTTTATCAAAGTAAAATCACATATCCCAAATAGCAAATAGACTTTTGCATCTATAATTGATATTATTTAAAAAAGAATTACGTATAGAACAAATATAGGAAACGTAAGGGTCAAAGATTTTAAACTTTCAAGATCTTTTATTCTTTATTTTAGCGATAAAAACGCCCATATTAGCGGGTTTTTTATGTAGACAACGAAATAAAAGAAAATACTTAAGTAGTTGCTCAAATTTATAAAGACATTGTAAAGTTTTATCTATTTAATAATGTTTAGCTTTTACTCTTTATTTTCCTTAGCTTTTATTATTTCTTTTAGTTCCCTCTTATTCTCCCCCTAAACCCCCCAAATACTTATAACAAAAGAATAATCCTATTCCTCGATTCCCGCGCATGAGAGAGGCAGTTCAGCGTCCTCAACCGGCCGTTTAGCCATGTGGCTTAAGAGACGAAATTGCGCTATAATAATAGAAAAGATCCCTTAACATTTTAACTCCAGATATTAGAAACCTAGCAGCAAAGATCCAACCATAAGGATCACATTAGGTTGTGTTAGGTTTTAGCCTCAGGTCTCCTCGCAAGCATATATCAATTCTATTTCTTTCTTTAGTCACGATTTTAATGACTGCACTAAATCCACATTCAACCAAATACGATGTTGGGAAGCATTACATTATTTTGGCCATTTGAGACCACATGTTCGGATACAGCTGTTTAGCTATTTTTGACAGCCATAACTAAGTTATTCCACCTCTTCTAAATTTTCACTTGCATTCATTATTACATTTTAGTTCAATAAGCTCTTCTTTTATATTTTTCGTGACGGATTCGATATCTCAACCGAAAGGATCGACCATTCATGGCTGAACTTCGAATGCAAATAAATCTGAAAATCGGATACTTAGTTTTTCCTTCAATTTCAATAAATATTATTCGTATTTTTTATCAGTTTCGTCTGAAAAATGTCCAATTACTTCTGTTAACTCGGGCATGCTATTGCAATTCTTTATATTGCTTTGAAACAATCTTAGTTTTTCAAGTAAAAATATTCAGAACACGCTTGCAATCTAGCAACGTGAATAATTTACATCGAAGCTGGAGTGAAACCATTAACCTTTCAAAAAATCCATTCCAAAAAATGATTCCACTCTTTGTGCTTTCTGATTTCCTGTACCAAATCTCCCCCTTCCCCACTAGAAAGTTAACTACTGTATCTAATAGGCTTATAAATCTTGCAAAGCAGTTAGTTGACTTTTGAAAGCCAGCGGACTTCCGTATGCAGTTAAGTCTTATGTTCTGCTAGTGGATATCAAGGCAAAACATTTTAGAAAGTCTGTCATGTTTGCTGACATATTTAATTTTATTAACCACTTTAATAACTACTGTCAGTGATTCATGAAGATCCGGACTAATATTTTGGCCAATAATTGATGGCAGTGTAGAATAAATACATTGCACTCTAATAATAGAAGAGCATACATTTTTTAAGTCAGCAATAAAGTCCCTATGCCTACCAACCATGGATGGAGCACCATCATCTGTTTGTTGTACAAGATAAGCAAATTTTCCAAAAGTACTTGTTTTTCTTCAAACCGAGATTTTATTTTGTATCCTTGAAACTAGATAATCCAGTAGTGTCAATTTCTATAACTTTTACTAACAACGTTTATTCAGAAGTTCGCAGACATCATTTATGAAACGGACGTATGACATAAAAACCTCTGTTATTACTTATTATATATTCGTCAATTAGAGAAGCGGCAATGCTTTTAACACGTTTTCTGAATCTTGATGCAACCAAGTTTTCATGAGAATATCAAACAAAGGTCGTACAATATTTTCAGCAACTGCATAGGCACTTACAGTTCTTGCGATTATTTGCGCTATTTCATACGACGGAATCAATCCACTTTCACTTGCTTCTGCACTTAAAAAAAATGATGAAATGGTATTTCATTGGTTAATTTCTTTTCTCCAAATTCTAGAACTAAGCAATGGGTTTGTTCATTTTATAAGCCTTGACTGCTTCATAGTTTCATTCGAAAATGAGTACCTGCCTAGCAGGTTGCGGTTGATCATAAGGGATTTTTACAAAGCCATAAGCCAAACACTTAATATACTGTCTACACTTCTTTTTGACTGATATAATTTCCTAGGAAAGGGTCTGAAAATATAATAAACGCCAATATCTTCCCTCGTAAAATTATCACAACACTGAAAAGGACTTTAGGGAATCAATTATGCCAATATTAAACCCATTAAATTTCAGAATTACAGCACAAACTAACATTAAATTAAGTACCAGATACTTGCTACAGCTGTAGTTCAAATACTACCAGCAGAGTTGCCAGATATAGAAAAGCATCACGGCCGGTGAGTTAGTAAGTCATAGCAGATACCGCTCGCTACCAATGCCAATGGAAAATAGTTGTGGGAGGAGCTACTAAACTCTGAAGTAATACACTTAAGAAAGTGCAAGCCTAACTATATTATTGTTATTGAAGGTACTTCATAACTTCATTATTCATATTCTATAAAGAAATTTCTAAGATTTAGTAAGGTAAAAGATGCAAAAAAAGTGATGCCCTTGACCTGGTGCTTCGTGGCAGGTAAAAGGAATATTCTAAACACTCGTTTAGATATTCTTTCTGAAATGCTAAGTGGCATTTAAATACAAACTTAGGATTTTTGTGAACATTGTGCAGTCGCTGAAGCACTTCTTTATTGCCTCCGTTGAGAATGGCTGCTCTAAGGCAATAAATTGTACTTGATTTAGGCTACATATGTTGCTTTATATTCGATATATTATTCATGATTTGAATGAACTCCTGGTTCATATGAGCTTTTATTTATGCATTCAAGCACATTCTTTGCCATAAAAGCAGTATATACGGGTATATTAAATGTATTGGATATACAGAGTTGAGTATTTAGACGCCTGATCAAAGACTTTGACGTTACCCGATATTTAATGAGGCAAGTGGTACATATCTGGCGAAGAATAAGGTGAGAAACAAGTCAATAATAATGGTATTTCGGTACTTCGAGATGTAATGAGGAAAACATAGACCATCCAAGGATGGGAGTTGATTTTCATCCAAATTCCAAAATAAAGAAAACGGTTATTAAAAAGAATATTGCCGAATAAAAATAAAAAAAAGGTATAGATAACGAGAGAATAATTAATGTTGGAAAATGAAGACTACAGTAAACTTCGAAACCTGGACTCATTAATAAGAAACGGAGGTTGCGTGTAACGAATAAAAAAATACAACTGCACAGTAGGCCAAAATAAGAGTGGACGAAAGGCCATAAATACAAATGAAGGGGTAACAAAAGGAAAAAAAGATACGCCATTTGATTGCTTCAAATTGGCAACCTACAAAAAAAGCACTACATTCACACGAGCTGAAAGCCACTTGACTTGAACTAATACCCCAATAAATATAAATTGTAAGCGTGCTTACTTAACCAATCCCCCGAGAATCAACTCTAAATACACCGGTCCCAAGCCTGGATAAATAGAGAGGGTTGAAGTCAGAAAGGGCATCCGTCCCCAAAGTTTCTGCCAAAACCTTAATGGATGAGTCTTTTACCGAGTGAGAGTAAGGGCAAGACGTGGCCCGTTTGCGACCCACAGACACAGCGGCCTCTGTAGACCAGAAAGGGCTACCGCATCAGGAACGGGTGAGGCCAAAGAAGAGAGCTCAAACAATTGATTTGCGAATTGGAACTCTCGATGTTGGAACCATGACAGGCAAAGGCCGTACGGTTGCCAACCTTACGAGAAGGCGGAAAGTGGTCCTGCTATGCGTGCAGGAAACCAGATGGAGAGGAGATAAAGCCAAGGAATTGGGTGAAAGATATAAGCTCATCTTTAGTGGAGCAAACCCGGAAGGAAGAAATCGAGTTGGAATAATTTAGCCAAAGAGAGGAAAAACATGATCACGGAAGTACATAGACAGAATGACCAAAAAATGAGGATAAGATTGGACATGGAAAACTTTAATGCTAACATATTCAGTGTGTATGCACCAAAAGTTGGTAATCTAGATGAAGAAAAGGAACAGTTTTGGATGGACCTACAAGAAGAAATGGGAAAGTTAAAATAGATGAAAAGTGCATAGTAGGAGGCGATTTGAATGGACATGTGGGTAGTGGCAATGTTGTAATTGGACTCATTCACGGCGGAAAAGCCTATGGCAAAAGAAACACTGAAGGAGAAAGATAATTGACTTTGCTGTATCCTACGATATTATCATCTAACACCTTTTTTCAACAAGTGGAGGAACACCTTATTACCTAAAAAAAGTGGCTGTCAGACCAGTCAAATTGACTTTCTCCTGTAACGAAGAAATGACATCTCAGAGGTATCTGATTGTGAAGTTATACCGGAAGACCATTGAACAGCTCAATTCCTTATAGCTATTATGGACCTGCCTATAAAAGTTGCTAAATAGTATTTCGTCGGTTAAATTTTCCCTACAAATTCTCGAAATAAGCAATGGGTTTGTGCATTTTATCAGGATATTTTCTTTGTCATTGTTCTATAAGCCTTGACGGCTTCATAGTTTCATTTGAAAATGAGTTCTTGCATATCAGGCACTCGGTCGCTTTTGAGCATACGCACCTTTTACAAAGCCATAATCCAAATACTCCTAAACATACTGTCTACACTTCTTTTGGGATGACATAATTGTTGAAGAATGGGGCTGAAAATACAATAAACGCCAATATCTTACCTCATAAAATTATCACAACATTAAAAAGGACTTTAAGAAATCTATTATGTCAATACTAAACCCATTAAAATTCAGAATTATTGAAGCACTAACACACACACACACACACATATATATATATATATATATATATATATATATATATATATATATATATATATATATATATATTATATATATATATATATATATATATCCCAGAGCCACTAGAAACGAATGCAACATCTTTTAATTTCTTCCTACGTTTCGAAGACTACAAGTTTTCATCTTCAGGCTAGAATACAAGTTTACTAAAGTTAATACATATGAAGAAAACATGAAAAGGCCAACAAGACATTATTTAAAAAGGTGACCAATCCTAAAATATCAATAAAATGTACTATAAGTTAAAATTTTAAATATGAATAATTTTTGAGTTAGTTTTAAAGCAAATTTAACTATTGCCAAGTCATATTTAAAATTTTAACTTATAGTACATTTTATTGATATTTTAGGATTGGTCACCTTATTAAATAATGTCTTGTTGGCCTTTTCATGTTTTCTTCATATGTATTAACTTTAGTAAACTTATTTAGCCTGAAGATGAAAACTTGTAGTTTTCGAAACGTGAAAAATTAAAGATGCTGCATCCGTTTCTCGTGGCTCTGGGATTTATCCTCAATATTAAATGCAGGCTTCACGGCCGAGCTCCATATATATATATATATATATATATATATATATATATATATATATATATATATATATATATATATATATATATATATCAATATATATATATCAACATAAATTGTTGTTTATTCATCGACACTCTTTGAGACAAGGGATTCTTTGCGATAAGGAATGAGTTCGCTACAACTTTGCCATCTTCTTAAATTCTAATTAACTCAAATTCCTGTGAGTTCTTTTTAAAGAATCTTCCACCCATAAAATACCCTCAATTCACTTTCAGAATTAAATTTTCAGAGAAACTTTATGTTATCTAATTAACTGCTTTTCGAATACAATCCTGGTTGCAAATTCTTCGCTCGTTTGCATACAAAAAATCCGACTAAAAAAGTTTACGAAATTCTAAACTTTTCCACCCATTGGAAAGAATTTCGAAGAAGGTTTCTTTCTGCTGGGAGATCGAGAGACCATGTCCTCATCAGTGGGAAAAAACGAGCGAAAAACTTTTCTGGATTGATCACATTTGAGATTCGGTATAATAGAAGCAAACTTCTTTACACTGGACAGGTGGCAGAATATTCATTTTAAACCACACCGATACCTGACCTGATTTTTTAGCTAAAGTGTGGCTCTAAGTTTCTACATTTCTGTGTGTGCTATACCTCTAGATGATTTTGAAATATTCCATCCTCGCCTCCTTCAGTGATAGCATGAAAGCGAAGGTAAGGTCCACTAGAACATTTTATATTTTTAACAACTGTTATTCCTCTAGCATGTTTATTTTGTTTCTTTATTATCATTTAATGCTCTTCCTAGTAACTTAGATATTTTGGTTACCTAGTGCGTATTTGCATTCACTTTTACACTTTCCTCTGTCTTCCGCTTCTGTTACACCCAAACCCGACTACTGATTCTATATTGAAAACTCTTCCCATAAATACATTTTACCTTTTCGTTTGAGGTAAAGTAAAGGTGCTAAAACAGAATCAATAGCAAAGAAGAGTTGGTCGACAGCGCAAACCATATTTCTTATTAATGATCAGAAGATCACACTGGCCAACACAGTTGTTGCTGACTGTCGTAGAATGACTCCCGACGATATACCATATATCACTATTCGTTGAGGGAACTTCCTTAATTATCTTTAGAGTGCGTTTTTACTGTCTGGCGGCCGATGAATTCTTTTTCAAAAGGGAGCTGAGGGGCGCCGAAATCGCAGCGAAATTCGGAACGAATCGCCGATAGTACGAAGCTGATCCTAGGAACGATCTTAATTGCTTCTTTGTAATCGGGAGGGGCATGTCGGCGATTGCCTTAATCTTATCCTCTTGGGGACCCAACTGGCTTTGTCCTATTTTGAAACCCAAATATTTGATGGTTTCGTGGGCAAAATGGCATTTGCTGGGGCCAATGGTGAGGCCATTTTCGCGCAGCCGCTCGAAGAGAGCTAATAGGGTGGTTAAATGGTGACTCCATTCGCGAGTAGCGACGTAGACATTATCAAAGTAAAAGGATACGTTTGGAAGTCCATCTAACAACCTTCTCATGAGACGGTTATAGTTGCTACAAGCAGTGACGAGGCCAAAAGGAAGGCGCTTGAATTGCATAAGGCCTTTCTCTGTTGCAAAGGCGGTATATGCTTTCACCTCAGGCTGGAGGGGGATTTGATAATACGCCTTGCACAAATCGAGTTCTGAGATGAACTTGGCGTTTTCGAAAAGGTGGAGGTTTTGGTCTACCAACGGGATGGGCTCGGCGTCGAACACAGTTACCGAATTTAACTTCCGGAAGTCGATGCACATCCGATAAGAGCCATCAGGTTTCTTGACCATTACGACTGGGGAACAATAACTAGAGGTGGAAGGTTCTATGATGTCTAAACTAATTAAATTATCAACTTCGGCGTTAAAGGCTTGGCGTAAATGAATCGGCATGGGATAGGGTTTTGAACGGACGGGTTCTAAGGTTGTTAATTTGATATCATGCTTGAAACTAGTAGCGCACCCAGGCTTCTCCGAAATAACGTCGTCAAACTGACGTAATAGATCTTGTAGCTGACCCTTTTGATGTGGTGTCAGCTGCGCGTCGATATCCAGGTCAGAGGGTTCAAACGGCTCGCCTGGTAGGGAAGGAAGAGGGTAATCGGCATCAGGTTGGATGCACATTGTCTGGATTACATTAAGGGACTCCGCGGGGTAATCCTCTTAAAGCGCCGATGTTTCGTCCAGCGCTACGAAGGTATGTCCATGGGCGCGCCGGTGGTACTTTTTCAATAAGTTGACGTGATATAGCTTATCGCCTGCTGGGGTACCAATGAGGTAATCTACCGGTCCTCGTGCCTCGCGGACCGGGTACGGACCTTTCCATTGGCTCAGTAATTTATTACTGGCTGTGGGAAGGAGCAGGAGTACTTCATCACCGGGCTTAAATTTACGATCTTCGGACCGGACATCAAAATAGGTTTTGTATTTCTCCAAATTGACATCGGCATTTTTATAGGCGATGTTTGCGCATTTCTCGAGCCTCTGGCGTAGGTCCAAGACATAGGCGTAAGATGACTGGAGTTCTTGATCCAGTTGGGGCTTAATTAACAACTCTTTTAAATTACTGAGTGGCCCGCGTACATTACGTCCATAAAGGAGCTCGAACGGGGCGAAGCCTAATGTACGGTGGGGAATTTCCCGATAGGCGAATAGGGCGACCGGGAGATATCGGTGCCATTCGCGGGGCTGCTCGGCACAGATCTTCTTAATAATGGATTTTAAATTTCCATTTAATTTTTCGCACATCCCGTTTGTCTGTGGCCGGAAGGGGGTGGTAAAAAGGGGCTTTACCATAAGCAGCTTCCCTACGTACTCCATCAACTCAGAGGTGAATTGTCGGCCTCTATCGGAGAGTATTTCCTTGGGGACGCCTACCCTCGAAAAGATGGAAATGAGGGCCTCGGCACAAGAAATACTGTCGATTCGGCGAAGGGGGACAGCCTCGGGAAAACGGGTAGCAAAGTCTACCAAGGTGAAAATGTAGCTGTGCCCTTCGCTCGAAGGGGGGTGGATAGGGCCAACCAGGTCGATGGCCACTCTGGAGAAGGGTTCAGTAATGACTGGTCCCCTTTGTAAGGGAGCAGGTTTGATCCGCTCTTTAGCGGACGTCTTCTGGCACACATCGCACGATCGACAATGCTTTGAGATGTCAGCTGCAGCACCCGGCCAATAAAAATATCTAAAAATGCGCTGGCCAGTTTTAGTGTGACTAAAATGACCGGAAAAAATGCTGTAATGAGCCACTTTGAGCACTATAGGGACATGGGATCGTGGAAGGCATAGGACAGTAGTAACAGCGTTATTACTGTCCTCGGCGGATCGATAAAGAAAGCCACCTTCCTCCAGGTACCTGATGACTTTAGGTCCACGGACAGTCTCCGTGTCTTGGTTTTGGGCCTTATCCCATAAGGGTGTTAGTGCTTCACACTCCTTTTGTGCCATCCTAAAGTCCTGGTTAAGGATCTCCGAGAATTCGGACGGTAACGGGGTTCTGAGGGGGACGGACTCCTGGGCTTCCTTCTTAGCTCGACCTCGAGTAAGGGCGGCCTGGGACACAGGGTCGGAACTTACTTGGGGGCTCTGTCCTATAAGGACAGAGCAGAATTTTATTGGTGCTGAAATGACTTCAGCCCAGCCATCATAATATTGACACTGCAGGTAACATCTAACGACGGGGAATTTGTTCGCCCGCCCAAGGTAGTCATGTACCACCGCAAATTTTTCGTGGTTAGGGTCCACTGGGGGAAGGAGTTCGTCGGACACGATGAAACAAGTACATCCTGTGTCCCTGACGAGAGTCGATACTCGGCAGCCATTCACGCTGCCCTCCTCAAATTTCAAAGTTCCTGGTGAACTTTTATCAAAAATAAAATTTACCTGGTGGCCTGACGGAGGGGGAGAAGTTGCTGCTTGGGTCTGCACCTCCGGGGGAGCCGGGGTTGCATAAATCTGGTGAACTTGGTGGGCTGGTCCGCTTTTAAGCCTAGAATTTTGGGGGCAATTCCAGCTCATGTGGTTTTCTACACCACAGGTGAAGCATATTATTGGTCGCTTCGGGAAGAGAGGTGGAGAAGAAATCTGAACGGGAGGTTTGGAGTCCCGTTGTTGATTTTGGGGAATGAAGTTTTGGGGTCTTACGGGGCCCGGAAACTTTGTCAGCTTTCCTGGGAAGGGGCGCGAATCCTTCCTTCTTTCCTGGTTTGGGGGTTGGTGAGAAGTTCGATTCTCCTTTGGATATAAATTATGGCTTGCGGCATAGACATCCGCTTCTTCGGTACATTCTTTAAAGGTCTGGCACCGACGGTCCTTGACAAATGCGCGGATCTCCGTCGGGAGAGACGCCAAAAATTGATCTCGCAACACGAAGTCCGTTAAGGACTCGTAGTTCGGATCAACCTTTGAGGATTCTAAACAAAATTTAAAATTCTTCTGAAGAATGTATCCGAATTGACGGAACGTCTGTCCGGGTTTAATACGACCTCCTCGAAATTCTTGGCGGTAGAAATCGGGAGTCATATTATGAGCGGCCAATAACTCAGCTTTTAAGGTGCTGTAGTTAATTGTACACTCAGATGGTAAAGATATAAAAATTTCGCGCAATTTGCAATTTAACAGGGGAAGTAATCTGGCTACACCTTCAGCCTCCAGATCCATGTTATTGATTTCGAGAATCTTTTCGAAGTGGGCTGAAAATGCTCCGAAATCCTCTCCATCCTTGAAATTGGGGAGCTTTAGTGGGAGATTGGGGGGGGGGGCTTCGGAACGGGAACTGGCGGAATGTATCCCCGCTTCAACACGAGCTAATTCAATCTGAAGCTCAGCTTGTCTTATCCGTTCCCCTCTTTCTCTTTCTTCTCGTTGTATTTCTCTTTCTTCCTCTTTTCTTTGTTTTTCTCTTTCTTCCTCTTTTCTTTGCTCCTCTTGAATGTACTCAATTAGTTCTTTTCCGGAGAGTCCCAAGGATTCTCCTTGCGCTTTAAAGATTTCAAACTGAGTCATCTTTGCACTTGGGGGCGCACTAGTCAACCAACTAAAATTCCTTGCAACAAGAATTATGCCTCTATAGAATTAGCCTACCTAAATATGGGCACTGACCTATTCGTACTTGGTTTCTCAATCTAAATAACCACTGACTAAAATCACAAACAAAACACAAACAAATTATTATAACAGTTCCTTGAGCTACTCCAGCTTCTTAAGTTTAAAAAAAAGGGGGATGGCAATCGTTAAAACAAAAGGGAACTACTATATTCTATTATTATAACGAATAACACTATGCTTTACTCGACTGAGACCAGTGTTTGCAAAGATATAGCGTTAAACCTCACACACCTGATACCAAATTAAATAGTATATATATATATAGATATATATATATATGTCGTAGAATGACTCCCGACGATATACCATATATCACTATTCGTTGAGGGAACTTCCTTAATTATCTTTAGAGTGCGTTTTTACTGTCTGGCGGCCGATATTATGTATCTTCAAAATGCTTAAGAAGTGGAACTGAGCTCAAGGATAATAATATTGCTATCATTAATAAAATAGAGTTTTATTAATAATAACTATAAACAAAACACAAAAACGGAAAATATTGACAAACAGAATGGAAAGGGTCGTGGAGACTCGGGCTAATCCAAGGATTTAAGGGATCAAAAAAGGTAAAACAAATATGGAGTTAAAGAGATGGGATGGTTCGATAAACCATTTAAAGCACAGGATAGAATTGACAAATAAGGGATCAATACTCAAAAGGTGACGCTTGGCTTACGTAACTTCATTAGGGTGCAGTGGAAGGTACTTGAAGGAATATTCGGTCCGCTGGCGAGTTCCAGCCGAAGGGGGGGGGATAAAAGGATCCTGACGTGGCGTCTTGGAAAGGAGAACCGTTACTCGACGAACGGCTTGACGAACAATGGCTGTTCTAGGTTGTTCTCTTCTGAACAAAGGGGGGGATGAGAACCGTCTCTTGTCTACGGGCTCAAGAACAATGGCTGTTCTAATGTTGTTCTCCTTTGAACAACAGGGGGGTGAGAACCGTTTCTTGGCGAAGGGCTCAAAACGAACAATGGCTGTTCTAATGTTGTTCTCCTTGAACAACAGGGGGGGATGAGAACCGTTTCTTGGCGAAGGGCTCAAAACGAACAATGGCTGTTCTAAGGCTGTTCTCCTTGAACAACAGGGGGGGGGGATGAGAACCGTTTCTTGGCGAAGGGCTCAAAACGAACAATGGCTGTTCTAATGCTGTTCTCCTTGAACAACAGGGGGGGGGATGAGAACCGTTTCTTGGCGAAGGGCTCAAAACGAACAATGGCTGTTCTAATGCTGTTCTCCTTGAACAACAGGGGGGGGATGAGAACCGTTTCTTGGTGAAGGGCTCAAAACGAACAATGGCTGTTCTAATGCTGTTCTCCTTGAACAACAGGGGGGGGATGCCTTGGGGACTTGGCGTCACTAAAGGCTCGAACCTTTGGCACTCAAGGAATATTGTCCTCCTTCTGGACAAGTGATGGTGAATCTCGAGGTCGAGGTCCCTTGGCGCACAAAGGGAGAGAGGGTCGTGGTGATGTTTCGCGACGAAAATCTGGATCTCCAATCTGATCTTAGTGGTAAAGTTTCCATATAAATAGCCAGGACATCTCCTTGGCGTGGGGGAGAATGGGGTGGAAGCTTCGAGGGAACGCACAGCTGGACCGGAGAAAAATGCCTTATCTGTCCATAAGCCTAACTCGATCTGGCGAGGTCGGCGTATGGGGGCGAACGGGGGGGACGATAACCTCCTTGTTTAAACATTGGCGTCCGGTAGCTGTTGATAAGACTCCAAGCCTCGAATCGAAGATGCACGTGGGTAGCCTCATGGTTTTAAGTAAAATGTGATAAAAGTTGAAATGAATGCAGCTCTGAACTCGTTCTATCACACTGACTTATATCCTAGACTTGTTTCCTGCTTATTTGTGGGTACTGAACTTAAATATGACATTGGTCTTGACGTATCACGTCAAGTTTTTTCTTCTGCCTATCCATTTTTTTTATCATTGACCACCTAAATTCACTCGATTAAAGAGATTTCCGCAGTTACCTTAATTCTATTACATTTATTAATATACATATATGTATTATTTTATATAAAGGGTGTTCAACGACATTGAAGAGCATACAGAATGCAGTTTTAGTTAAGAAAAAGTTAGCTGACATGGAGGAATGGAAGCCATCTGAATATTAAAAGAGTGTTACATGGATCATGATGATTCGCGCGGGTATCAAAATGCCGACGTTATGACTGGAGCCAAATGTTCTGTAGACACTGTGAAGGCTGTAAGACGTGACATGAACAGCTGCGATGAACACAAGGAAGCTATGGACAGAAGGAAGGACCACAACGGGCGATCTGATTGCGTCTGCACCTCGGAATTCATCCAGAAAATGCAAGAGAAGGCGATACAAACCAAAACAAGGGAGTCGGGCTTTGGCGAGAGAGATGGGTGTCATAGTCACCACCATGAAGCTGGTCCTGAATGAGGACCTTCGCTACCACTCGTATAAGAGTCGCAAAGGACAAATTTTGATTACCAAGGTCAAGGAGAACCGCTTGACGGAGTAAAATAAGCTCTTGAACAAGCTAGGGATGATCTGGTTCTCAGACGAAAAGAACTTCGCCAAGGACAAGTTTCATAACACTCAGAACAAAATATGGCTTGCCTACAATTGATGCGACGTTCCATGTATCATTAAGGCAAAGTTTGCCCAACTGTGATGGTCTTTGGGTGTGTGTCCAGCCAGGAAGACACCTTTATTTGAGATTGAGGTGGACCTTGTAAGTGTTGGTAAGAAACAAGAAGATAGTGTGGATCTGAAGAGTCTGATTCAACTTACGAGGATATTTAGAAATTTTGAAAATAATTGGATATATTTTAAACAAAAACCAATATTATATTTGAGTTCATTTAATCCAACTATCCATATTTTGTATTCGTTTAAGTTGGACTGAAGCATTTGACTTTGTGTCAAAGAACGCAAAGAACAAAGAACGCAAAACAACAACAAACGTAAATAGTAATTTGGAAGGTGAATATATCCGAACACTTGATTGTAATTTCAAACTATCAATTCAGTCCAAATAAGAAAAAAGAATGTAATGCAAAATTGATATTTTATTCCTCGTAACAAATATCTGTCATCTTTAAGGTTTTATGATTCACAATTCTAGTAATTTAATACTTAAAAACACAGGTAATTAATTACCAGAAAATTTTAAGGAAGTGATTTTTCTTTGTAGTTTCTAGCCTGCTAAATGTGTTTTGCCTTATAAGATTTTCAGACTTTTATGAGACTCATAAATCCATGCATTTAAAGCAAGACCGAATTGTTGCAAATGTTTTTAGGATATTTTGAAACACGAATCTTGAACGTTGCCCTTCGTTGTATACCAGCGTTTAACCAAATATAAAAAAAAATATATTTTTGCAAGAGTTTAATGACTTGGGGACCTGCGAAGTAAGCCAGTCAGAAACTTACATATATAAACACCTACATATGAACATATCGACACTTTTGTAGGTTACAGTCTGCAATCAACCGAGTGTTGACAGAAGACGAGGAACAATATGCTTTGTTATGTGTTCCTTCTGAGGTCTAAATTTCTAATTTCGAATCATTTGCTTAGTGACGGCGCTTTGATCCACAATTTTAGATAGGTAATTTTGTATCTCATTTCAGCATCTAAACCTTAGGAATGGTTGCAAGTTCGTAAGAGTTGGGTGGTCTGCATCTACCTTGCGTCTATGACTTCTTTTGGCTTCTCGTGTCTTCCGCCTATTTTCACTTTCCCTAATTCCATCAATCTTTATAGACTCTCTTCTCAAAAATGAATAGAGTTACTTTAGTTGGTTTCCTCTTAACAAATGGTTTCCTCAAGTATTAAAGGCTTAGGAGATGATAATTAAGATATTTTTCATCACCTATGGCAACTCTTAAGAGCCACATGAGAAATAATGAGATTAAAAGCGTATGTTTATCGGGAAAAAATGAGAATCGCGCTAAAAAGAGGACTAAAATGGTGTGATTTTGTGAATTTCAAAATGAAAATTAGAATAGCCTTTGATGGGGCTATTCCACATCTACCGAGACTGTGTCCAATGTACCAGAGGAAGAGAACAATATAAAACAGCAGATATAAAGATGTAATCGTCAATGTATCTTTTTATAAATCTCACTAAAAAACGAAGGATACATGGGAGAGCTTTCAAAGTCTTGGCAAAAAAAATACATTTATTTTAAATCCGTCTTAAGTCTGGTTTAGATTTACAAGGATTCTGCGATGGAAAGACACTTTTGTGAAAAAGAGAAAAAAAACAAATGTGCTTCTTCGAGGAGTACTGTGGCATTGAATTAAAACTACTTTAAGATGAACACAATACAAAAATTTAGGGATTAAACTATTGAGGGATTTGGCGTTTGGAAGAGTTTCTTACCGGATATTGCAAAAGTCCTGTTACACTCGTTACGACCCTCACAATAAAGGACATTATGATAGTTTTGACGCAGTTAGACACGTATTTATTGTTTAAACATATAACTGTGTGTTTAAATTTTAATATTAATTAATGTAGCCGCCCTCTATGGCGAACAGGTGCTCCAGGCGAGGCGCGAAAGCCGCGCACTCGTTACAGACGAAGTCCTTTCTCATGCTGGTCCACACACGGTTGACGAAGGACTTCAGCTTGTCAAACTTACAGTGGAGGAACTGGACGGTCTTCCCCTTGACATGCACCCACACGCTGTACTCGAAGGGATTGAGGTCGGGCGACTGCGGCGGCCAAAAGCCCTTCGACCAGAAGTTCATGTTCGACCCCAACACTTGCACGGTCTTGGCCGTGTGGGGCGGGACTCAGACATGCTGAAAGACGTAGTCTGCCTTCTTCGTGATCTTTCTTACCCAGGGCATGACTTTTGTGGCTAAGATGTCCCTATAAACGGCTGCGAACCACAACGGCGTCAGCTTCTTGTTTTGATGAAAAGAGTACAACATTTAAGCAAAACAAAGCTAGTTTAAATATCTTTCATTTATTCAAACTCTTCTCAAGCAGTTCTGTAACAGCTTGTGGATAGAAGATATACTTGTCTTATTATTTTTTTATTTATTTATTTTATATTGTCTGAGTGATACTGAAATGGCTATAATGTATGGTTATATATATAGCAAAGCATCTCTATAGAGGTTTGTTAATTCTTTCTGTCTGCCGTGCACTTAGAACTGAATAGATGCTTAATTAATAGAATGCTTTTTTCTTGTCAGGTACTTTATATTCAATGGTTTCAGGTAATAATGGTTGAGAAACCTGCCTGAATGGTTGGCTAATCGTGGGCGAAAGTGTATTATCTTTTGTTGAAGAGTTTTGCGAATATTTGATATTTTACTGACTAGAGACTGAATGGCCTCAAATGGCTTTTTCTGAAAAAAGAAGTACAACTCAAGAGTTGGATTACAAGTATGTCAGTGAAATCTTCATTTTTAAACCACCTTTACAAGAAGAATAGCAAACAGTCTCCAGGAGCTTTAGCATTGTTCATGTTCTTAGGTGCATGCAAAATTTCGAACTTATTACATTGTCGCATTATTTTTCTCTCAAATTCAACAAACTTTAAACTTATTGTCAGTCATTAATACATATATCTCTTTATGTATTTTAAACTTGCTTGCTTTCATTTTGTTTTACCTCATTATAGGATGAACATGAACATAGTTAATGTCTGAAACGTTCCAAATTATATAAGTTCCGAATACTGGTTCTGGCTTTAACCTACATACTAAAATCGAGGGTTCCGAAGGATGTCCCAATTTCTACATTTATATATATATATATATATATATATATATATATATATATATATATATATGAATCCCTTAAACCACATTGAAAGAGAAAACGGAATAATTTTTCCTTGCAGTAATATTTTGATTACTTTTTTTCAAAAAATCCGTGCAGGGAAGCGATTCGAACCAGGCACACTGAGGCAGCGAGCACCGCTTTGATCACAGTAAAAAGAAAGTGTTCCTTAAAAGCTATTCTATTCAGAAAATCTTTTGGTTCTCTGCGTAGCATCGTGTACTAACGGCATACTTTTAACTGTGATCAAAGCGGTGTTCGCTGCCTCAGTGTGCCTGGTTCGAATCTCTTCCCTGCGCGGATTTTTCGAAAAAAGGTAATAAAAATATTACTGCAAGGAAAAATTATTCCGTTTTCTCTTTCAATGTGGTTTAATGGATTTATTTCCATCATTCTCTCGCGCTACTTTGAGAGATATATACACTTATATATATATATATATATATATATATATATATTACAAGAGATAGAGAAAATGGAGTTGAATGAGCACACGAAACAAAAAAAAATCGGAATTTAAAAAAAAATTAAGAGGAAGGGACATTGGAAGAGTAAAAAAAAAAAAAAGGAGAGCAAATGACAGAACAATGTTCTTTTCTCTTGCCTCTAAAAATTCCGGAATCTTTTCTCATGTTCTCATTCCCGTTCGGTTTCTCTATCTTTTGTATTATATGTTTATAAAGTCAGCAATACACATTTTCTGCTTCTTTCTTTTTTGCCTTCAAAAGGTATTTGAAAGGCAGAAATAGCATAGGTTAAAAACCCTTTCATAGTGGTTATTACTCGTAGAAGCTGTATTTGCTCTTATTTGCATTTATATATATATGCATATACGAGAGGAGGAGCTAGTGCCTCGCAGGCAGATCGATCTTTGGTCTGTGGCCAACGTCCTTTGGGTTTAAACATTTTAAAGAAGTTTCCAATACATATCATCATCATCATCATCATCATCATCATCATCCTCATCATCCCTAACTCTATAATTTAAGAAGGGATTTTTTTTTGAGTTTTTGAATAATAATTTCATCTTAGTTTGGTTATGACTTTTTTTTATCAATTTTCAGACTAAACGCAACTAACAGCAAGACCCCAATGGGGGTTAATTTTTAATTTTTTTTTTCATTGGCAATATTAAAAACAAAACAAATAACAATATGTAAATAACACATAACAACGATAAAAAAGGACAAAGGCTAAAAAAATAACAACAACGAGAAAAAGCAAAAGGGCAAGAAGGAAGCACGCTCCGGCGTCCGGGGTAAGCCCGCCTCTTCACCCACAGGAACATGCGACCTACAAAAAGAAACACACAGAAAAAGCTCAAATAAAGTGGAGGAGGCCAGCCTCCTGCAAAAACTCGGTGTGCACGAACCCTTCCCAAGTAAAAGCAACAAGCGGTAGTGACCCCACTCGTCCCGGTACCGGGACAGGTAACGTGAGCGAAGATCACCCAGATTGGGATATTCAACAAGAATGTGCCGAGCAGTCAGGGGGACAACGCAGTCTTCACAGTGTGGATCAGGCGAGCGCTCAATCAAAAGGCGTTGCGTGCCGCGAGTGTGTCGTGGGAGAAGTCGCGGCGCAATGACGCGCAACTTTTAAGTTTCCCTCAACCGTCTCCCATGTTCTTTGCCAAGCAGCCCGGAGAGCTGCCCGTATTCCTGCTATGTAATAGGAGTGAGGAAGAGTAAAACGTTGGTCTGGTTGCCCAGTACTCGCAGACTCCTTGGCGCCTTCATCGGCGCGCTCTTTCCCCGCAATTCCTACATGTCCAGGAACTCAGTAGAAGATAATCTCGACATCCGCCCGCCTCACCAAAACCACGGCGTCACGGATATCGAGAATCAAGGGATGCGAAGATTTCAATGCTCCGAGAACAGTTAGGGCGATTTGTGAGTCCCTATAAATAACAATCTGGTCTCCGAACCAGGCACGTCGCGTTATCTCCCGTACAGAGCCGTGTATTGCAACCATCTCGGCCGTGAAGATAGACTTGGAGCCACCCGTATACACTTGTCCACGTAGAGCAAAGCGAGAACATCTTGCGGCAGCACTAATGTAATGCTGTTGATGCTCATGACAAAGAGTCTGACACTGTGAGAACAATTCCATTGGGTCGGAAAAGGCCCCCCCCCCCCACCCGTACGCAGCATCAACAATCTCGCAAAATTCCAGATACAAAGATTGGGAGGCGTCTCCCCGCCCCGATCGTGTGGAGAGTCTCCATGATACCGAGTTGCCATGTGGTATCATAGGCCTTCTCCAGATCGAAAAACACCGTCGCTTAGGGCTCCCCGCGAAGGAATGCTTCACATACGGGATTTACCAGTCGGAGAAGAGCATCCAACGGGGGAATGGAATTTGAGGAGCCTCACTGTGCAGAAGACAAATGGCCCCCCGCAGTTCAGGAAAAAAAGCTCATCTAACATTTACCAATTTCTCCATCAACTTGCACACGCAGGAGGTTAGAGAAATTGGGTGGAAATCGGCCGAGATAGTGTGATCTCTCGCGGGACGCACCGCCATTTGCTGGAGCGCTCGCCAGCGCCCTACTGTGAAGACTGCCTTGTCCCAAGACTGTTCGGCACATTTTTGTTGAATGTCCTAGTCTGAGCGAAACACAACTCACTCAGAGTAAACCTGTCGTTGAAGGGTTCTCCACTCCTGGAGGTAAAGTCCAGTCGGCGGCTTCCGACATAACCACTCACATTAAATGCTGGCGGAGCATCATCCCGGCTAGAGAATGCAGAGAAAGCGGTCGCGAAGGATTTCGCCACATACATGGGGTCCGAGTTTGCGGTCCCATTATCATGGAGAACGGGAGAGGGGTCCTACAAGAGCTTTCCCTGAGTACTTTTGACTCGCTTCCACACCTCTGCTAGAAGGGACTTCCCGTTAAGTAAAGGCACGTATGCCCGCCAAGAAGAGCGGCGGGCGTACTTCGAAATATACCGGAACCTAGCCCTAGCTGACGAAATTCCCCCAGAGAGAAGTCGTTCGGGCGGCGCTTATAACGTATGCAGGCATAACGCTTCTGTTTGAGGTCCGTCTCACACTTGGCTGACCACCACGGGAGCAGTCAGCGTGCAAAGTGCCTCACGTTCTAGGAAGAGTAGTTAGACTTACGGCGATTAGGCTGCCGGAGAAGAACTCAATGGCTTCATGAAGTGACTTAAATTCCTCGACAAAGATAGAGAATTCACTCATTTCGTGAAATGCAGTCCACCGCGCCCGTGCCAAAGAGGCACCTGGGCAGGCTATCGGGCGGAAGCGGTCCAAAAATGATATTTGAATGGGAAGATGATCACTGCCATGGAGGTGATCGACCACTCCCCAATCAAACTTGGGGCTGTGCATCCGGAGAGCACAAAAATAGATCGAGGCAGGAAAATGAAGTGGTTCTAGGGCAGTGATGCGTAAACTCATCCACATTTAGGATACCCATCTCAAGCTCTTCGATCAGGTTGGCAAGGACTTGACCTCAGGGATTGATAGAGTCGTCTCCCCAGAGGGAGTCTTTACCGTTTAAATCTCCAAGCAATAGAAAGGGCTTTGGCAACCGTGCCACGACGCGGCGGACGCCCTGCTACACAGCTACTGCCTGAAAGGTGGTATCTAAAGCAAAGAGAAAAACGGAGATATCATGCCGGGTGTAAATCGCACATCCTCCCGCCCGGCTCCCATCCCGTGGTAGTGAGGTCTAAAAACCCTTATACCCCGGGAGGGTGGGCAGGGGGTATGCGCCCAGCATGGTCTCCTGCAAAAAGATAGCTAACGGTGAACGGGAGGAGACGGTCGTACTCTCCCCGGAGGCAGAACCCCAGGCGCTGTTGGCCGGGCAATGCGCTGAAAGCGCTGTCGCCTTCGAAGACTTATAGGTCGAGGTTGGGTTCGCCATGCGAGTCTCTTCCTATCTCCGCCTCGAAACCTTAGGCGGGCGTTGTGGCTTTGGAGGTGAGAGGGCCTCTTTTCGAGGATCCACCGTCTGCCTAGCTTGGTAAAGATGCAAGATCCCTCTTCGAAGAAACGTCCCTCACAAGGAATGGTTGTACGCTTCCCGGATGCAGAACTCCGGGCGCTGTCGGCCGGATAATACGCTGAAGGCACTGTCACCTTCGAGGACTTATAACTGGATGTTGGGCTCGCTATGCGAGTCTTTTCCTTCCCCCGCCTCAAAACAGTAGGTGAGCTGGGCGTCTTCGGTGTAGGAGCCCCTCTTTTGGATGATCTACCGTCTCCGAGCCACCCACCCTACCACTGGGTGTGGGCGAAGGAGCAAAAGCACCTTAATGCTGTCCTTCTTTCGGGGGGGGGGGCACCTTTATGAACCTAGGAAGATGGCCTCACGACAATCTTCAGGGGTGTTGCCTCCTGTGAATCTAACGACTCGGTGGAGGCGCGCGGCTGTTTCGCCTTACGGGAAACGGTCAAGCCAGGCTGCGTTTGAAGCTTTGTGCCGCTAGCTTTATTAGGGGAGGCCCGAGTGAGTAGAACCCATAGAAGGGTTCTGAATGCCGCGAAAACGACCGTTTTCCTAGGTCTGGAGTGGCCAGGAGCAGAGAGTGTCTTTATTAACATTAAGTTATAGGACGTCCCAGTCAGCGCCGGGCGCGCCAAAACAAATTCCTTAGCCTCGCAAAATTATAGACAATTCTCGGTCTGAACGGCTAGAATTTCCTTCTCAAGGAGATACGCACCGCATTTCTTTGAAGAAGCGGGGTGCGGCTCTTCGCATTTGACACATTTGGACTCATCATGTGTGGCCTTAGAGCAATTTACACAGACTTCGGTAATCCCGACTTTGCGCGCTTACAAGAGCGATTAGTATGGCCGAAGCAGTGACAGTAGTAGCACATCCTCGGCAGTGGCACGAATGCCTTCATGCGGTAGCGCTACTAACCGGCACGCACCGACTCAGGGAGCTTGTCACAGTCGAACGTAGCTAAGGATGTAGGGGTGGGTCTCGAGGCCCCTCCCGGTTTTCTCATCACACGTTTGACCTTGACCGCCACATGGTCGACCAGTTCTAAGGAGATGTCATCTATAGAGTAGTCCACAAGTTCCCTCGCTTAAACTACTCCGTTCACGAAGTTCATGGTAGAGTGCGGCGGCAAACTCACATGCATGCTATCAAGTGTCCGAAGGGCACTAATCATGGCCGCCTCGGAAAGATTCGACGCATTCGCCAAAAGGCTCGCATCCGAGAAACGGGTCACTGTCGGCTTTCTACCAATCACAATAACTAAAGCTCTCTTATGATGGACCATGTTGCCCTTAGCCAACGCCATGTAGCCTCTGACGTAATCGAGGCTCCAATCTGCGCAGTTCTGGTCTTCGTCTGGGACTCCTCACCCGGGGAAGCAACGGGGCCAGACGTGCCGATCTTGTATTGGTCGCTCACCAAAACGGCAGTAGACCCATCCCTCCCCGTGGCTCCCGCGAAGGAAAAGGAACTCCGAGTCTTCTCACTCTTTTTTTTTGTTCTTTTTAGGAGAGGATGGCGAGGAATGAACCCACTTTTATCCTCCGGTGGAGGAGAGAAGCCAGATGGACCGGTCTCAGCATGATCCTTCTCTGAAGTGGAGAAGTTCTTGGCTATCATAGGGTCACCAACCGGGGTAAGAGATACCCCCTCTCCTCGTGAGGCCTCGGGGACCCGAGCCGATTGAGTAGGTCCTTCCGCAGGAGCAAACTTTGGTTCAGTTCTTGGCACTAAACCAAGGTTCTACCCCATTGAGGTCCTACCATCTGAGGCTGGGTCATCTCAGGGACCAAGTCCATCTCAAGGGGGGCCTCCACGTGGCCAACCCCCCTAAGACATCACATATCCCATTCGAGGTTAATTTTTTATCTTCCAATGCCGGCGAACCGGCGTCCGTCGAGGAAGAGAGGGGGGGCATGTACACTGAACCCTGCAAACCTATCGCGCACGCCTGCAGGACATTAAGGGGCACAGGCCCATGGGCCTTGACGTTCTTTGCTCCCGCCCTAACCGGGAGCGGCCAATTATGGGCCACCTGCCTGCTTTCTTGGCAGTCTTCTTGGAAAGTAAAGTGGTGACTGCTGTTCAAAAAAGTGACCCCGTAGGCGAAGGAGAGGAGTATGCCTCATCTCCGGTAGAAGAAATTTGGAGGGTCTCCTTAGAGAACACAAGGAGAGGGGGGGGGGTGACGTGACATCCATTTTTTCAGTGGAGCTGCCCGGAGGCGGCTCCGATGATGTTAGAGGGGAAGGTAAAGGGAGAGAAGAACTTTTTTATGGACTCATCATTGGGCATGGTGACCCTTTGTAATTCACGGGATGCACACGCTAATCACCCTACGCAGTATCCCGCTCTACAAGGGGTGAATTCGAGGCTGGTAAAACCAGCTGCCGCTATTTGAGGCCACCCCTCCCGCCTAGTGACCTGGCAGCCCATCGGCATGGTGGCTCCACCATAGGTACGGCGTAAAAAATGATAGTGATAGGAGAACGAAAAGGGATGTGAAGAAGTGAGGGTAGGGGTGAAGCGGGTTGTTAAAAATTCACCATCCCAAACCGGAGCTGAGGGGTGAGGGGTCGTTGTTCCTTTTCCCCTCAGCTCCGATCCGGGATGGTTGGCTGAGAGGAAGCTGGTCGGCGTCTACCCTGTGAAATTAAAGACCGACCAGAGAAAGTTGTTGGAGAAGTTTTATCGAAAGTGAAGAAATAGGGTAAGAAAAACGGGTGTCAGGAAGAAGAAGAGGCTAAGCTGGGGCCCGACGGGGCGCTGAGTCCCGCCAGCACAGCAGCGAGGAAGGCAAATCACTGCGCCACTTACGGGGACTCTAACGGCGGACCGAGAAAACCTGGGCCATATAAGATTCCTATGTCTGGCTCCGGCAAAGGAGGCTAGCGCGAAGCAGGTAGACGTGACAAAGGCGAGCGTTGATGGACCAAGAACCCGGCAGCACGATGCAACTAGTCTAGACGAAACCGCATGTCTCAATGTTTTGAGTCGCAGTGGACGAGTTACTTGATTTGATAAGAGCGTGCGCGTGGCCGTCGCACAGCCACGATCGCCCGAAACAAATTCCCCACCGAATGGCATTCGTCTGTTTTCTTTCCAGCCTTCTTCGTATCCTAAGTCATTCATATCTGACACAAACATCAGCCGAGGAGACCAGATAACTGACGACGAAACCGATGCTCAGACACGAGCTGGAGCCGACAACGATTTTTCAAATGGGTGGTTATTTTCTAGGCCTAAAACCTCCCCCCTTCCCCAAGTTTTATCCGAAGTCTTTTTAAATAGGAAAAAAACAATCCTCAGGACTTTTTTCTCCATTTAAATTTGCTCTAATAATCTAATTTTGATTTACTCGTTTTTAGGGGCCAGTAATTATTTCTTCCTAATAATGATTAAAAATGAAAATCTAATTTAGAAATAACCGATAAACTTTCGAATATACGAAAAAATAGCAGCCATGCATACATTATGATAAATTTTCTGAGCTTCAACATTTATAATTCTTTTTGTTTTAAAAAATACCAAAACATTCGATACTTATATTTATTTCTGAACTTCACCATTTTTTTCAAACTTTAAAGGAACTCTTAGAATGAACTTTGATAAAAACTTAAAAAATACCTTGGTCACAACCGAACTATGGGATAAATAATATCTATTATTATTTAACCTCTTCAAAAGTTCTCGTTTTTAAAATATAGTGTTATGGATTATATATATATATTGAAGTCCACAGCTGTGGCAGCGTTATTAATTTTAACTTGTATTTTCTTAATATTTCCTACATGTTTTTTATCGGGGTCTTCGAGGCGAGAAAAACATCCGTGAATGTCTGACAAATAGTTAGACAATCTGAGCCTTCCAATTTTATGTTTCTTGTAGCGCTTAGTTTCCCCTTAAAAAATTCCCTCGCCATGATTTGCCAATTTTTGTAATACTTATGTTCGCGTAGAAATACTTTATATAATGTAGCAATTTGGGGATAATTCCATTTCTGTTCATTCCTTGAAGATGACCTAACATAGTCGAAAGACGTCTCGGAATAAAGAATGTCATTCGCGTATGTTTTTTCTCGCCTTGAAGACCCCGTTAAAAAACTTGTAAGAAATATTAAGAAAATACAAGTTAAAATTAATAACGCTGCCACAGCTGTGGACTTCAATAGAACCTGCATACAACATGGCCTATTACCTAATTATATATATATATATATATATATATATATATATATATATATATAAAAATATATATATATATATATATATATATATATATATATATATATATATATATATATATATATATATATATATATATATATATATATATATATATATATATATATATATATATATATATATATATATATATATATATCATAAGGATAGCTGCTGACCAGTCTAATCTTCAATTTCACCGGCGAAGCTAAGAACACAGAGCACGCTCAGGTACATGTGATTTTAGGCGGAATGATAAACGACGTTTCGGGCGTTTTGTCCATATTCAGTTCTAAAATCATAAAAAGAGAATGCACCAAGTTATTAAAACAAATTTGCTCATATTAACTTCAAAATCACTTCTGTTAAACCCGCTTTCAATAGACAGTTTCTTCACTTCAAAAGACAAACTTCCTCTTTGGATAAGCAACCGTATTGTTTATTCATTTACTTGTTCTTGCTGTCTGCAAAGAACCTATATTGAGAGTACAATTCGTTCAGTGAGAGAGAGGTTTTGTTCTCATATTGAAATCAGCCACCGCACATGATGAAATTTATCTAGGAGGAGATTTCTGTCATTAGAAATAATGTAAGACAATGTTCTATTGACAATTTTAAGATAATTGGCCGCAATAATAATGAATATAGTCTAAGAACCTTTCAAATTCTTACTAATAAAAACCAAATCTTTGCACTAACCTTGATTACACCGCTTTTTCCCTTCTCATTTCTTAATTATAATTACTTACGGCAGCAACCAACCCACTTGATCTTATTCACCAACCAACCAATCAATAAATTTACCTTTCCAAAAGACTATCCCCTTATAATTTCTTCACTTCCTAATTCCACCTGAACTTCACTAGTAAGCTACATTATACTTGGGTGATTAGGAATTTTTTGTGTTTTCTTTTGTTTCTTTTCTCTGCTTCGTTAATGTTTTCATATAATAGATACCTTAAAATTTTCGCTGTTTAACACTCTTGCGTTTTAAATCCATAATTACTTTTAATTCTTTACATTGTGTTAACTTTATTTTTTAATACTGCTCATTTAAATTTGCTATTTGTCTAACTCTTCTTTAATACAGCTTGTCCTTTTTACCTTTTAGATCCTTTATAATTTAGCATATTAATTTTATATTTTATTTGAATAGCATCTTAATAGCCATTATTTTAATTGTGTTTGTTCATGATTTTTAGCTTTTATATTTTTACTCCCTCCTAATTAATTTTAAATAGGATTATTTTTTTTAATCCTTCTCGTTTTAGAAATTTGCATTAATTTAGCCTTAGATTACTTTTGGGGGCTCCTTCTGTCCCGTGAAAATAATTGGATATTTCTTCGTTTTTAAATATTTTATAAGATTTCATAATAAGTTTAATATCCATAGCAATTTAATCCTATCTCATTGTTCAGTGCGATCAGAAAAGTCACTATGCAATCATATTTTTATTAACAGAAACACGTTTTAATATTAAAAAAAAGGAGAATATTATAAATATGAATAAAGTTTATAAACAATGTTAAACGTGACCCCGTTAGAATAAATACAGGATTGGATCCTTTTTATTTTTTTTCTAAAAACCGCCATTTTTTTTTGTAAAGTTCACAGTGACTTTTTGATCAGTCTGTATTTTTATTGTTTTTTATGATTTTAGAACTTGAAGATAGGCGATACGCTCGAAACGTTGTTTTTATTCCAAATATATCAGATGTACCTGAGCGTCTTACGTTAGTAGTGTATTTCTATTCTCTCTCTCTCTCTCTCTCTCTCTCTCTCTCTCTCTCTCTCTCTCTCTCTCTCTCTCTCGCTCTCTCTCCTGCTCTCTCTGCCTCTGGAAAACTTCTCTATATTTTTGAGATGTAATTTAATATACTCGTATGTAGCATATTTATGGCGACATTTTCAGCATCTTGCTCATTCTCGTGCTTTAAGGAAAATTATAATTAAAATAGGAAATGCTTTTTAAAATCGTATATAGTCAAGTGATAAAAGTGTCAAGAGTAGAAAAGATGAAATAAAATAATCCTTTACCAAATATAAAAAAATAAGGCGAAAATGATTGCACAAAGTCAATAGAAAAGAGATTCAAAGTTTTGAATTTTGAAGAAAAAGACGTTAAAATTTTTTGGGAAATTCCTTCCCAAGTGTTTCCCAGTTCTTGCCTGAGATTTCAGTCGTCTACTAGAACATCTTGAAAATAGCTTACTTTCATAAAGTCTCTAGGAAAGTTTTACTGTACTGATTTTTATTTGCTGTTATCTTTATTTTGTGGACAACCATGTGATTTTAACATTTTAATGTCATTTTAACAGCAGTTTTAATTATTTGTCAATTCTATTTTTTTTTTTAATTTCGACTTCCTTGCCCCGACTGTGTATCCATTCCGTGACTGGACGTTTCGTCTCCGGATGTCTCGTCGCACGACCGTTTGGTCGTCAGCGGTTTCGTCACCGGACTTCTCGTCAATGACCGTTTTTTTTTCCTTGCATGAACTTTATTTTGAAATGAAATGCATTTGTTTAAAAGGTGGGCTATTTCATTTTTCTACTTTTTCCATCTAAGATAATGTAATGATACAAGTGAAGGCTAGCCGCAGAGTGATTCACTTCCACTAAGAGTATACATTGGTTTAGTGACGGTATATGCAACAGTGGTCATGCCGGCCGTCAACTACATATATTCCACTCATGATCTTCTTGGAGAAAACCATACTGGCCACTAGTGTATTGCATCAAGGAATTAAAAAAAATTAAGAAACACATGATACCATAGTTTCTAAACTTAAAGAAACGCGTCTTTTGAAACCTGTTTTAATAACTGTTAATTTTGAAAAAGCTGACTTTTAAATTGCAATAGAAATGACAAATATTGAGAAAAATCTGTCCTGACTTTTAAATTGCAATAGAAATGACACAAATATTGAGAAAAATCTGTCTTCAGACTTTTAAATTACAATAGATATGACAAATATTGAAAAAAATCTGTCCCGACTTTTAAATTACAATAGAAAATAAGTTTCCTGATTCGTGTATCTTCTGCCGTCTCTGGAGAGACAGCAATTCTTGAAGCTTCTAAAACTGATATACCAATCCATAAATTTCCTGTTTTCTTTTTGTAAATATTTGTTGTAATCCATTTCTTCCATCATTTGAAAGTATAATATTGTTAAAAGCATATCTTATATCTTGATCTATTTGAGTAATGTCAGTTTTTATTTGTAATTTACTTAAGACCCTAAGATAAGCAGGTAAACTAATTACACCTCTCGAAATGGTATAATTAATTACTTCGCAATCCTCTTAAATGAACTCAGATTAGTAGTAAAGCCACAACCAAATTATTCTTTTGCAAAGGTGCAAATTATTTAGAAATTTAAGAATCGAAAAATGACAATAATGAGTAACAGTTTTCTTATTACTCGCTAATTTTAAAACAACACCTAACCAAAGTAAAATAGGCCGAGGAAAATAAAATCGATTTTAATCAACGAATTACTTTTCTAATTATAGCAATAGATTTAGATGTCCATTTAAATAATGGACACCAAATTTTGTATTTACTATAATCTTTCAATGACGATTGAAAACTATAATTTAAGATTAAAGTTTGACCGTGTCCTATCAAGAGTTAAGATAAAATAATATAAATTCATATGTTAAATTAACCAGCCTGTTGAATGGTGTCAACGGTCCTGTGTAGGGCGAACTTAAAAGGATTTGGTGCTAAAGAACATTGAATTATTTCAAGAAATGTCCTAAATAAGTCAAGAAGTTTAGGAAGCTTTTCATTTTAGCGTAGGAAGGGTAGATAATTTGATATTCTAAAAAGACGTTTTGTGGATGGCATTGTTGGATCAAAATTTAGGTCATTAGAATAAATGAGTCGCCAAGAAGACTTAAGTGGATGAAAGCTATTATAGTAATGTCAGTAACGAAAATGCAACTTTGTGAAAAGTATTTTATTAAACTTTGTCTTTGTATGGAGAACTTGATGTAATTAGAAATGTAATGAGCAAGACTGTAAATTACTAGAAGTTATTTGTTAATGCTTCCAAGGTAGTGAGTAACTCGAATAGTGAGTTATAAAAAAAATAATAAACTGGAAAAGTGCCGTCTGTTTAAAAGAATTAAAATCTTTTGATTTCAGCAATTTTTGTTAAACAATTGACAATTTTTAATACACTGAAAGACGCAAGAACCAAATAATGGAAAATATCGCTCGAGTTTGGATTTTTCCGATGTTTACTCGGTATTTTCTGTATTCCTTACAAAAAAACATTATGTGCCTTTTTGGCTTTTGATCCCCTTTTCCTTAAATGATGAAAGAATTATAAAAATTAGATTAATGGATTACCAGAAACGAAATAATCTAAAAACCGTATTCATATGAGAGTATTTTATAGTATTTATTTAATTAAAAATGGGGAAATAATTAATACAAAAGTAGATGGTATCGATGGTGAACGAAGTCATCGATAAAAATGAAAAAGAATTATGAAATTTCCGACTTTGAAAGATTTGGATACAGAGGAAATACTTAAGTCTTAATATGAAGTTGAGTCCTTGGCTTAAAGATTCTGAAGTATGAAGACCATCAAAAGTCAATTGCAAGAAATTGTAAAAAATAATTGCAAATCTGCAAAGGGTAAAATCTAACGTAACATAAATATCGGAAGCAATAGAAATGACACAAATATTGAGAAAAATCTGTCCTCAGACTTTTAAATTGCAATAGAAATGACACAAATATTGAGAAAAATCTGTCCTTCACACTTTTAAATTGCAATAGAAATGACACAAATATTGAGAAAAATCTGTCCTCAGACTTTTAAATTGCAATAGAAATGACACAAATATTGAGAAAAATCTGTCCTCACACTTTTAATTGCAATAGAAATGACACAAATATTGAGAAAAATCTGTCCTCAGACTTTTCAATTGCAATAGAAATGACACAAATATTGAGAAAAATCTGTCCTCAGACTTTTAAATTGCAATAGAAATGACACAAATATTGAAAAAAATCTGTCCTCACACTTTAAATTGGAATAGAAATGACACAAATATTGAGAAAAATCTGTCTTCAGACTTTTAAATTACAATAGATATGACAAATATTGAGAAAAATCTGTCCTCAGAATTTCAAATTGGAATAGAAATGACACAAATATTGAGAAAAATATGTTGAGACTTTTAAAATGTGATATTGTTGGTCATGTTTATTTTTTCTGATTTTCTTCCAGCGCTTAATCGATAGTTGACCAATGATACTTTAATTTTTTTAATATAATCAGTCATTAGGATAATCCATCGATCAATTAAACAAATGTTTGTAACGTCTTTTACTTCAGATAAAATTACATTGTGTATTCTCATATTTTAGAAGCAAGTGTGAAGTAATGTTGGAGCTAACTTCATCTCCTATATGAAAAAAACTAAGAAAATGTAATTAAGGTATAGAATTATAATTAGTGATGACGAAAGGGCAAAATATAATATAAGAATTGAGTTTCAATCATATATGAGAAATAAGGAAAAAATAGAGAATTATGAGGTTATACCCTCCATATATTTCAATTTAAAATATGTTTTCTTATCGAGTTCTCCACCGGGATTCGATCTTCGATCTGGCAATCGCTCGTATAAGAAGCGCGTGGGATAGCTAAGCCACGATGGAATATAAGTAATCAAGAATGAAACAAGACATAAGAGGGGCCATCAATAAGTTTTGAGAATCGGTTGGGCAAAACAGAGGAAGGGGGATGGCTGTTTGTGGGGGTGTTAGGACAAGTTATGACAGGTCAGGACCTGCAGCCGCACGATCCTGCTTCGCCTATTTAAGAAGCAGTAGCTGATCGCAGATCGTCAGTCACAAATTCTTCAACAATGGAGAAGGTGGAGCACCGCGCAGTGATCATATTTTTGACCAAGAAGGGCAAAAATGCAAAAGAGATCCAGGAACGCATGGTTGCAGTGTACACCGACACCGCCCCTTCCTATGCAACCATTGCTCGCTGGAATATGGAGTTCCGCCATGGTCGTGAGTCCCTTGAATATAACCTCTGTCCAGGACGCCCGTCAGACGTGACCAACGAGGACAATGTGGCCCGTGTGGAGAGGATGATACTCGAAAATCGACGCGTGAAGGTCGAAGAAATCGAGTGAGAACTTGGAATATCACATTGAAGTGTTATGAACATCATCCACGACAATTTGGCCCTGACCAAGGTCTCTGCCCGATGGGTCCCTAGAAACCTCATGCCCCATGATCGACTTCAACGTCGTCAAAGTTCGGAGGAGCTGCTGCTCCTGTACAACCAAGACCCGGCGGGATTCGAGTCATGCAGAGTCACAGGTGATGAAACGTGGGTCCATCACTGGGATCCCCCAGCGACTACTTTTTATTCCGCCAGCTCAATGCTGCAATGCGTGGACGCCGGTTTGGGGACGATGAAGATGTCCAGCTCGCCGCCCAGGAGTGGATTGAACAGCAGTCGGGAGATTTCTGGTTGTCGGGAATTTGAAGCCTCAGGGACAAGCGGAGCAAGTGCATTGAAGTCGAGGGTAGTTATATTGAAAAATAATAAAACACTTTTCCTCATATCTCGTTTCCTTATATCCGAATTGCAAAACTTATTGACCGCTCCTCGTACTTAAGTCTCTGTCCACTAATTTCTTTTCCTTCCTGGAAGTCTTAGTGAGTTCAGACTTCGTTTCCTCTAATTCGATCCTAGTTCAGTAGTAACTCACGCTTCTTATGACATAGGTTTATGTCATTAGTTGATGATGCTTCGTATTATAATGATATAATATGTTAATATGCCTATTTATTTATTCGATCGGTTACAGTTTTACATATATTCATTGAAGTGTTTAACCACTCGGTGTAAAAGATATCAGAAAATGCATTACGTTTTGTTTCCTGAAAAGTGGCGTCATTTCGCCTTGCCTCGGCTTCTAAGAAAAATGTATATCTCTACTTTTCCGCATCCTTAAAGTTTCGTAATGTAACAATAGTAAAATTTACCATGAAAAAGTAGATTATAAAAAAAAGGTAGATAGAGAAATGGATGTATTTTCCTTTAACAACATCCAATTTGTGTAAAGAGCGGCAGAATTTCGAAAATAAATTGGATCAATTGAGATCATCCCTCTAAAAGTGGGATCAGAATTCATGAAAGAGTTTGATGGCAGTGAAATATAAGGTATAGATGTTCTTGAAGGAGAGAAGTATGTTGAGTGTGGGTGTATTGAAAGAGGGCTGTGTGGCTGTTGTAACTGAAGTATTTACTCGTTTCTCTAATAAACAATAGTGTACAAAAGTCGGACTATTTTGAATTTTTCCCTTAAAATAAAAAAAGGTGTATGTGTGATAGGAGAAAACTACAAAACATGATTACAATTAGACACTAGAAATTCCACTACGAAATTTAGATACTTAGAAAATACACTTATTCGGACCTAATATTAAATGTATGTTAACTTATTTTTATAATTCTTCTCCATTTTTATCTTTCTATAATTGTTCTAAATTAATTATATTCCGCCTGTGAGCGGGGAAGGAAAAATCCCTATACCGTTTCCCAGCGCGTCTCATGAAAGGAAACTAAACCCAGATATGGGCCGGCCTGGAAAGCGCCCACCACAAGGTAAAGTTCCTCCTTCGATGCGTAATGGCGATGATACACACAAACCCCACTGTCGGAAAGTGGTTAACGGTAATGTTAAGCCGAGTGTTTTCAACCAGGGGGCGTAGCTATTTTCAATGGGGGATTTGGGCACAGGGATTGACAGACATGAACTGTTGAATAATTGATTTTTCTACAAATAAAATTCTACAGAACATACTACAGCACATTAGAATTAATTAAATTTCACAGATTAAATTAAAAAAAAATGAAAAAATATTCCATTTCACCTAAAAAATTCTACTTCATCTAAAAAATTCTACTTCATCTAAAAAATTCTACTTCATCTAAAAAATTCTACTTCATCTAAAAAATTCTACTTCATCTAAAAAATTCTACTTCATCTAAAAAATTCTACTTCACCTAAAAAATTCTACTTCACCTAAAAAATTCTACTTCACCTAAAAAATTCTACTTCACCTAAAAAATTCTACTTCACCTAAAAAATTCTACTTCACCTAAAAAATTCTACTTCATCTTAAAAAATTCTACATCATATAAATAAGTTCATTAATAGAAATCTAAATATTATTTAGAATATACCATTGGGGTCAATCCCTAAAGAGGTTAAAGGTATAGAAGGGGAAAGGGGACTGAGAGGGGGAAAAGGGGTTGCCAATCACTGTCATAAGCTTAATGCAACGCCGATTTTTAATCATTTGACCCTTAAATAATTAACTTCCTTAACTTACGATTGCTTCTGCCACACTTCGATATTCGCCATGTACCTGCCGAAACAAGAAAAAGAACAGTCAAAGACTTACATAGAAACGTGTACATGCAATCTTTCTATACAATGGAGTAATCTAAACTTACCTGAAAGCTTCTTCAATCCTAAAGGCAGGTGTCAAAATTACACTTTTCTACACGTCTGGAAGTGTTTAAGGAGGGGAATGTGAAGGTGGGGAAGTTAGAAAGAAGAAAAAAGTGGAGAAAGAGCATTGGAAAGAGGAAGAAACTTCTCGTTTTACTCAATTTTTAAGTGTAGTTATAAGGGGCAATTGTGAAGCCATCCCCCAAACAAGCTTCTATATATTGCACAAACCACCCCCGAAAGGGTTTATATAAATTATACAAACTATCCCTGAACAAGCTTCTATATTTTTTAAAAACCATCCCTGAACAAACTTATATAGATTTTACAAACCGTCCCCGAGAAAACTTCTATAAATTGCACAAAACATACCCGAACAAGCTTCTGTAAATTGTACAAACCATCTCCAAATAAGCTGCTATGAATTGTACAAACCATCCTCGAAAGGATTTATATAAATTGTACAAACCATCCCCGAACAAGCTTCTATATTTTTTACAAACCATCCCCGAACAAACTTATCTAGATTTTACAAACCGTCCCCGAGAAAACTTCTATAAATTGCACAAAACATACCCGAACAAGCTTCTGTAAATTGTACAAACCATCTCCAAATAAGCTGCTATGAATTGTACAAACCATCCTCGAAAGGATTTATATAAATTGTACAAACCATCCCCAAACAAGCTTCTATATTTTTTACAAACCATCCCCGAACAAACTTATATAGATTTTACAAACCGTCCCCGAGAAAACTTCTATAAATTGAACAAAACATACTCGAATAAGCTTCTGTAAATTGTACAAACCATTTCTAAATAAGCTGCTATGAATTGAACAAACCACCCCCGAAAGGGTTTATATAAATTGTACAAACTATCCCCGAACAAGCTTCTATACTTTTTACAAACCATCCTCGAACAAACATATATAGATTTTACAAACCGTCCCCGAGAAAACTTCTATAAATTGCACAAAACATATCCGAACAAGCTTCTGTAAATTGTACAAACCATCTCCAAATAAGCTGCTATGAATTGTACAAACCATCCTCGAAAGGATTTATATAAATTGTACAAACCATCCACGAACAAGCTTCTATATTTTTTACAAACCATCCCCGAACAAACTTATATAGATTTTACAAACCGTCCCCGAGAAAACTTCTATAAATTGCACAAAACATACCCGAACAAGCTTCTGTAAATTGTACAAACCATCTCCAAATAAGCTGCTATGAATTGTACAAACCATCCTCGAAAGGATTTATATAAATTGTACAAACCATCCCCGAACAAGCTTCTATATTTTTTACAAACCATCCCCGAACAAACTTATATAGATTTTACAAACCGTCCCCGAGAAAACTTCTATAAATTGCACAAAACATACCCGAACAAGCTTCTGTAAATTGTACAAACCATTTCCAAATAAGCTGCTATGAATTGTACAAACCACCCCCGAAAGGGTTTATATAAATTGTACAAACTATCCCCGCACAAGCTTCTATACTTTTTACAAACCATCCCCGAACAAACATATATAGATTTTACAAACCGTCCCCGAGAAAACTTCTATAAATTGCACAAAACATATCCGAACAAGCTTCTGTAAATTGTACAAACCATCTCCAAATAAGCTGCTATGAATTGTACAAACCATCCTCGAAAGGATTTATATAAATTGTACAAACCATCCCCGAACAAGCTTCTATATTTTTTAGAAACCATCCCAGAACAAACTTATATAGATTTTACAAACCGTCCCCGAGCAAACTTCTATAAATGGCACAAAACATACCCGAACAAACTTTTGTAAATTGTACAAACCATCTCCAAATAAGCTGCTATAAATTGTACAAACCATCCTCGAAAGGATTTATATAAATTGTACAAACCATCCCCGAACAAGCTTCTATATTTTTTACAAACCATCCCCGAACAAACTTATATAGATTTTACAAACCGTCTCCGAGCAAATTTCTATAAATTGCACAAAACATACCCGAACAAGCTTCTGTAAATTGTACAAACCATCTCCAAATAAGCTGCTATGAATTGTACAAACCATCCTCGAAAGGATTTATATAAATTGTACAAACCATCCACGAACAAGCTTCTATATTTTTTACAAACCATCCCCGAACAAACTTATATAGATTTTACAAACCGTCCCCGAGAAAACTTCTATAAATTGCACAAAACATACCCGAACAAGCTTCTGTAAATTGTACAAACCATTTCCAAATAAGCTGCTATGAATTGTACAAACCACCCCCGAAAGGGTTTATATAAATTGTACAAACTATCCCCGAACAAGCTTCTATACTTTTTACAAACCATCCCCGAACAAACATATATAGATTTTACAAACCGTCCCCGAGCAAACTTCTATAAATTGCACAAAACATACCCGAACAAGCTTCTGTAAATTGTACAAACCATCTCCAAATAAGCTGCTATAAATTGTACAAACCATCCTCGAAAGGATTTATATAAATTGTACAAACCATCCCCGAACAAGCTTCTATATTTTTTACAAACCATCCCAGAACAAACTTATATAGATTTTACAAACCGTCCCCAAGCAAACTTCTATAAATGGCACAAAACATACCCGAACAAACTTCTGTAAATTGTACAAACCATCTCCAAATAAGCTGCTATGAATTGTACAAACCATCCTCGAAAGGATTTATATAAATTGTACAAACCATCCCCGAACAAGCTTCTATATTTTTTACAAACCATCCCCGAACAAACTTATATAGATTTTACAAACCGTGCCCGAGAAAACTTCTATAAATTGCACAAAACATACCCGAACAAGCTTCTGTAAATTTTACAAACCATTTCCAAATAAGCTGCTATGAATTGTACAAACCACCCCCGAAAGGGTTTATATAAATTGTACAAACTATCCCCGAACAAGCTTCTATACTTTTTACAAACCATCCCCGAACAAACATATATAGATTTTACAAACCGTCCCCGAGAAAACTTCTATAAATTGCACAAAACATATCCGAACAAGCTTCTGTAAATTGTACAAACCATCTCCAAATAAGCTGCTATGAATTGTACAAACCATCCTCGAAAGGATTTATATAAATTGTACAAACCATCCCCGAACAAGCTTCTATATTTTTTAGAAACCATCCCAGAACAAACTTATATAGATTTTACAAACCGTCCCCGAGCAAACTTCTATAAATGGCACAAAACATACCCGAACAAACTTTTGTAAATTGTAAAAACCATCTCCAAATAAGCTGCTATAAATTGTACAAACCATCCTCGAAAGGATTTATATAAATTGTACAAACCATCCCCGAACAAGCTTCTATATTTTTTACAAACCATCCCCGAACAAACTTATATAGATTTTACAAACCGTCTCCGAGCAAATTTCTATAAATTGCACAAAACATACCCGAACAAGCTTCTGTAAATTGTACAAACCATCTCCAAATAAGCTGCTATGAATTGTACAAACCATCCTCGAAAGGATTTATATAAATTGTACAAACCATCCCCGAACATGCTTCTATATTTTTTACAAACCATCCCCGAACAAACTTATATAGATTTTACAAACCGTCCCCGAGAAAACTTCTATAAATTGCACAAAACATACCCGAACAAGCTTCTGTAAATTGTACAAACCATCTCCAAATAAGCTGCTATGAATTGTACAAACCATCCTCGAAAGGATTTATATAAATTGTACAAACCATCCCTAAACAAGCTTCTATATTTTTTACAAACCATCCCCGAACAAACTTATATAGATTTTACAAACCATCCCCGAGAAAACTTCTATAAATTGCACAAAACATACCCGAACAAGCTTCTGTAAATTGTACAAACCATTTCCAAATAAGCTGCTATGAATTGTACAAACCACCCCCGAAAGGGTTTATATAAATTGTACAAACTATCCCCGAACAAGCTTCTATACTTTTTACAAACCATCCCCGAACAAACATATATAGATTTTACAAACCGTCCCCGAGCAAACTTCTATAAATTGCACAAAACATACCCGAACAAGCTTCTGTAAATTGTACAAACCATCTCCAAATAAGCTGCTATAAATTGTACAAACCATCCTCGAAAGGATTTATATAAATTGTACAAACCATCCCCGAACAAGCTTCTATATTTTTTACAAACCATCCCAGAACAAACTTATATAGATTTTACAAACCGTCCCCGAGCAAACTTCTATAAATGGCACAAAACATACCCGAACAAACTTCTGTAAATTGTACAAACCATCTCCAAATAAGCTGCTATGAATTGTACAAACCATCCTCGAAAGGATTTATATAAATTGTACAAACCATCCCCAAACAAGCTTCTATATTTTTTACAAACCATCCCCGAACAAACTTATATAGATTTTACAAACCGTCTCCGAGCAAATTTCTATAAATTGCACAAAACATACCCGAACAAGCTTCTGTAAATTGTACAAACCATCTCCAAATAAGCTGCTATAAATTGTACAAACCATCCTCGAAAGGATTTATATAAATTATACAAACTATCCCTGAACAAGCTTCTATATTTTTTACAAACCATCCCCAAACAAACTTATATAGATTTTACAAACCGTCCCTGAGCAAACTACTATAAGTTGCACAAAACATACCCGAACAAGCTTCTGTAAATTGTACAAATCATCTCCAAATAAGCTGCTATAAATTGTACAAACAATTCCCGAAAGGTTTTATATAAATTGTACAAACTATCCCCGAACAAGCTTCTATATTTTTTACAAACCATCCCCCAACAAACTTATATAGATTATACAAACCGTCCCTGAGCAAACTTTTATAAATTGCACAAACCATCCCTAAACAAGCTTCTATAAATTGTAAAAATTATCTCCAAATAAGCTTCTATAAATTGTACAAACCATCCCTGAACAAACTTCTATAAATTGTCCAAACCATCCCCAAAAGGGTTTCTGTAAATTTACAAACTATCCCTGAACAAGCTTCTATATTTTTTACAAACCGTCCCCGAGCAAACTTCTATAAATTGCACAAAACATACCCGAACAAGCTTCTGTAAATTGTACAAACCATTTCCAAATAAGCTGCTTTAAATTGTACAAACCATCCCTGAACAAACTTCTATAAATTGCACAAACTATCCCCCAACAAGCCAATATAAATTGTACAAATCATCCCCGATTAACTTCTATAAATTGTACAAACGTGAACGTGCTTCTATAAAATGGAAATCTATTTTCAAGTGTCATATACAAGCGAAAGAGAGTTTATTCAAGCATTGGAGCTATCTACTCACACAAACTTGTTTAGTTTATCCACATTTTACCTCCTTCTTTCAAATGCTTTGGTATTTTAGAGAAAGCAGCTCTAACAATGAGACGGAAACCGTCTCCTGGAATCCTGTCTTGAAATCATCTCTTGGAATCCTCTCCTGGAATCCATTCCAAATATTTATCTTTACTTTGTATCATTCGGAACAAATTTTATTCCGGAACTAAGAAACAAACGCTATGGAGACAGACTAGAAGAATTGAAGTTGCTTTCGGTTAAGAATGACACCTTCGCGACCAAATGATAAAAGTATTTAAAATTTTTAATGGTCGCGCTAATATAGTTTGACTTATTTTTAAGACGCTGAAAACATCACACGAACAAATGGTCATAATGTGGAATTAAATGTTATCAGAAAAATATCATGGGGGAACTTTTTTAATTATAAAATAATGTTGACGTTGAACTCTCTTCCACCTAATTTAGTTCAAAGTATGCCCATCAACACGTTCCAAAATAAATCGGACGAACGATTTATTAAAGCACTCGAAATGAGGCCATGGTATCAACGTGCTACGTTTGCTTGTTTGTTTTTTTTTAGTTTTAAAGATCATCCAATTATCTCCTTACTTTATCTTCCCCTTTCTCTCTACGACTGGCCATAAATCAGACCTAAGGATCTTTGCTAATCTTGATTCTATAATTCTAATAAAAATAACGATAATTTCATTCAACTACCCCCCCCCCCAAAAAAAACCCAACAAAAAATCCTTCTATATAATTATAACTAAAGACAAATCTCCAAAAATTTATTTGTTTTAAAATTTCCATTTTTCGGGATAGCATTTGACTCTTAGCTTCTCTGAGAATCAAATCTTGTAGAGTTTTATGGACTGACTCATTTTTCCACTGTTTATCACAACAAATAGACCCACGAAACTCAAAATATGGGAAGAGTTTATTAAAAATCTTTGTTAAAGAATTTATAAATGAAGATATGGAGGATAATTCTGTCAAATTGCGTCATTATATTACGTCAAGAGAGGAAACTGAAATTAACGAAACGCTATAAAAATTACAATGATTCCATCTCGGCTTTTGATGATCTCATCTGCAAGCGGCACTGTATTTCTCAAAGAGAATACCCCCCTCCCCCATTGGTGGGAGTTTGGGGGAGATTGTCTTAAACGTAGTTGTCATCACTAACTCTATAATTTAAGGAAGGGATTTTTTTTGAGTATTTGAATAATAATTTCATCTTAGTTTGGTTATGACTTTTTTTTACCAAAGTTATTTCTAATAATTCTTTTATAATATAAAAAAAAAATGGCGAAGTTCAGAAATAAATATAAGTATCGAAATTTTGTGAAATTTTTAAAACCTAAAGAATTACAAATGGTGAAGTTCAGAAAATTTATTTTTATATATCTTCTTCTATAACTATATTTTAGCAACGTAATATTTTGAAAGGAAGAAAATTTAGTTTAGAGTTCCTTTTTAAAAATACCAGGCAATGGTTTCGCCACTGGGGGAGCTTGCGCTTTACTACTAAGATTATAATTTAAAATCTAAAAAAAAGCAGCCATGGTTAAATTTTTATAAATTTTCTGACTTTCGCCAACTATAATAATTTCAAAAAGGAACTCTAAACTATTTTTTTTCCTTTCAAAATATCACGTTGCTAAAATATAGTTATAGAAGAAGATATATATAAATAAATTTTCTGAACTTCACCATTTGTAATTCTTTGGGTTTAAAAGAATTCACAAAATTTCGATACTTATATTTATTTCTGAACTTCACCATTTTGATTATTGATATTATAAAAGAATTATCAGAAATAACATTGATGATAAAACATAAGTCATAACCAAACTAAGATGAAATTATTATTCAAATGCTCAAAAAGTCCCCTTCTTAAATTATAGAGTTAGTGATAGTGATGATAATGATGATGATGATTATAATTGGCGAAGCCATTGCTTCAGGTAAAAAGCTGGAGGATATGGACTTCACCGAAAGAGAAATAAAAAAGAAGAAGATCACTAACATAATGACGAATAAGTCACCTGGCCCGGATGGCTTTCTACCTAAAGTGTTGAAAGAAGTGCGCGATCAAGTGTCACGACACCTGAGCGCAATCTTCAAGATATCAATCCAGACCGAATGCGTTCCTAGAGACTGGCGTGAAGCGGAGGTGACTCATATCTTCAAGAAAGGAGATCGTAGCCAACCGTGGAACTAGCGACCTATCAGTCTGACTTAAATAGTCGGTAAACTCATGGAAAGCATCATGGTGGACAAAATGACGTCTAATTTAGAGTCAAAGCTGCTACTGAGGAGTTCCAAGCACGGCTTCCGAAGGCAACGGTCATGCCTGACGAACCTTGTGGAATTCTTCCACTTTGTCTTCAGTGAGCATGATCGGGACAAGGCGGTGGATGTGGTCTACTTAGACTTTTAGAAAGCCTTTGATAAGGTACCACACCGCTGACTTCTCCGGAAAGTGCGAGCGCTGGGCATAGACGGCAAAGTAGCAGGCTGGATAGAGCTAAATGGCAGACAGCAACGGGTGGTGCTGAATGGACAGGCTTCTGAATGGGTGCCCGTTACTAGCGGGGTGCCTCAAGGTTCTGTCCTGGGACCACTACAATTCATAATCTACGTCAACAAAATGGACGGTGACATGGTTGCCAAGATTTCTAAATTTCCCGACGATACCAAGCTTGGTATGAACGTTACAGAGGATAGAAATACTGCCCGCCTACAAGATGATCTTCGGAAATTGGGGAGTGGTCGGATACGTGGCAAATGCCTTTCATCGTGAGCAAATGCAAAGTGATGCATATCGGCCACCGAAATCCCCAATCACCCTATATCCTTAAGGGCACTGCTCTTTAATCCACCGACACTGAGAAGGACTTGGGTGTAACTATTACCAGTAACCTTAAGTTCTCGAAACAGTGTATTGAAGTGGAGAAGAAAACCCAAAGGATGTTAGGGTATATAAAGCGACAGTTTGGATATTGGAACAAGGAGATAGTACTTTTTCTGTGTAACTCCCTCGTCCGACCGCACCTGGAGTATACCGTACAATTTTGGAGTCCTTCATTTCGAAAGGACATCGCGAGATTGGAACGCGTGCATGCCAGGGCAATCGAACTGATTCTCTCTATCAGACATAAAAGTTATGATGATAGATTAAGGAAATTAGATCTGTTCTCGTTGGAAACCCCTAGACTGCGTGGTCAGCTCATCAAAGTTTTCAAATTACTTCAAGGGTTCGACAATGTTGACTACGGGGATATTTTCAGCTTTAATGAGAGCAGAACAAGAAATCACGGCTTCAAACTTGAGCTGAAGCGTTACAACCGCGATCTGTGGGGGAAATTTTTCAGGTACAGTGTCTGCGGTAGCTGGAACGCACTTCCGATGGAGGTTGTCAGCAGCAATTCTGTTGACCAGTTCAAGACAAGACTAGACAAAGTCTTGAAAAGTGGCCGTTTAGGGAGGACGTAAGGCAATTGAGCAAGGATGTGCCCGCTCGACAGTTAGTCCAAAGGTACCCTCATTGAATGGACCGTAAGGTCTTCTAGGGTACTTATTTTCCTTGTTGTTACTCCTTGTTGTTAAAGGTTTTAATTATAAGAATTGACTTTTTAGTCATGTGCACGCGATTCTATAAGTTACTATGTCGATCCGTAAGTTGGTCGGTCAGATGGTAACCTTTTTACTCTTCAATGAGTTATTTTGCAAAAATATTATAACTATTCAGCCGATTCTCACGAAATTCAAACCCTTATTTGTTTTACATTCCATTTCGAATGATATAAGATCCTCCAAAGGTTAGTCCGGGAATTTTTAAGAGAAAATTAACTATGGATCGGATTGCCCCAATTGTTGAAAGTTTGGAAGGTCGTAAGGTCATAAATCAGAATAATTGAGAGCACGCGACTTTGGTCTGTTGACCTTGTTTCTTCTTCATATCCAACTCATGTGACTTAAGTTAGGTCGATTTGGGAAGACTTCAATATTACGTCCCCGCCCCCCCTAAATATAATTTAGGAGATAACTCGGTATAATTTTAAGGCGAATTTTAATTTCAATGAAAATGATGCCGCCAGAAATTATCTAAAATTCTTTTAAATTGAGAATGGCTTCTTCAGACTAACGATAAAGTGATTTCCCTCTATACCACTTCTGGCTCTCAGGGCAAAGTAGCTCAATTAGCACAGCTCTCCTCCTTTGAAGCAACTCTTCTACTAACGAGGGTTAATATTTTACATTCTAAACAAAGGTTTAAATAGGTAGAATGAATTAGCTTTCATTTGTATCACCCCCTCTCTGGGGAAGACAATTGCACTACTAATACTGGTCCCATATGTCCTTCTAGCAAGGAAATTAGGCTTACTTAAACTCAATGATACCTAAAACAATTAAAAATAATCCTTTTGTTTAGAAACGAAATCTCATATTGCCTCCCATTTGATATCGAAGCAACATACCTGCTGAATAACAACTTAGGTTAGTAATTATACAAATGAACAATTCCAACATAATCAAAGGTGTTTTAGGAAAAATATCTCTATTGTTTTTAAAGAGAATAGGCATTTTATAGCACTATATATCTCTCTCAGTAATTAAGGTGCGCAAATTTATAATTATGACGAAAAATAGATTGGCAGCCATATTGTCAGTGGTAGCTTGTTTTTAAGAACTAAAAGAATGCTTTATTTTTCCCCTTATTGGGATATTTTGAATTTAAGTACGGGATTGTTCACTTAAGGGAGCAATTTACAATTTCATGCTGTACTGTTTCTTAGCATATAAATTAATGCTGCTATTATTTTTTAATTGCTTAGAAGCCAAAACAAAGTGAGTTTCAGAATGACCTTAGAAAATAAGGGTTGTAAAAAAAGCAATGCAGTTAGGGGAAAATATATGAAAGTTACATAGCAAAGGATGACAATTTAAGATGATAGGAACTAGGATAGTGCGCAACTCTCCTAGCTATGCCTCCATTCTGCAGTGAAGGTGGAAGTACATCCAACTGTAAGACGAATGTATTCATCCGTCCATTACTGTCTACCCTCTTTCATGTCTATTTCCCCGCTGAGTGTCCTTCATTGAATTACCAAAACCTCCGCTTCCTCAGTATTCCACTTGGAGTTAAATTAAATTTTATATCTCGCCATATTCCTCGGCCCTAATTCACGCCATATTTCGAAATTAAGTCAACTCCTTAATTAATGGTTTATGCGTGAAAAACCGAGGTTGTTAATTAAGAGCGAATAAGGGAACAACGAAAAGGAAATGAGAAGTAAACACATAAATGATAAAGGGATTGGTAACAAGAATTCCTGCCTTAGGGGCAGTAGGGTGCATGTAAATACCTATAATTAAAGTATTTACATTCAGTAGGGGGGGATCTGGCACTGACCCGATTTGGCTCGAGGCTCATAAAGTCGGTTTCATAATTTAAATTGAAAAATGACCATTGTTTTGGTCTAATAAATGCAATTTTTAATAATAGTAATTCGTATGTTTGCTGAAAATAGGAGTTGTATGTATGTTGATACATAAAAATGATATTCTTGAGGTTTATGACTGGTCAGAATAAGGATAGAAACTATTTTAAGTAGACCAACATAGCAAAGGAAGTTAACATTGCAGATTTCAAAGAATTCGATACATGTACCCGTAAGTTGGTGTGTCCCGTTTTGGTCCGTTCGACTGAGTTTCGCACCGTTGCAAATGATGAGTTTTACAGACCAGTGATGGAATTATAATGAGTTATGGTGTTATTATTAGTTATGGTTATTATGAGTGATGGAGTAGTTTTGAGTGATGGAGTAATTATGAGTGATGGAGTAAATATGAGAGATGGAGTAATTATGAGTGATGTAGTTATTATCTGATGGAGTAGTTATGAGTGATGTAGTTATTATCTGATGGAGTAGTTATAAGTGATGGAGTAGTTATAAGAGATGGAGTAGTTATGAGTGATGGAGTAGTTATTAGTGATGGAATAGCTATGAATGATAGAGTTATTCTGATTGATGGAGTAGTTATAAGAGAAGGAGACGTTATGAGTGATGCAGTTATTATGAATGATGGGGTAGTTATGAGTGATGGAGTAATTATGAGTGATGTCGTCATTATGAGTGATGGAGTAGTTATGAGTGATGGAGCTATTATAACTGATGGATTATTTATGAGTGATGGAGTAGTTATAAGAGATAGAATATCCATAAATAAGTTTGCCTTTATAATGCACCCTATTAAGTGTTGCCGCCCCTCCCTCGCACAATTGACGAGATCTTCTGACCGGATAATGAAAAGCACATAAAGATTAGAATGACAATCACTAGCAAGTTTGAATACACCGGGGCGCGGGCACCCATTCTGCTAAAGGGGTATCTGGAAAGAAATACTCCAACACATGATATTAATACCCCATTATTATGGGTTCGGAACGGAGAGAGTGGGTATGTTGTGCCGTGAAGACGGGAAGGGGAATGATAGCGCCGTTGTAATTGGTTATGTCTTTTTATAATGCGTGTTAGCTACCTACCTCTACTGGAGTGAGTATCAGTGTATTTGCCCACTGAGCGGCAAGCAAATAACGCCGCTAAAAGTTTTGTGCCCTCGCTCGCTGGGCTCGAACGACCGCCTTGGCGCTAGAAGTCCAAGGCTCCCTTAGGCTCCTTTTCTCCTCGGGCGGTTTTGGAGCCGCCATTTTCTCGTCCGAGAGAGAATGAAAGAAAATATTTCTGCCTGTAGCCAAATCATAATCACACCCTGTATAATCGGATGTATGATTGTAAGAATGTGCAGTGATGTAATGATGGTGGAATATTGGGGAAAGTTGAGAAATGACCTGAAGTAGTCAAAAATATAGGACTGGGGTTAGCAGATGTAAAATTAGAAGGGTCTGGTTGGTGTTAATGCGACAAATGATGCACGGCATGGATGTAGTGAAATGACATGTGATGTGCGGTATAATGTATAAAATGTAATGTTGAGGTGTAGATAAAACAGTGGCTAAATAACAAGTGGTGGCCAGTATAATGTATAGGAGTGAATGTAGATAGAGGAAGTTACGTTGTAATACAGGATGAGATTATGCATAGATGTACACTGCTGTATATTAGGGGGATGTCGAGATATAAAAAAAAGTATGCATATATTACAATGGATGTATGTGAGGTTGTGTGTGCGACCCAAGTGGCAATCATAACAATTTTATCAAAGTAAAATAAGTTATTTCTTTAGCTCTTCTTTCATATTCTTTTTTGAGTGCATAAGAACTCGCTTTAAATAATGAAAGTTTGTCGTGTCTGTTTATGGCGCGAGGCGGGGAAATTGGAAGATAGGTTCACCTTTAATTTTCTATCTCTTCCACTGAAGTGATTACACCCTATCTCTCTCTCTCTCTCTCTCTCTCTCTCTCTCTCTCTCTCTCTCTCTCTCTCTCCTGTATCAACATAACACAAACAAAAATGGAGGAAATGTTGATTTTTGCGACATTTTACGAAGCGAGCTATTTAGTATTTGTCCTGGTATTATTTTTTCTTGTATTACTCCTCTGTTATGTATTTTTTTCACCTACAACGGAAGGTTTCTTTTAAAAGGAAATTTGTAAGAATACGAAGAAATATTCAGGGATGACTTTTAGAATGATTCGATAATTATTTATGAAATTTTTTTTCTGTGAAATTCATTTCATGGTTTACTGAACTATTAAAAGTAATTAACATTTGAATGATTTACTATTTAAAAAAAATAGTGAATTATAAATGCTGAATTATAAAAAAAACAATATAAATGAAACTTCTCTGTGAAATTCATCTTTTGATTTACTGAACTATTAAAAGTAATTAACCTTTGAACAATTTACTATTTAGAAAAATGTTTAAAGATCGTATCACTTTGTTAGAATGTTTTTTTTCGTCATAAAAATTCAGATAGCAAACACAATTGCAAAATTATATAATAAATTCGGAAAAATAAGCAAAAATTATATTCAAGAATAATGTTAACCTATCTACATATTTATTCAGGAGCAATTTAGTGGGAAATAATTAACAAAGTTCCTCATTATTAATTCGTATAAATATCCATCAATTAGATAATTACCTGCCTTAATATCCTGCGACTCTTTCAGCTCGAACAACGTTATTACCATTGCTTTCCAGTTAATAGTCGATCTAATCTCCTACCAATTCTTTGTTGCAAATGATTATCTATCTTTAGATTTATCTTTGTATTAGAAGGGAGAAAGAAATAGGGGTTTTTAAGTGTCGTGTTGCCTCTCCCTTTTCCATAAGTACCGAATTTAATGGTAAATAGGTCGAGGCTTCTCTGCCTTTTCCAGGAATTTCTCGGTGACAAAAAGAGAATCCGTGGATTTCTGTATCGGTTCTGGGAATCCTCCAGGAAAATCCCCTCGGAAATTCTCAAGGCCGTGGCATAAGATCCAAAGGATTCAGAAGGGCGGGCGAGAGCCCAGATTTTGAGTTTAAACTCTCTCTCTCTCTCTCTCTATTTTCTTTTTTCTACCATCCCTCTTCACTAAGGCATAACAGTGTGCCTCGTGAATGATGGATAAATCAGTATCCACCGGAATTCAAACCCACAGACGTTGACCACTGAGTTACCATGGACTAAAAGGAAACACAACCTGAATACTCTTAAAAGCTCTGAGGAAAGGCCTGCCAAATTACCGGTCAGAAGTCTTTGACACTTCTCTTTGTCCGCACTTGAGTAGTGGGTAACTTTGGATACTTTCGAATTAAACCATACACACTAGCAGATCATCATATGCAGTATAATACTCACACATATGTGGCTTTAAGCTCATCCAATCAATTGAATGAAGTTCTTTACCCGAAGTATTTAATTTCTTGCCCAGCTTTTATCCCGGTAGGTCATAGTTAGTTTGAGCGATACCATTTGGGCGGTTTGAGGGGAAATATTAAAAGGAAATTGGAGCGAATTTTCAGATAATTCTGAGTGAAGTGAAACCTTTTCGCGAACGAAGCCTCTCCTAATTCAATTAGTAAATTGTACTCCTGTGTGTGGTCGTTCTCTTGGCATTTAATTTACACTTCGCTTTAACCAATAATGGAAATGATTTTTTCGGAAGGTGGCTTAAAATAAGTACCATAATATACGAGAGGTAGCCATTGTTTAGACTGCTCTTTGTCTTATGGTTCATATTTTTAAAACCAAGGCTCATTCCAGGTCTCAGTTCTTTGCAAAATATTATCGGGATCTTTGGACCATTTCTTCAAAATCTGCAGTGAACAAGTAGCTCTCTTCGCCAGCTGATCTTCGCTCAATATTGGCACCCATCAAGAAGGAAGCTTATTAAACTTCAGGACGTCTGTCAAAATGGGATAAATTGAACCTGTCAATATGTTCAAGGTGCCTGTCATTAATTTCACTATTAATCGATGTCCTCTTTAATTAGGGACCGTACACGATTAATTTTTCTCTCGCTACTGATGTTGACGGGTTTCAATTGGGAATCTCATCTTTAACATCATGTCTTCCACCCGCAAAGCAATTTATCCATTTATAAACAGTAGGCTTTCGAAAGGGGGAGGCGGTTGTCTCCATATACTTTTATTAAAGCATCAATAATCTCACTCTTTCACCAACCAACCATGACCAGAAATTTGATATTTGTCCTTGCTTCAACTTTAATGAAATCCATGGCATCAATGTGAGGTCCAAATTTAAGGTACTGTCATGTAATTCAAAATGAAGCAATGTAAATTGTGTACGTGACTAAGAACACATAGGAAACTTAAATCAGTGTATTTAGAATTTTCAGTGGGTATCCCATTTTCTTGTAATATTCATTTTCTACGAACTTTTTGAAGTCCCATCGTAGATATATCTTAACAACTCTTTATTTTCTTTAAATTTAATCAATCCTTGTTAGATTTATATATTTTCAATAATTTGCGTTTTCCCTCCTCTAAACCTTAAATTTAGCAGATACTTATGCTTCGAAATTTCGTTCAATTTTCTTCGCCTAAACGAAATTCCTCCGAACGACCGCCCAAGTCTTCCTCATGGTTTGAATCGTGGAAAATACTATCCCTGAATCTCGATCGCTGATTCTTCCTCATGGTTTGATTCGTGGAAAATACTATCTCTGAATCTCGATCGCTGATTCTTCCTCATTAAAATAAGAGACTTACTCCTCCCTTCTCTTATTTTTGGACCAGCGTAACCATAGTAACGGGTGTGTTCACAGTATTGATACGCGTTTCGCAATGAGAGAGGGGGAAAAAAAAACGGTAGCATGAAAAAACAAATGCAAATTGACCACACCAAGATTTAGACGGGTTTTAACGCAGAATTTCTTTATAAATTCGTTAATGATTGGATAAATACACATATAAAATACTTTAAAGTGAGCTTAACGAGCTTTAATGACTTAAAAGTTTGCGTATTTTATCAATTCAAATAATCTTTAGTCGATATAAGCCTCCCACCGAAGCCGGAGCGTGCTTCCTTCTTCTTCTTGTTAATTTTTTTTTTATCTTTTTGCCTTTTTTGTTTTAGCTTTGTTTTTATGTCTTTGCATGTTTTTATGTTTTTTTTATCTAGCCTAGTATTAGTCTGTAGCGTAATAACGGCGGGTTTTGTCCTAGTAGGCATTCGTCAGATAGGCTAAAAAATATTCACTATAATTTACAGGGGAAAGGATTTGACGGGAAATTATGTAGAATTGCTGTAGATCTGATATGAAAAAATTACTTATAGCGATTCTTCTCCTTTTTATTCATTCCTTTCAAATTATCATTTGCTCTTGTTTCTTTCCTAATTTCCATTAATGGTATTCCTCAAGGGGATGTCAGGCGTAACATGGTAAACCATGCGGCAGCTGACATCTGAAGGATTACGTCTTGTCCCGGCCTCAACTCCTACGGGAGGATATGTGGATATACGTCTTCCTTTCACTTTCTCCATCCTCATCACTTTCTTTACAGGTCTATCCTTACAATTTGTCTGGTGGAAATTGCTTTGTTGGTCTTCGCTTCTTATTTTTAGATGAATAAAAATTAATCACCATAATCACATTAATTACTGCTAATTAATATTCATTAAATTAAATTGAATAATTGTATCTGTCGTTGGCTGTCCCAAGCTAGATTTTACTTTCATAGACAAACCGGATAAATTTGACTTCAAATGAAGTAAATGATATAAATGCAATGAAATGAAAGTAAAAGAGAAAATGGGAAAAAAAGTTATAGATCGCCATGTCCCGCCTTCCCCCCGCCCCGGCCCTCCTATAAGAAACCAGGGTGAGGTGAAGGGAGCCGGGCCCCGTTCCTCCTCATGTGTTCGGCGATGCTCCCGTCCTGTGCCTTGATAGGCTCCTAGGGGGGAGAGATGGGAAAGAGGAAAAGTCAAGGATAGAACAGTGGGAAGTAAAGTAAAAGGTATAACAGTTGGCCGAGGTGGTCGATTGGCCTTTGGTTTGAACGTGGGATCCGAGCCACGGTCTTTTGGTGTTTTTTTACTATCTTATTGTATTGTTTGTTGTCCCCTCTCCCGTGTGTTAATGTTTGACAACGCGAATTGTCAAATGACCTCGACGTGAATAACGAAAGTTAAAAAAATAATGGCAATTAAGAGGGCTTACGTACTCAATAATGAAAGGAAGGAGGTAAATAAATAATGGTAATAGGCAGAGTAAAACAGTATGAAAATTTCGCGTCACCAAGCCCTAACAACACGTACTAGGTTGGATTGGCTTATAGATTATTCGAACTTTAGAAGCGGTGTCTAAATTATTCTGGAAACCATTTAAAGAGTGAACTGCAAACGTTTCTACAATTTCATTCCGAAAGTGGAAAACTTTAGGCATAGAAATAAATGGGTTGCGACCTCGCAATTGGAAAACATACTTTCCTATGCTGTTTGATGTTGACCCGCATTGAGTAAGCAACCGGAGGAATCATTCACGACGACTTTTAGGCAGAATACTATGTTGAAATAAGCAGTGTTAAAATTTCTACACCCCCATTAAGATATGGTCAGAATTGTGGGAGTCGGTGGTAAAACACATACTAAAATGCGGAGCATAAGATTCCATTGCGAGAATGGCAAGGGTCATTGGATGTCACTCCAATCAAAAGCGGCAAAATGCGCAACATAAGATTCCATTGCGACAATGACAATGGGCATTGGATGCCAATCTAGTCAAGGGAGCCAAAATACGCAACATAAGATTCCATTGCGACAATGACAATGGGCAGTGGATGCCAATCTAGTCAAGGGAGCCAAAATTCGCAACATAAGATTCCATTGCGACAATGACAATGGGTAGTGGATGTCACTCAAACCAAAAGTAGCAAAACACGCAACATAAGAGCCCATTGCGAGAATGGCAATGGACATTGGATGTCACTCCAATCAAAGGTGGCAAAATACGTAACATAGGATTCCAGTGCGAGAATGTCAATGGACATTGGATGTCACTCCATCCAAAAGTGGCAAATACGCAACATAAGATCCCATTGCGAGAATAGCAATGGACATTGGATGTCAATCCAATCCACGGTGGCAAAATTATTAGGTTGTAAAGAAATTAAAGGCTATTTCTCTAAAAATAGGAGACGAAAATAAATGTACTAAATATGAACCTTATTCAACAAATTCGCTACCAACCAACCAACCTAAGTGGTTGATCTCTGACTTCAAATAATCCGTTCGTTCTGGGTGAAATAAAAGCATTGATGTCACCGACCCCCTCCTTCATCTCGTAATGATCTATTGCCATAATATTAAATCGATTTGACGCTGCAATATGACGAGGGAGAACTACCGAAGATTTTGTTTCCATGGTTACAGTAGACACGTAGAGAAGAAGGATGAATCTCACGCTCGCGAGCCTAGTGGTTAAGGCGTCCGATTTCCATGTCTAGGTACCGGGTTCGTGCCCCGGCGAGAGCGGGCGCGAAAGAATTTATCGTTCGCAGGGGGCAGCCGCCAATATAGCGGTGTGTATAGTTTGCGCATACGCGTAGACATCTCCGGTCGCGTACGTTATTACCACATGCATTGGAAAATCACAACACCGCAGTCTCTTCCTTCCTCCTCTCTTTATACGGGCAACATTTCACTCCTTTTTTTCGGACCTGGCAGAAGGGGGTTTCATTCCACACTCCCCAGGCACGGAAAAGGTGGGTAGACTTTTCTTAGGCTGAAGTGTTTTCTGCTCACTGGTAGGAGGAGGGAGGGAGGCAAAACATAGTACTACTGCTTTGTTAACACTTTCCTTTCAAAGGAACACTGGTCTCTGGTATCTACGAGCTTGCAGACGATTGTCATTCTGATCTTGATGTGAATTTCATTATCCGCTCGGACCTCGTTTATCCTTGCAATGCGACGTGGATGAGGTGTGTGTAAGGGGGGATGTGTTCTAAATAACAATAAAGTATTACAATTCTTTGAAATAGTTAGAATTTATAATGAAGTTCCCAGCAGTGAAGGTGAAAACGATAATATGCAACTTTGACAACCTAATATGCAACTTTGAGACTAGTTACTTGACAACCTAAATGAGACCTCTAGACTAGTTTCGAGGTAACCTAATATGTAACTTTGCTACTAGATACTTTACAACCTAAATTAGACATCGAGACTAGTTTCGAGACAAGCTAATATGCAACTTTGAGACTAGTTACTTGACAACCTTAATGAGATCTGTAGACTAGTTTTGAGACGACCAAATATGGAACGTTTAGGCTAGTTTCTTAAACTAATATTAACACTTGAAACTATTTTAACAAGATAAATGAGACATCGAGAAAGTCTCTTGACAATAAAATACATATGAGATCTTGAGACTAGTTTCTGTTAAAAATAAAGAACTTAAGAAGATTTTTCATATAACCTAAATAACATCTCAAGACTAGTTTTTTGACAAATATATGTCACATCTCTCTCTCTCCCTCTCTGTATATATATATATATATATATATATATATATATATATATATATATATATATATATACATATATATATATATATATATATATATATATATATATATATATATATATATATATATATATATACACGTTTATATCTTTATTTCTGTCTCACTCTGTCTCTGTATCTCTCAGAATTAGAAGTACGTCATAATATTTTAGTTCAAAAGCATCTAATATCGACGGTCACAGCAGCACACTATTGTATAATATGGATAATAGTTCAATCAGCTATTTTATACCGAATACGTCCAAATGTCCTATTGAATACGTCCAAATGTCCTATTGAATACGTCCAAATGTTCTATTGAATACGTCCAAATGTTCTATTAAATACGTCCAAATGTCCTATTAAATACGTCCAAATGTCCTATTGAATACGTCCAAATGTCCTATTGAATACGTCCAAATGTCCTATTGAATACGTCCAAATGTTCTATTGAATACGTCCAAATGTCCTATTAAATACGTCCAAATGTCCTATTGAATACGTCCAAATGTTCTATTGAATACGTCCAAATGTCCTATTGAATACGTCCAAATGACATATTGAATACGTCCAAATGTCCTATTGAATACGTTCAAATGTCATATTGAATACGTCCAAATGTTCTATTGAATACATAAGGAATGCTCATTGTGATCGGTTAATTTATAGGGTTTTGAACTCCTAATACTTGACGTTAGTTTGAGAGAGATAGAGAGAGGGGAAGGGAGGAGATGTGTGTTTGTGTGTGTGTGAAGCTAACAAAGTAGCGCGTGAAAGGTGCAATAAATGCAAACATGTGTGTGTATACATGTGTGTGTGCACACAAAGTAGATTTTGAGTCTGATCACTATTTTAGCCTTTATGGCTCCATATATCTCGACTATTCATTTCATGTTAATCCATAGGCAGTTATTCTCTCAATGTTTCGTTCGAATTTGAAGAACTTCCAATTTTCCATAAAGTTTCGTTGTGCAACTCGTTCAAAAATAATATTCCTCTTCGTTTATAGGCAACCCTAGGCGCCACTATTTGGGGTTATTTGCATTCCATTCTTACCCTTAAAATGTATTCTCGAGTTTTTAAAACAACTTTCTTAAATGCTTCGTACAGTTTTTCCAGTAAGAGCACCGTTCGATATGACGAAATTTATTGGGGAAAGGAGGGATTTCTCGCTTCGAGGGGCAAATGATTTTTTTTTGGGGGGGGGAGGGAATTGAGATAGATAGATGGGGGGGGGAATTGAGATGGATAGATGGGTGGGTGGGTATTGATGTCCAGCCTGAAATTTCGAAGAAAGCAGAGGCTTCTTTTTTTTTCCTTGCGAGGCTCTGATTCTCTGTGGCATATGAGGTTGCCAAGAAACTAGTCTCATTTAGATTGTCAAGTAACTAGGCTCAATAAGTCATTTATTTCGTCCATAAACTAGTCTCTAGGTATCGTGTATATCGGCAAAACACGTCTCTAATTCTCATAGTAGCTTGTCGAAAAACAAGACTCTGTGACTCAATTAGGTTGCCATGAAACTCTTCTTAAGGTCTCTCGTTAAGTTCAAAAGAAATTAATGTCAATGTCTCATAATAGATTGTCAAGAAACTAGGCTCAATGAGTAATTTATGTTGTCCAGAAACTAATCACTAAGTATCATGTATATTCGGCAAAAACGCGTCTCTAGTTCTCAGAGTAGGTTGCCAAGAAACAATTCTCTGCGACCCAATTACGTTACCATGAAATTCTTCTCAAAGAATTTCATTAATTTGAAAAGAAACTAATTTCGAGATCTTATAATAAGCTATCCAGAAACTAGTCTCGAAATCTAATTTATGTTATCCAAAAACTAGTTTCTAGATATCCCGAAGATTTACAAAAACACGTCTCTAGTTCTCATCGTAGGTTATCAAGAAACAAGTCTCTGTGACTCAATTAGGGTACCAGGAAATTCTTCTTATGGTGTCTCATTAAGTTCAAAATAAACTAGTATTTAGTTATGATAATAGGCTCTCAAGAAACTAGTCTTAATGATTCATTTATGTTGGCCATAAACTAATCTATGTATCATGTAGATTGGCAAAAACAGGTCTCTAGTTCTCATAGTATGTTGTTAAGAAACAAGTTTATGTGGCTCAATTAGGCTGCCAATAAACTCTTCCTAATGTATCTCATTAAGTTCATTAAACTCTAATTTAGGTCGTCAAAGAAACTTGCCTCTTATAAGGAAGTCAATAAACTATTCTCGTCTCATATAAAATTGTCTAGAAACTAGTTTTGAAAATACATTTATATTGTCACGAATCTAGTCTCGATTCCTAATATTAGTTCTTCTCAATCTCGTTTGAGGTCTCAATTTTGTTCCAATAACCAGTTCGATGTTTCATTTAGGTTATAAAGAAACTAATCTCGAGGTTAATCTTAATTTTTCCAAAGATCTTCTCGAGGTCTCATTTATGTTTTCAAATAAAGAGTCTCGAGGTCTCATGTCAGATTCCCAAGTAACTAGTCTCTAGCTTTCATTTACTTTGTCAAGAAACTAAACTAGGTGTGTTATTTAGGTTGTATAAAAACTCCTCTTAATTACTCCTCTATTTTGTACAGAAATTTATCTCAAGATCTCCTATATGTTGTTAAAAAAGAGGTTGGAGTCCTCATATTAGTTTAAGAAACTAGTCTCAAAGTTCCATATTAAGTTCTCTTCGCATCATATAACAAACAACTAATTTTCTTTATCTTACTTTTCTTTATTTTTCAAATTTTCTCGATTTCCTAGTAATTTCCCTGCTTCTTGATTGACCAGCGCAATTTCGATGTGTTTCCATTTTTTGTACTCTTAGATAGGTATTTTTGTATTTTGATTTCCTCTCCAGTTATTCTATTTTTATATATATATTTCAATAATTTAATATTCATGATATGCATTATCGCTAATATTTGTATCTACTTCCATTGTTTCGTTTAATAATGTTAATAGATTAGCATAGAGAGTTAATTTTTATTCAATAGATTAGGTCAGAAGATGAACACGTTCTACTCGAAACGTAGCCACTGAGAATAAAGAATAATGAATTCATGAATTTCCTTCGCCAACGGATTCTTTGACTCCATATCAAATTACGTCTTAAACTGCAAAATAAAAAAAAATATGAGTGATTATTTTTAAAATATCTAAAAATTGCTAAAAAGGATGCAAAATGGAGTGGAATGGCCAGGGATAAGACAAAGAGAGATAAGTAGCCTACATCAGATTTCTCGATAAAATAGGCTCTTATTTAAAAAAAAAACTTTCCTAGAAAAAGCATGTATATGTAATGAATGGAGGGAGGTACAAGATTAAAGTATTCCAGGAAGTTGGCGAAACGAGATGATTGCCGTCTTTCCGGGAAGGAATCACGAATTTAGAGGTCCTTTCGAAGTCTTAAGAAAACAAAAGATTTCAATCGATTTGTGCAAATTTGTGAATTTTCTTCGAGTTAATTGGATGTGCAGCAATTTCTCAATTTATGCCCCATGGAATGAATGGTAAATATAGTTCCATTGTCTGTTTTTACATTTCTTCTAGAAAGGTATGTTGTACTTAGTTACGATTTTGCTTTACCCTTATTTCCAAGGTTGATGCTCCCCCCATACGAAGGGGGAGAGGAGCTAAGATTTTTGCATGTATTGGTATGGTTTTTTTTTTTTGTATATTCGAAGCTTTTATCCACGATTTTTCTAAGATTTCTTTATAGTTCGTAAAACAGCTGGAAAGGGCTGGGTGTTTTTTTTGTATATTTGAAACTTTTATCCAGGTTTTTCTAAGATTTTCTTTAAAGTCCGTAAAAAAGCCAGAAAGGGCTGTTTTTTTAGTATATTTTAAGTTTTTGCTAAGATTTTATTTACATTTCGAAAAACAGCCAAAAAGGGCTGGTACTTTGTATATTTGAAGCATTTATCCAAGTTATTTTCTAAAATTTCCTTAACAGTTCGAAAAACAGCCAGAAAGGGCTGCTTTTTTTTTGTATATTTCAAACTTTTATCCAAGTTTTTTCCAAAACTTTCTTTATAGTTCGTAAAACAGCCACAAAGGGCTGTTTTTTTTTGTATATTTGAAGCTTTGTAAAACTTTCTTTATAGTTAGAGGAACAGTCAGAAAGGGCTGTTTTTTTGTATATTTGAAGCTTTGTAAAACTTTCTTTATAGTTAGAGGAACAGTCAGAAAGGGCTGGTTTTTTTGTATATTTGAAGCTTTGTAAAACTTTCTTTATAGTTAGAGGAACAGTCAGAAAGGGCTGTTTTTTTGTATATTTGAAGCTTTGTAAAACTTTCTTTATAGTTAGAGGAACAGTCAGAAAGGGCTGGTTTTTTTGGTATATTTGAAGCTTTGTAAAACTTTCTTTATAGTTAGAGGAACAGTCAGAAAGGGCTGGTTTTTCCTATATTTGAAGCTTTTATCTAATTTATTTCTAAGAATTCAGAAAAAATAAATATGATTATCGAATGTTTGTGAATTTGGGGGAATAATTACAAATCGTTAAGTTCAGTAAATGAATTAAAATTAAACCATGGCTGTTTTGTTTTTTTCCTATATAAAAGCAAATTTAGATTGGGAAAAAGATATCTGAGGATTATTTTTTCTGTATATCAAAAGAATTCCGATAAACGCATTTTCTAGCCTTTAAACATAGAAAATAAGAATGGATTTGAAAAAAAACTCTAGACCATGAGAAAATTATTAGGAGATATGTACTGGAAACCTTTTACATTTTTGTAGACCAAAACCCGCTGCTAGAGTCAGATCAGCCGTAGGCCGCGGACCGAAGATAAGCATAGAAAGCGCAAGTTCCTATTGTAAGGTTTTGGCGAAGCGGCTCTTCTTGTTAGTATTAATATTTAAGGATAGACTTGACATGACTTCAGGGCGCAGATCTATTAGGTTGAGGAGTAAGTTCTTGCGTTTCTTTTAATGTTGTGTTGATTTAAGTTTTGTTGGCGTGATTTGCGCACATATTAAGAAACAATAATAAATAATGAGAGCAAAATTTGCAAAGGTTAGGCTACGTCTCTTAACAGCGTAGATTATTAGGCTTTTGCTTAGGCTACGTCTTAAAGATGAGTAATTAGTCATTGCGGTTTATTTAAAAGTTGTGTTAATTTAATTTTTGTTCTGTCCCCTCAAAATGGAATGTCAAGTTGAAAGAAAGGCGAGTTTTCGACACTTGTGGTTATTCATTTTCAATCGAGACGGGAACAATGCAAACGCAGCCAAAGCTTGTCGCGATATTTGTGCTGTGTACGGAGAAAATGTTCTATCAGAAAGGACAGCTCAATAATGGTTTTCACGTTTCACAAACGGTCATTTCAATCTTAATGACGAAGAACGTTCTGGTTGCCACATTAAGTTGGATAGAGATCGATTGAACGACCTTCTTCATGAAAATCCTCGTCCATCGACTAGAAAATTGGCTGTACAATTGGCGTGTGATCAGAAAACTGTAGTGAATCACCTTTATTTGATTGGAAAAGTTAAAAAACTTGGTGCATGGGTTCCGCACGCTTTGAGCGAAAGCAACAAACTTCAACGCCCACGATTGCCGCAGGTTTGCTTGCTCGTCACAAGACTACTCGTGGATATAAGGACAGATTTCTTCCCCACATGTCAACATGAACCATCGAAAACAATGGCTTAGTCCGAATAAAAAACCACTTCTGCGATTAAAGAAAGGACTTCATCCACGAAAGACGATGCTATGTGTGTCGTGGGATTGTGAAGGCATCATTCTTTATCAGCTTCTTGCGAACATCGATATTTTCAATGCAGAACTCTACGTCCAACAAATGTATCGACTCGCCGAAGCTATTCGTGACAAGCGACCCCATCGACGTTATGGAGTCCTTCTGAAACACGACAATGCTCGTCCTCACATTGCCAATATGACAAAAGACGCCATCCAAACGCTTAATTGGGAAATCTTGCCGTATCCTCCATATTCGCCAGACTTGGCTCCATCGGATTTCTATCTGTTCCGATCGCTCTCCAACAATTTGCGCGGCGTTTCGTTCAATACTGATGTGGAATTAAGAACCTCGTTAGACGAATTCTTCGAGTCAAAATCCAAAGATTTTATTTCAGTGGCATCAAAAAACTAGTTGAACGTTGGGAAGAAGTCGTAAATAACAACGGGGAATACATTATTGATTAAATTGCATATTGTTATCAATTAAAAATGAAGTGAAATTGTTGATGGTAATAAGTAAATTTGATTAAACCGCAAGAACTTATTCCTCAACCCCATAAATGACCCCTTGCTCTGCGTCTGCTTGTTGTCTCTCTCCCCAAGTCCATTGGGCCGACCCAGATGTTCACTCTTGTTCAAAGCCAGCCCAACATCCACAGAAATCTGGTCCCTTCCCCCATCTCTTCGGTGGTAAACCTCTTGGCCTCCTACCTCTACTATCTTGTGTACCTTGAAGAAAAGTGTTTTATGTTGTAAGGACGAACATAAAATGATAAAATTAAAGTACATCAGCTTCGAGAGGAGGATCTCGAAGGATCTCGGAACAGCACGAGGCCCCAGAGGTGTTGGACCTTGGCCCACCAACGTGTGGACACGTCCTGGTCCCTCGCCAACTCCTGACCAACTGTCTTGTGGATTTCCTTGACTGGACAAAGACTACGAGAGTCAACCCCGAATGCAAAATCTGCCGTGGTGACCCGCACTAGGCGAGCCTTATTAGACCGATGACTCGGCAGCCTCCTGCAGCACTCTACAATGGCTGGTCGTCCTAGACCACCTTGCCACCAGCCCAATTATGGAGTGCCAAGATAGTGGGCTGAAGAATGCACAGCCCTTTCCCACTCTAAGCATCTTTTGTGCAAGTTTCTCTCTATGCCCAACTTATTCTTGTTAAGGGCATCAATTGACGTCGTCACCGAAATCGACGGACAACTAACTACTTATATTTAAGATTTAGAGGCGATAATCAAGATGGACATTTCTATTATATAGAGTTAGGAAGATGCATTTAAATAAATATTGTCATTATATAGCACGAGTATCACGAAGAAGAGAAACCTATAGTTGTGTACTAGGACATACAACGTTCGTAGAGGACATAGCCCCATACGACTTGCATCACTTCTAATGGTAAGTTCTCGTTGCCTATGGAAATCTTCTATTAACCCAAGGGTTTCCAGAAGAGTGAAAGTGTGCTATAAGTGTGAAAGACTCATAATCTTACAGGTAAATATTTCCTTTTTCGTGACACAAGAGACAAGGGTACCCTGGCAACCATTTATGGGGCTAGGCATTTGAGCGATGGATCTACCAGTCTTTCTTTGAGAACCATCGTGTAACCAGTCTTCAAAAGAAGGGGAAAGGTTTGCTGGTGCTGTTATACCTTGGGCATATTGAAATAAAACCAAATATGTATATACAGGGTGTTCCTAAATTAAATTGTGATGTTGAAAAGTTTATTACTTATCATGTAACGAAGTCAACAGACCTAAGTCGTGTGCTCTCAATAATGCTGACCTATGACCTTATGACTTTACGACCTTCCAAACTTTTAACAAGTGAAGCAATCCGACCCATAGTTAATTTTCTTTTAATAATTCCCGGACTAACCTTGGCAGGTCCTACGCAATTATATCATTCGAAAGAGATTGTAAAACGACGTATGGGTTTCAAATTTAGTTCGAATATTTACGATGTTATTGCAAAATAATTCCCGGAATAACCTTGGTAGGACATTGACAATTATATCATTCTAAATAAAATTGAATACAACATATGGGTTTCAAATTTCGTTAGAATCGGCCGAATAGTTACGATGTTATTTCCCAAAACCTCATTGAATTGTAAAATATTTACCATCCGACCGACCGACTTACGGACCGACATAATAACTTATAGAATCGCGTGCACGAGACTAAAAATAATACAACTACATAAGAAACAGCATAGAAAACTGCAGTTAAGTTCTCAATCTTCAACATACCTACCATCATTCATGATACAGCGAATAAACCGGCATTCGAGCCCCATGAATTCTTCACTCAGCTGCTCTGTGAGTGCTCGAACTGATCAGAGACTTTAGCTCTACCCTGTATAAGGGTATTAAATATAAATCTCGATCTCCAACATACCCACTATCATTCGTGGTACAACGATCTATCCGATATTCGAACCACATGAAGTTTTTGGTTGCGTGAACAAATCTCTATAAGTTACTATATTGGTCCGTAGGTAGGTCGGTCGAATGTAACCATTTTACTTTCCAATGAGTTTGGGGGTAATGACATCGTAACTATTCGGTCAATTCTAACGAGATTTGAAACTCTTATGTTGTTTTACATTCTCTTTGAAATGATATAATTGCCAAAGTCCTACCAAGGTTAGCTCGTGAATTATTTGGCAATAACACCGTAAATATTCCAACGAAATTTGAAACCCATATGTCGTTTTACAATCTCTTTCGAATGATATAATTGCCAAGGTCCTGCCAAGGTTAGTCCAGAAATTATTTGGAAATAACATCATAACTATTAGGCCGATTCTAATGGAATTTGAAACCATTATGTTGTTTTACATTCTCTTTCGAATGATATAATTGCGAACGTCCTCCAAAGGCTAGTCCTGGAAATATTGAAAGTTTTGAAGGTTGTAAGGTCATATGGTCATAAGGTCAATGTCGGGATAATTGAGAGCACGCAACTAAAGTCTGTTGAGCTTATTACTCAACTGCAGCTCTGTGATTGCATTGAGTAGGGACTTTAGCACCACTTTGTATAAAATTATTAAGTCCAATTCGGATACTTCTCTTTTTAGAGCTTCAGAAAAAAAATACTTTCTACTTCCTGAAGTCGCTTTTATCACGTTATTTCTAAGAACAATGGATTTAACTTTCGGACTTACACGACGCCTTCATTAGACCTACTTCAACTTGTCTCTGGTTTGGATATATCCACTTAAGGCCATATAGTCATGGTCCCTGTTCGCTCGCAGTGCCAATAACTATTAAACCTTTTCCAGTTCTTGCCTCTTTTATTCTTTTTTTACCTTTAAATTCCACTTTCTTTCTTGGTTGCTTGAATTTTGTTTTTTTTGGGGGGACGGGATTTTATTCTTTCTTCCATTCTCTCAGGAGCGCCAAAGTACTAAGTTCGTCCTTATGTACAGATAAATGCGGGATTTTATACACATGAGTGTCGTTACTCTTTCTGGAAGTTTATGCTAGGCCATTTTGGCCACAGCATTAAGGGGTGGCGAGGTTTGACATTGACGTCATACAGCTTTAGTTCAAGGCTGTCCATTTGAAGAAGACGGCCCTCCTGAATGTTACAAATTGCCTCTCCGTGTTCGTAATGAAGGCCACGCCTCTGGCGTGGTAGAGGCGTGGTAATTAATAAAGGATAAATTTATTCTTCATCAGACCCGCGAGTGTTTTGCGCAACCATCTTAATTCATGTCAATTCATCAATCTTATATTTTATTTATTCTTTATGCTGGATCTATCTGTATCTAAAAAGACGCTCGATCTGTTCCTACGGCCACAACGTTGTTCGTTCATAACTAACGCTCATTTACGCGTGCGCGTAAACTCACGGGCTCACGATGTGAAAAGTTTAATAATTGTAAATATATTATATAAATATTATGTGAGAGGGAGAGTGGGCAACTCTCCTGAATCAGCCTTCACACCCCACAATAATAATAATCAGCACGTAAAGATATTTTCGTGCCACAATATGAGAATTTACAATATGCAACTGTATATATTTGGGACAGGGATTTTTATCCCTAGTAACGACGCGTACCTATGCTAGTAATCTATATTTTCTTATGAATATTAATACTTCTATGCAAATAAATTTTAAATAAAAGTTCCCCACATTTATTGTTTCCCTTTCGGAAATCATTTACCGTTCTTTCCTTGGTGTTGAAGTGGAAGCAATCATATATACACATTTACGATATTTAGCTTACTACATCCAAACCTAGCTTATTAGAGACATGGAGAAACTTTATCCTGGTTGGTCAGAGACATCTAGTTCCATGAGAGAGAAACAAGCAAAGACATCGGGACCAGGGAGACACTTTGTCCTAGTTGTTCAGAGACATCTAGTTCTGTGAGAGAGAAACAAGCAAGGAAGTCGAAAGCAGGGAGACATATGAAGCACTTTGTCCTGGTTGCTCAGAGACATCTAGTTCCGTGAGAGAGAAACAAGCAAAGACATCGGGACCAGCGAGACACTTTGTCTTGGTTGCTCAGAGACATCTAGTTACGTGAGAGAGAAACCAGCAAGGACGTCGGAAGCAGGGAGGTTCTTGCCTGCTTGACAGAAGCTTCGGGCTTTCTACTCTGGCCCAATTCAGAGAGCAAGACTGCTTTCACTTCCGTTGTCTTCATACAATCTTGGTCACATTTCATGGTGAAGTCGCGGAATGATTTTTAATGTCTCTCACTTTTCAATCCTCTTCGCTGTCCTGATATCTCACCTCCCACTATCTCTCTTCCGCACTTCACTCCTCTTCACTTACCTGCGAATTCAACTAGTTTCCAGCTTAACCCTCTCCTTCCAACTTTCAGTCCTTCCCACCTTCGCTACATAAGTGATTTTGTATCCTACATTTGTGCTTCGAGTCTATGGAATGACATGCCAGTCAATTGAACCTCCGAATATTTTCTGTAATATGAACATGCCTTGACTAAGTATTCCTTGTTCCTTTTCCTTTCATTTCTGACTCCAAACTAGTGATGTTTTTACTATTACCACCACTAGTAGTACGTCACTTTCATTCATTAGTAACGTCCACGCTGTTCATGCCAGCTTCATCTCTTCTAAAATTAATTTTAAAGTACAGGCAGCGCTAAAACGAAGAAAACACTTTTTATTTGTTTTAAGTCAGGAAAAAGTAAACACCAACAAGAGTATCCCAACCAAAAAGATTTTGAGAAGAGGCTCTTCGAATAAAGCGACGAAGTTAAAGGAAGGGAAAATGCCCAGAAGGCAGATAGTCCGAGTAGTTAAAAGAAGGAACTACTTAGAGAATAAACACGCAGCTCTCCGAGACAACCCAGGTCCATTTGTGACTGTAAACAAAGAAAAATAGGAAAGTTTTTTTGTTTACATGTCTACCTGCTTCTGTTCGTGCCTATGTGTATAAGATTAGATCTTGTGTGTATATATGTAGCGAATACCTACATGGACATAAGTCACCGTAACTACACAACATAGTAATTAATCTATATAAAAAAAACATAAAACAAAGAAAAAATGAAAGGCATGCCCTCTTCGGTGATTGACCATGCAAACAACTCGGAACTCCTATACCCAGTGGAGGGGATCTGCCCCCCTCCAAAAACACCGCAAGTCCACAGTTAAGAAAGCAAGAACCCCTATCAAGTACAAGGGACAAGCGGTAGCAACCGCGTTCGTCCCGGTGCCGGGACAAGTAACGTGCGCGAAGATCACTCAAACCGGGACAGTCAACAGGAATGAACCAAACAGTCTGGAGGACAAGCGGGCGTCCCGGTAAGGTGTAAGGAAGCGCTCCATCAGATGGCGGTGCTCCCCACGAGTGTGTTCAATTTGAAGACGACGGAATTTTGCTATATTTTAACCACCGAGACTTTATTGTTTCGCACTACTATCTCCTACTCACTGTTGATATCGCTTTAGGAAGGACACAGTGCATCTCATAGGCAAGCTAGTACTGGCCTTCCATCAACAAACACGATCCTTGTGCAACATCACATATTGAAAAGTACAGAACTCGGTCACATGTTCATATATGTCAGAGCTAATCTACAACTCCATGATTGCCACGATATCAACTTGCCAAGATACCATCAGCACTAAGTTCGACAAACGTGGTACAGATTGAGGGAGCAGTGAATAAGTGTATTTTTAAGGACCGCGAATTAGCCACTACGACTGTTTTATGTGTTTCCTGAATGCCGATTCTATGTTTTAGCTTAACGGTTACCTTACCGGTTTGAAATCGCGTCAATTTCGTGTTTGGTTACCTTAACACAATGCTAGATACTTTTTTTATTTCAGCAGGTGATGCGAACGTTCCTTGGGCCGGTGATTTGGAATCTAGAGCCTATTATCCTGACTTTGCATAGGGTTGATGTTACCTTTGTTGATTTAAGATCTCCATTTAGAAATAATCTTATTCGGTACAGATTAATTTTAATTAGTTTGCTGAGTCCCAGCTTTAGCTGGGACTCTCTAAGAACAATTTCAAAGGGATTTTAAATTCTCTTCCGCGTTTTTCAAGAAAGCTGTTTAACTGCCATTTAATGCCACTCGTGGCCCTTGTTTGCGCGTTCATCACCTGCTGGACGAGAAAGGAATCCGACATTTATTGCCCTGTTTTCTCGGACAGGAAAATGACTTCAAGCAGCTAGGCCCTGATTTGCTTTCAGGAGGCGTCTGTATATAAAAGTTTAAAGAAATCGGTGATTTAGGGGAAGTTAAGAGAATTTTAGTTGAAAAAAAAATGAAAGTATAAAACTAAAATGAAAACTTAAATTGTATGAAGGAATAAAATTAAACAATAATACAAGAGAAAAATAAGAGTGGACTAAAACAGTTGAATAAGATACAATGGCAGAAAACGAATGGAGGATAAAAGAAGACCAATAACCAAGATGAAAGAAATAAAGTGAAGGCAATAAAACAAATAAATGGTATGGTCTATACAGAAATGAGAAAACTATTAACACGAAAAAAGAACACAAATAATAGTAAGAGAATGACTTAAGCCTGGCTTGAACTTTGTTGCCATAATTTCTTTATTTATATCATGAATTTTTAATAAAATTTCATTTTCTCTTCCATGCTTCAAGGTATTACGTGCCACGCAGGAATAATAATTACGCTTAATCGATCGATCGACTGATAGGGGGACTAATCAAAGATGTCTGCTCGACATTAGGCTACAGCTTTGGCGCATTCAATAAATAAACCAAGAATGCGAGCGAATTCTTTGCAAATCGCAATTGGTGCAAAGGTCTCATACAAACACAAAGTCTTATATTGATTACTGGCTCTAAAAGATAAAAAATATTACTCTAAGGAGAGGAAATGTAGGAATATAAAATGAAAAATTACTATGGAGATGTAGGAATATAAAATGACAAATTAGTACGGAGATGTAATAATATAAAATGACAAATTACTACGGAGATGTAGGAATATAAAATGACAAATTACTACGGAGATGTAGGAATATAAAATGACAAATTACTACGGAGATGTAGGAATATAAAATAACAAATTACTACGGAGATGTAGGAATATAAAATGACAAATTACTATGGAGATGTAGGAATATAAAATGACAAATTACTACTGAGATGTAGGAATATAAAATAACAAATTACTATGGAGATGTAGGAATATAAAAAGAGAAATTACTACGGAGATGTAGGAATATAAAATAACAAATTACTACGGAAATGTAGGAATATAAAAAGAGAAATTACTACGGAGATGTAGGAATATAAAATAACAAATTACTACGGAGATGTAGGAATATAAAAAGAGAAATTACTACGGAGATGTAGGAATATAAAATAACAAATTACTACGGAGATGTAGGAATATAAAAAGAGAAATTACTACGGAGATGTAGGAATATAAAATAACAAATTACTACGGAGATGTAGGAATATAAAATGACAAATTACTATGGAGATGTAGGAATATAAAATGACAAATTACTACTGAGATGTAGGAATATAAAATAACAAATTACTATGGAGATGTAGGAATATAAAAAGAGAAATTACTACGGAGATGTAGGAATATAAAATAACAAATTACTACGGAGATGTAGGAATATAAAAGAGAAATTACTACGGAGATGTAGGAATATAAAATAACAAATTACTACGGAGATGTAGGAATATAAAATGACAAATTACTATGGAGATGTAGGAATATAAAAAGAGAAATTACTACGGAGATGTAGGAATATAAAATCACAAATTACTACGGAGATGTAGGACTATAAAATGACAAATTACTACGGAGATGTAATAATATAAAATAACAAATTACTACGGAGATGTAGGAATATAAAATGACAAATTACTACTGAGATTTAGGAATATAAAATGATAAATTACTACGGAGATGTAGGAATATAAAATGACAAATTACTACAGAGATGTAGGAATATCAAATTATAAATTACTAGGCTAATCTTTTCCAAGCTATGATATATAAGATCATTTTATTTTATTTTAAAGGAAGGAAGATCCATTTTTAATGCTTAAACTAAACAGTTTGTGAACAACTTTGAGTAAAATGATGTTATCAGAGGGAAAAATAAGTGAGAAGTACGAGTATATAGCTCTGGTAACCGAGAGGAACTAACTAGGAGCACTAGAAATTCTAAGGTTGTGTAACTTTCTTAGAATATATTTAGCTCTGCAAAAAATGCATCTTTTCTTGCCGTATCTTGGAAGGGGATAAAAATCACGTAGGATTTGAACTAAATAACTGCAAATATGGAGAATAATGAATTATATTTAGGACACAAGAGTTCAATAAATGTACTGAGAGTTAAAAAGTATTCTTGGCAAAATGAAACTAAAATATTCACATAATGAAACTAAAAATGAGAATATTTAGTAGTGATAACTTTGATTATCATTAATGATATATATATTTTTCAAAATAAGCTCTAATGAGGTAAATAATAAATTTGAAAGCGATGACACCAACCATTTAAACTAGTTGTATACAATTGAGGACTCTAAGAAATAAACCAAGATAAAACAACTCTTTTAACTCGAACACAAGAAGATAAATGTGTGCTTTTCCTGTTTTTTTTTCAAACCTTAAAAAAATAGCATGAAAAATACTTTTTTTTCTTCTGTTAATCAAGTTAAAAGATCTTTTTTAATTTGGTTTATTTTCTCAGGGTCCTCAGTTTCATAGAAATGATCAAAATGGTTGGTATCATCGGTTGCAAAAGTGTTAATCACCTCAATGGAACTAATGTTGAAAAATAAACATTATAATTCCTTTTGTTATAATTCTATTCCAATTTTCTACAAACCTTTTCAAGAGCCCTTTTATGTAAAATTCACTTGTTACCATTACTAATGAACTATTTTAGCAAAAAGTAGTTATAAAATACATCGAAATGACCAGATTATAGAAAGTATTGGTAATGTTCTCTTAAACAATGGTTGAAGCATTAGTATAGCACATAAGGGCTCTGTCATTGCTACAGTTATCTTTAAACAGCTTTAGTTAATTCAGAGCAATTTAAACAACTCGAAGAAACATTTTCTTCTTTTAAAATTGACAGTAATTTCCTTCTAACCTAATAAAAGCGTTAAAAAATCGAAAAATGGGGAATATAGAGATAAAAATTGGCAGAATATCCTATTTTTAGTGTTTTAAGTTATTGGATTTAAAATAAACATGTCAGATTTTATTTGCTACTGGATTTTTATTGAATAGTGGTTTTTAATCTACTTTTTATTTAAGACATGTAGCAATTTTTATTTCTTTTTGATTGAAATCATTTAAATATAATGAGGATAATATCCTAATTTAAGCAGTACAACGAAAAAAGAACTATGGTTTGGGTTGTTTCTTTTATGAAGTGCTTGGGTAGATTTTGTGAAAAAGCTTAAGGAAACTAGTAGCATCCAACGTTGCCTTATAATTCGACGCCCTTCCCTCCATAGTATCAAAATTAAAAAGAATACATATAAAAACTATGCTCGACCTAATCATCCTAGGTTAAAAGGATAAGCATTGAACAAATAAAAGAATCATTAAATTGAGCGGAAAAATTATATATTTTTCTTCAGTTTAATGAATTACAAAAGAAAATCTTGGTTTAAAAACTTTAGGTTTCACTGAATTTTCTGATGCTGTTGAGGAAAAAACGGTTGGCACGATGAAAAGTCCTTAGATATAATTACATCAAATAATTTAGTTAAGAAAATTAGGTTTTCAGGTAAAAAAAGTTTAACGGTTGAAACTTCACGAAATGCACCGAAAGGTCGAGAATGATGAAATTGGCTGTTTCGAGTTTTTGAGAAGTAAACGAAACTTTTCAGAATTAATCATAGCTTCTAAAAGCGGTTTCTCTTGAGGAAAGAATTGACTCAATCTTCGTCAATTGCGGAGGAAACATTTAAAGAAATATTTAAATGAAATATTAACCTTGATATTAGTTGGGTACTACAAAGTAATGCAAAGTGAAGCCGCCTCATTTATGTACTATTAGAGATATTTTAGAGTTTTTAAAATGTTATTGTTCTACTTTCATTGACACATCTGAGTGGTTACCATGCAGTATGAACCTAAATCCTGTTGAAAGTTTTGTTTGGTTGCCTTTAGAGAAGGTCTATCAAAGCAGTGAGGGAAACTTTCGGACATAAACCAATTACATCAAGATATTCCCCGTTCTCGGTGGGAATTGTTCCTCAAGATTCCATTGACAAATTAATTGTAAAGTGAAAACCAAGATCAAAGGCCGTCATTAATCTCACTCAACGATATATTTAACCATTTCTTAACAATTTATCGTAAAGAATTACCAATTGAAAAAAATTATTTTGATAAACTATTTGTAATTTAGAAGTAATTGCAATATCAGGAAGAGAAATGTCTAAAAAAATAAAATAAAGTTATTAATGGATTCAAAGAGAATATATTGACTTATTGGCCTATTATACTTGGATTGTAAGAGACAAACTCCCTAAAACCCCCCCCAAAATATATATATATATATATACAGTAGCAGCCATAATATAAGGGTATTTAAATATTTATTATAGAAGTCAAACAAAACGCTGAGACTATTTATTATAAAGATATTTAGATATATCTAATATCTACATTTGGAAGATAGTTTGTTTATTTCCTCATAACTTACGAAATATTTATTCCATTCATTTGAAAATTTCCCCAAAGATAGATATTAGATAGGTCTAAATATATTTATAATAAATAAACTCAACGTTTTGTTAAATTACTATAATAAATATTTAAATACTGTTGTTTTTAATGACCCTTATATAATGGCCGCTAGTGTATATTAGCTGAAATTACTCGCCCAAGGGCGAGCCAATAATTTTCCCAAAGCGCTATCGCTATCTACCAAAATAGCTTTCTCCCTCCTCCTTTCTATCCCTCCTTATTCTCCCAACTCCCTATCTTGCCTCTCTACCATATGCATTACTTATTTTCCCCCTCACTTTCATCTCCCCCATTTACTACCCTACCCCTCCTCTCCCACATATCTTCCTCTCTCTTCCCATTCCCTCCCCCTCGTCTCTCTTTGTTTTCTCTCTCTTCTGGTATTTTTTTATTTCAATAAACAGAAACTACGGAATTGTGCGAATGATATTGGTTGTAGTTCTAGTAAATGATAATTTATTCATGTACATACATGTTGTAAAATAATACTCTAAAATCATTTAAGAAACTCCGTGTAAACAACATTTTTAGGTTTTCCTTATGTTGCATTAAAGAATATCGGTTTCTTGCACTAGCAACCATGGAACATGCAAAGTAGAGTTGTCCATGTGAGAAGCTTGGTTCTTCCAAATGGTGCCCAGATTCTTTCAGAGTTTGACCTTGCGATTTGTTCGTAGTCATTGCAAAGCATCGCCTCAGTGGAAGCTGCACTCATTTAAAATTAAATAGGAGATCATTTTGAATAAGAAAAATTCGATGAATAAGCACATCCTTTCCTGCTCCACCACAACCACCTCAGCACAATCTCTCCTCTCCACCCCTCTTTCATCTCTCACACCTTCCCCTCTCCACCATCTCCTACGTCCTCCTTCTTTCCCCTCCTCCTCTTCTCTCCATATCCTTCTACCCCTGGGGATTTAATAAACCAAATAGTGTGACATACGAAGAAAATTTGCATATATATATATATATATATATATATATATATATATATATATATATATATATATATATATATATTATGTCAGTATTTTGAGGTTATTTATTTAAATATAGAAAATGACGCATAGCACATGAGAGAAAAGGTTGTATTTAAATCAAAATCGGTAAAAATAATCCAGACGATCCTTATAACACCTCTATTCCATGAATCTATCTATCATTAGTCTTCAATTCGGGGTCTAAAGAGTTGAAATTTCCGAATCAAATGATCTTTATCAATTCTGGAAATGGTCTTTGTTATACCAGACTTGAGAGATGGAATGTTTTATATGGGTGTTGATTGACGCTTCTCGACGATGCTCCATACGTGAGCTAGTAGCCCATATGTCTGGGTTAACAAGATCGTAGAAATGCGCAGGCAGGAACCAAACTCGGTTTGTTCTAGGCTTATGAGATAGTGAAGAGTCTTTTTGGAAGATGTAAAGTCTTTCGTTGCGTACTTTGTCTATTCGCAGCCTCAGAGCCTTCTCCAAAGTTTCCGTGTAAAAAGCAGCATTGACTATTTAAGCGAAGAACCAAAACATTCCATCTTCTTAATGTTTCACCATGGAAAGCAAGCGCTTTGTACTGATCAAACGATTCTCTTGAATCTTACTGATATGAACTCATCTCTCACTCACAAGTATTCTGATGGTGTATCCTCAAATCTTATAGTCCTTTGCAAAGGCTCTAAATGACTTTCCGGCGGTTTTTTTAATTTTACTCTACTTTCTACACAAATTTTAATGTTCTAATGCTTTTAGGGCCATCTTTATGTGTTTTGAGTTTTGCTACTAATGTTGGATCCCTATCCACGGCTTCATGGTCTTTTCTAACTTTGACAACGAAGCATCATACAACGTTTTGAAAGTGAGCCATTTCTGTATCATTAGGCTGAGCTTTTATGGGAAGGATTACAGCGTGCCTTTTTATTTGCTTCGTTAGTTTAATGTTATTCTTTATTAATCTGAAAAAGAAATTTTAGAAAATGGTTAAAAGAAAGTTAAAACTATTCAAATTGATGTCCTCAAAATACTGAAACACTAGAAATATATATATATATATATATATATATATATATATATATATATATATATATATATATATATAAAAAATATATATATATATATATATATATATATATAAAATACATATATATATATATATATATATATATATATATATATATATATATATATATATATATATATATATATATATATATAGTCGTAAGTATTGCTGCCCAAGTACATATATTTATTTCAATTTTGGAAACAACGTTTCAGGCAACATGCCCATCTTCGGGTTGGTAGTACTTCAATCCCTCTGGTCCATACTTCTTGTAGATGTAGTCGTAAGTATTGCTGCTAACCAGGTTGATTTTTAATTTCGCTGTGAAATTATATATATATATATATATATATATATATATATATATATATATATATATATATATATATATATATATATATATATATATATATATACATATATATATATATATTTATATATATATATATATATATATATATAGAGAGAGAGAGAGAGAGAGAGAGAGAGAGAGAGAGAGAAAGAGTGATTCAATAAACGTTAGATTAGAGCAATTAAGATGTCTTAAAAATATACTCCCAACATGAAAAAAGCTTTATTTTTAAAATTGTTTTTTTATTTCAGCACACGTCTTATTTTAACTCCGTCTCAAACACTTCAAAGTGTGCGCAAGCAGGCAGGCACATACTCATTCACACTTCTACAAGCATTTGCACATTAACTCAGCTCTGGAAAGACTCGAGGCATAGGGCTGGATAGTTTTTCTTTATCATCTTTTTCCTTCACCAGACACTACTGGAGATATGATTTTGCTCGGATAGCCTCAGACAGAACACATTAATACTCCAATTACAATCTAGAATAATGTTGATATTATTTAAGAACGTTAATACCGATAATAATTAGAATCAATAATACCCATATTAGCGAGGGATATAATAACGAAATGGGAAACCCTGCGATAAATTCAAATTGGTGAAAGCAAGAATTACCTCTCAACCATTAAAGACAGTCAAATTATAGTAACCAGAAAAGTAAAGCTCCCTTCTGGTTCAACCTCTCCAAGATATTTTATTCTTTTGTCTCTTCGAGCTTTGAGATTTTACTCTCTCCAGTTCACTACTTTCTCGTTTTAATAAACGAATAGATACAAGTTATACATAAAAAATAGAGACGGAGTAAGGGAAGAGAAAAATACTTAATTGCATAAGATGAATTGTAAAGATGGAAAGCGGCATTTTAAATTCATAGTAAAATAGAGGATCTTAGAATTAAAAAAATGCCATCTATGTGAGCGAACTTCGATAATGTATAATACCTCCACTGTTTTTTGGGGTATATGGTGTGCATAAATTCTGGGCAGAAGAGCAAAATGCCTATATTCAATAAAAAATAAGCTAAATTTATTTAATTGAAATATTAATGAATAAGGGAAAATCACAGGACACGTGTTATATTTACAATGAATGTAGATAATAGCTCAAGGAAAGAAAAAGTGTTATCACAACCCGGTAAAACGTTGAGGAATATATTACGCGAACCATTTAAAGCTTAAGAAAGAAAAAGGGAGATTTAGAAACGAAGAAAATAGGGAAAACTATTTTAACCGCAACATGAAGGTGAATTAATGAGTTGGATTAAAATTTATGTCGTCATGAGCTCGTCGCTATCAGAACAACGACACTTATTGACTGAGTCGCTATGGTGGCTCAATTTTCCTTCCCTTGGGATATAAACAACATTAATGAATAATTTCTTCTTCGCGATTTCCACCATTTGTAAACCAAAGTTCGATGCGCTTTACAAGATTCACATGAGCCTGATGCATTAACTCGAGTTAATGTGAATTTCGTAAAACTCATTGAACTTTACATCACAACCAGTGAAAATTACATTGAATAAGTAATTTATTACTATTTTAATTAAATAGGACTAATTCAATTTGTTATTTAAATTAGACATCTTGCGTATCCATAATTTAAGGACACCCTTTATAAAGAAGAAACTCTTGCAATTGATATTTCACTCTATCACATTTTCATAAATTATTGCAATTATGTGCAGTCAAGATAAATGCATGGGCGTGTGATAAATAGGAGAAGATGATATATAGCTAAAATTATGACATAATGCGAGATATATTGTAATATTCGTTTTAGATCCCGTAGACATAAATATAAATATCGCTGCCAAGAATTCGTCCCCACTGCGTCATATTATAATTCCAATTAGCAATGACTACATCCCAAATTAGTTTCCGTACTTTTGATATCATTATTACCAGAGGGAATTATCGATAATATTGGTTACAAACTCATTGCAACTAATCTCTCCGGAATTCCGTTGTCATTAAATTTGAACCTTAATTTTATCTATGCATTTCGTTAAAGACTGTTACTGATTGTCGTTTATATATTTATTGAAACACAATTGGATAACAATCATGAATAGAGAGAATTTTAAGTCTTTAGGTAATTTTCCTTAATTTCATAATACAAATTAAACGTGGGTCAATTAATTTAGCTCATAGATTTAGAAGGTATGTTTTGGAAAGTGTGAAGAAAAATCGTTAGAATACTTCTTTCGTTTACACGAGCAAAAATGTCTTGAATTGGATAGGTCTCCTCTGGTACAGAGGTACGTAGGATATACTTATCAAACTTTGAAAGTTAACAAGAAAATGTTTCTATAAATCAAATCTTGTAATATTTAAAATATCATTACGAAAAAAGTATCAGTATCTCGTTCAGAAACATTAAATGTGATATGTAGTTTGATGGCTACAACAACTGTTTCATAATTGGTCAAATATAAAATATTGTTGTTATATTCCTCCTAAAGATATTTGATAAATATTTACCAGTTTGTATTTAAATTAAAAAAAAAAAAATATTCTATGAAAATTATTATTAATACATAATAACATACCAATAAAGATACAAAATTGATCTAATTTCTTATATTGTGCCGGAAGAATAGCAAGTAATATTATTTTCTCTTAAGACACAAATATTTCTCTAATATGGCAATAATATTAATCATGTCTCTAACCCACTGGGAAAGGGATCACGAAATAGATTAACATAGGAGCGCCCCAGCCCCCAAATGACCACCCTTGGCGAATTTTCAGTCCAAAGAATGCTTTAGTGACAACAGCATGGTCATTGAATTAATCGTATCGCTACACGTTATTACACTTCTATTTATTCACTTACCTCAATAACGATTATTTCTGATTTGACTGTGAAAAAGGTTCTATCTATATGATCATCCATATAAAGCCAGGAAAGACTACATGACACCCAAATGTTTTAAGATTAATTGCAAAATAAATCATATTATTCATCTTTTTTGGTTGAAAACCCTGACACTTAGAGAGTGATAGCGCAGAGATATTCTTATTTACCTTAATACTCAGCTATTCCTCCTATATAACAATGAATGTACGTATGTGTAGAATCACAAAAGAGTTATCTTAAATTCGTGTGGTTGAATACACCTCTGAATTATATAGCAAAAAAAGAGATAATGAATTATAAACATGAAACATACCGAGGATAGATAACTATATAAACAATAATTTATATTTCATAATATAAGCTAAATTATAAATAAATTTTAGCTAAGCCTGATTGAATACGTAAACGAAAATAAAAGAGGAATTGGTAAATATGTGGATCATTATTGAAGTTTTTATAAATTACCACCTAAAATGAAATTCATAGCTAAAATGGGCTCTTTGAATTATAAATTTAAGAAACAACTCTGAAAATCCATTTATTAATCAAGCGCTCTTAAATATTAAATGGGGAGTACAACAAAAATTCATCAAGTATGTAAGAAAGGAAGAGAGATCGATCGATATGTCAGTTATATATAGCTACAGTCATATTTAATTGAAAGAAAACTAAAAGAGCTAATTCAAACATACAAAAAGAAACTGGAAAATTAAAAATAAATGTTTCATGCTACCAAAACCTTCTCACTTACAAGAGTTAGGGCTATAGTTAATAGATTAGAATAAATGGGGAAAATATGTGTATTGCCTCTGGCTTAGTTTTATATATAACGCTAAAAAATAATTGAACAATTTATTTTACTCAACCTAAAATAGATCAGGCCCACTTGAACGTCTTATACTCCAGACAGTGATAGAATATATTCTTGCACGAATATCAACATCATATATCATTATCAAATTTCAAGCATATAATTCCACCTTTTTTATTTTTTACATCTTAAAAAACTTTTAATCTACACAGGATCATTGACGTTTCAGTATATTTTGGGGTATGTAGACTGGATTTTTTTTTTAAATCATATAAAACGTTCGATTGTATGAACATTTTGCTTAGGGAAGATGTCCGATAAAGTAAAAATAAATACATTTTTCACTATATAAAATATTTTTTTCCGTTTTATTGCTTCTTTTATAATTTAAATTTTATCCTACAAGATACCGCCAATATTTTTTGTAATACCCTGAGGAATATTTAAATTTGCAGGTGTATTAAGTATTTTAATGTGATAATTTAAATTTTGAAAATAAAATTCTAACTCAAAATGACAGCATTTGGAACTTTTTGCATTTTCCCTTTAAAGTTAAACCGAGTTTTTGGAGGGCGAATAAAATTCATGTGGAATGTGTCTAACTTTTGGAACGAAAGTTAATAATTAAAGAGACATCTCAAAAATTTCACAACCTATTTTCACTCACTCGACATGCGTCATCATTTTGTGACTAAATTTTACTAACTCTAACTTTTTAGAGATGAAAATATGAAGTTGAGTCCTAATTTTTCTTTTCTTTAGAAAAATTGAGGACAAAAAACAATCATAGAAAAAAATAATCCGATGTCTTTCGCAGACGTCCAGAAATTGGCTCTAGTTAAACACTGCGAAACAGCATTCGTGTTTTATCCTTTATTAAGGATCAAAACCAAACATGCAAAGGAGGCGGTAATCTTTTTTAGAAATCCTCAGGTCTTAATACGATTATCAGCAATTGATGTAAAACTGAGCTTAAAAAAGGAATTTTTGTAAAATGAATTATAGTCCCTCTAAAAATATGCGTAGCGATAATTTACTGACCGCCTCCACAAGAGCATAGAAGATGCTAGCATTACGCATTACTCTAAAATGCCGCAGTTTAAATTTGATTATCTTCCCTTGTTACACTTTCATAATGACAATCTTCTAACAGAAGTTGTAACCCATAAAGCGATGAATTCAAGCCAATACTAGACACTAAAGTGAGTGGTTTTATGTATGTAAATATAATATATATCAGGGCTGAAAGTTAGGGCTGAGAAAGATTCTGGTTGTCATACATATATCCCTGGAATACCATTTCTGTAGTAAATAGTGTATAGATATCCTGGTCTATGGCAAACAAGGCTTGGTATACTTCCATGTTGTCTACTTTCCAATTCATTAACTCCGCAAATGACATCAACTATGGCTTTTACGAAGTATTGTTGAAGTCTTTGATGACAGAAGGTGATGAGTAGAATATATATTGAAGAGTTGCAACAAGATTTAGATGTGAATTCTACGTAGCGCTTAATTGTCAACTGAAGTTTCAAACTAAGTATACATATTGAGATTCTTAATTGTAGAGGAGACCTGATCATCAAAAGAGTAACTTCACACACCGATGTACAAGTTAACGATTTAGGAGTTACTTCTGATGATGTTACTTTGTAATAAACCGTGATTTGAACCAGAAACTCCTCTGAAGGAACCATTGATCTACTAGTTTTTAACTACGATTACAAACCTAAAAACGTTGTTATCTTTGCCATATTATCGTAAAATGGCTCCAATTAAGGGGGATCATGTAAATTTTGCCACCCCATAAAACTATTCTAAGAAGTAAGAAATTTGATGTAGGAAGAAAAATTTAAATCGGCACATAAAATTGGAAAATATATTCGTGAACAAGAAATGATTCGAAGTATATAAACTAACTCATAATTTGTTTAAACCAACTGAAATCGAACGAAATTAAATCATAGAAGTTTGAAATCTAATATTGCTGTAAACTTCTTCACCTATATAAATGCTGCTTCCTCGTTTTGTTTCCGTAGAAACCTCGTTCAAATATTGTCTAAGTACAGATGTGAAAGCTTTTAATTACAGGTAAACATGGCAATTGGTGCAGGATTCTAACTCCGACTAAGAAAACAGTTCTGTAGACTCTGTCTCATATGTTTTGCCAAAATGGCTAACGTCTTACGAGTATCTTACCCCTCTTGTAGGATGCACTTCGGATTCCCATGTAGTTAATAGTTCCTACCTAATAGAAAAACTTTATACCATCCCTTACCCTTCAGACTACACCCTTGTTAGCTTTGACGTTTGCTCCCTTTTCACTAAAGTTCCGGTTGATGATCTATTCCAGTTTCTTAAAGATAAATTGTGTAGCGTTAAATTACCTATACTTTCTAATTTATTCTTAAAACTTATCTCCCTCTGTGCATTTACTTTCAATGGTAAATTCTTTCGCCAAAAATTTGGTTAAGCTATGGGTAATTGTTTAGCCCCCGTTTTATCTAACTTATATATGGAATTTTTCGAAACGGTTGTAAATTTTCCTATAATCTGTTGTCGCTTTATTGATGATATCCTTTGCTTGTAGCCCAATTCTGAAAATATTTTTATTTTTTGGAAGAAACTTAATTTCCTTGTAGCTTCCATCAAATTTACCCTTGAAATAGAACAGAATGGAAGTATTCCTTTCCTTGATTTATTAATACACCGCACGCCTTCTGGTTTCAAATCTTCTGTCAATCGGAAACCAACTAATTCTTCTTCTTATATTCACTTTTACTACTCTCACCATATTAAAGTCGAAAGATCTATTTTTATTTCAATGATTTTCCGTGCACTTCGTGTGGTGAGTCCTAAATTCTTTGACTCTGAAATTTCCCAAAAGTTTTTGACATCGGCCATAAACTTTGCTATCCTTTTCATTTCCGTAATAAATGTCTTCAGTTAGCTAAAAAGTCTTTTTATCGTTTTGAACCTCGCGCGCTTTTTAATAAAAAGAATACTCTTGTACTTCCATCCATCCTTTGCTTCTCCTTCTCATATTTCAAAATCTCTAGCCATTTGTGTAGTATTTAACTATAATAATACTATCTCTAAACTATTAGTCAAGAACGCCCCTATTGGTAATGTATATTGCGTAAAATGTATCGACTGCTCTAAATATTACTTTGGCCAATCAGGTAAATGTTTAAAAAAGCGAATTTCTCAGCATAAATATAGTGTCCGTCGTGGCGAAGAAAGCAGCTCATTTTATGTTCATATGTCATATCTTAATCACAATATTGATTGAAATTATGTTAAAATCAACTGTCATAATAACGAGAAAATTTTACGAAATATGGAATCGACTTTTATTAGTAAATTCCCAAATTTTAATTTAAGTCCTGGCCTATATAAACTTGATGGTTATTTTAAAAATTATATTCACAATGCATTGTCGAAAGTTTTAATTTGAGACTAAATATTTATATTAATCTTAATAAACTATATAATTTTATTTGTGCATCTATGTAGTCTTATATTTATGTCTGTGTATTTATTTTAATTTGAGTCAAGTCTTTAGAACATTTGTACTTATTCTATCTTGGTCTTTCAATCCTGACCTCTGAGGTTAATCTTCCCCTATCACTTTTAATCCTCTCTAACTTACGTATATCCGAAGAATTAACCTCAACCTTTATCAAAGAAAAAGTAATTTGGATGAAAAATATCGCCCCTCGTACCCGTCTCCATTTTTATTGCCAACACCCTTCTGGGACAGCGTTTTTTGATATTGAGCTCTGAGCTTTAAACCAACCAATAGTAGTTAGGTGTCCATCGATTTCAGCGATGACGTCACATCAAGCCCTTGAAAAGAATAAGTTGGGCATAGAGAGAAACTTGCACAAAAAATGCTTAGAGTGGAAAGGGGCTGTGCATTCCTCAGCCCACTATCTTGGCACTCCATAGTTGGGTTGGTGGCAAGGTAGTCTAAGACGACCAGCTATTGTAAAGTGTTGCAGGAGACTGCCGAGTCGTCGGTCTTATAACGCTCGCCTAGTGCGGGTCACCACAGCAGATTTTGCATTCGGGGTTGACTACCATTTAGCCTGTGGTGAGCGAGATTACGAACTTCGCTTCAAGGGCTAAGAACTCCGTTCACTACTGGCTCGTTGTTTTGATGTAGGTTCCTCCCACACAAAATTAGAATTCAGCGAAGCACCTGATTATTATTTCCTGACTACCCTTATATATGTATGTTTATTTTCAGATGTATGTGTAGTATATATGTTTTTATGCATATATATGCATGTATATTTATAATGTAACACTTTAGGATGGCTTAGGATAAGCTCTGTGTTCTTTATTTTAGGCTTTTTCTTTTTTTGAACTTTATCTTTCTCATTTTATGACTGGTATATAGTGTATAACCCCTTATCCATTTTTTGTTATTATTTCTGGACTGATGGAAGCCCAGTAACTTGCGAAACAAGTATCGTATGTAAATATTATATTTGCAAAAACTTTTTAAAAACGGCGTCTTCATCATTTTATAGTCGCGTGGACGCGACTATAGGTAGTTCGGCCGGAGGTAGATCGGCCAGGTGGTAACCGTTTTACTTTTCTAATGTGTTTTTTGTCAATAACATCGTAACTATTCGGCCGATTCTAACGAAATTTGAAGTCTTTATGTTGTTTTACATTTTCTTTCGAATGGTATAATTGTCAGGGTCCTCCCTAGGTTATTCCCGGAATCTTTAAAGGTTTTGAAGTTCGTAAGGTCATATGGTCATGACTCTATAAGTCACTATGTGGGTCCGTAGGTCTATCGGTCGGATGGTGGTAGCCATTTTTCTTTTCAATTATCTTTTCGGCAATAACATCATATTGGGAACCCTTATGTGGTTTTACATTCTATTTTAAATGGTATAATTCTCAAGTTGCTACCAAAGGTTAGTCCGTGAATTATTAAAAGAAAACTAACTATGGGTCGGATTCCCCCACTTGTGGAAAGTCTTGAAGGTCGTCAGGTCATAGGGTCATAAGTCAGAATAATTCAAAGCACGCGAATTAGGTCTGTTGACCTTATTTACTTTAGATTACAATTCAATTAATATGTGCAAATGATATCACTTGCTGTACTTATCAAGTCAATAATTTGATACTGAATTTAGTGATTATTGCGAAAAAACGAGCTGTTTAAGTCAATGAGAATATTCGTTCCTTAAAGACAAAAATAGCGAATAAATTCAAAAGAGAGAATTAAGTGACAACAATGTATAAGTTCGTTGACACAAAATACTGTAGAGTAAAAAGACATTATAAACATCCTGTTAAGTGCTACATAAGAAGTCGCATTCCAGGGTACAGGCGTGTTCAACTTGCGGGAATTTAAATATAAACATAGGAGAATGAATGAATTCCATGTGTATAAAATAATGAAGTAGAAATTCAATAACATTTGCAAGAAGCTGTGTTAACACTTAACATCGATGGATAATGTAGAAAGGAAGTATATGGACTTATGTACAAAAAGAAACTTTACTAAATGTGTGAAAGAAAACTAAAAGGCATTAGTTCCGCAGACGTTGAATGGCGAAAAAAAAGTTATTACATTCAGAGGATCTCCTAGATATTCTTTCGCTTTAGATCATAGTTTATAGAAACCCCACATAAGATTTCGCATTTGGAGTTGAATTTTATGTATTTTATTTTTACGAAGCTCTTTCTTCCTAGTCAGGGTATGTTTTCACTTTGCACATTCAATAGGTTAAAGACTATATTCAAACCGTGTAAACTTTGGCCTTCAGACAGGTCATGAGCAAACATTGGATGAGCGTTGGAACGACGGCGACAACACAATTTTTTCACATCTTTAGTTGAACGTTTCGCGCTAAATTTAGCGTGTTTTGGTGACTCAATTATACCGGTAGCGGGACCACGACCGTTTCTGGCCCTCTTCCGAGCCTAGTCAGAGAGAATTAGTGTTCTAAGGGCCCGGTACTCACGGACTCCTTTGCGCTCCTGAATGGATGTAGGTCTTAATTTCGAGAATGAAATATTGCTAACCAATATTTCTCATTCATTTTCTGTCAAAGGGTAACTCTACACTCATACAGCGGTGTCCGTTCGTACACATGGAATCACACGCACTATCAAAGCCGCCTGAAAATCCATAATGGATAGCTTTCTTAAAGCTCCCCGAGGAAAATATTCCCGCGAAATTAAATATGGATTCTGAGATAGAGATATATGAGGCTGTCTAGCATAAGCTCCTCTCAACGTCAGCTTAAAATGCCAGAATTGTATTCAGGTAGAGAAAGGATTTGGCCTCATATTCACTTGCCCAACGGCTCGGCCTAAATTTAGGTTGAATTTGCGTTTTTTCTTCTTCTATCTTTGCTTCCAGGTTCAGTGTAACTGAATCTATCCATTATTACTCCATACTTTTATCAAGTGTTTTAAAGTTTACTAAGACATTTAATGCCATATAGAAGTAGTCTAAGTAATAAAAAAGGCGGTTTAGTCTAAATTACGCTGTGCCAAAAAAGATATTGTAATCAATTGCTCCTACTACGAATTTCGGCAATATTTATAGTGACTAAGTTTTTCGTCATGATACCAAACAACATCTAACCAAAACACTAACAAAAACACTCAATATCACCGAGGTATTTGCATGTCAACTTTTAAATCAAGAAAATAAAATACAATAAATCACCACCATCGTTAGTCGTTACATGCATCAATAAAAAGTTTTTTTCTCATATCACTTTGTAAAACTATCTCTTTAGGGATTATGAATAAGAGGAGCGCACGCGTTTTGGGATACTAAAACCCGTAATACATCTTCGTCCCGTTGAAATAGTTTCCTAGGAGTAATATTTTGATGGCGGAGAGAATCTATCACCCCTTATAAAGTCACAAAATGTCAATATTTAAACTCGATTCTGCAAAGGAAGAATTCTTCCTTTGCAATAGTTTCGTAGGAGTAATATTTTGATGGCGGAGAAAATCTATCCCCCCTTATAAAATCACAAAATGTGAATATTTAAACTCGATTCTGCAAAGGAAGAATCCTTCCTTTGCAATAGTTTCGTAGGAGTAATATTTTGATGGCGGAGAGAATCTATCACTCTTTATAAAGTCACAAAATGTAAATATTTAAACTCGATTCTGCAAAGGAAGAATTCTTCCTTTGCAATAGTTTCGTAGGAGTAATATTTTGATGGCGGAGAGAATCTATCACCCCTTATAAAGTCACAAAATGTTAATATTTAAACTCGATTCTGCAAAGGAAGAATTCATCCTTTGCAATAGTTTCGTAGGAGTAATATTTTGATGGCGGAGAGACTCTATCATCCCTTAAAAAGTCGCAAAATGTCAATATTCCAACTCGATTCTGCAAAGGAATAATTCTTCCACAACTTTTCGTGATTTTATAAAGGGTGATAGACCCTCTCCGCCATCGAAATATTACTCTTAAGAAACTCTTACAAAGGTACGAAGAGGTATTACAAGATTTAATAACCTTAAACGCGTGCGCACTTCTTATTCAAAATTATTTTCCTTCATCCTAATCTTGTGACTACGAATAATGCAACGTTGCTCATTTAAAAAAATATGTAACGAAATAATTAATCTTATAGATTTTGAGCTAATTTTCTTGCCTAAATTTTTTTAACAATTAAAATTTAATAAGTTAAATAAAATGAAATTAAAATAAAATGAAATTAAAATAGAATTTAGGTATGTACTACAGATGGATTTGTTTGTTTTATTTACTAGATAAATCCTGATGCTCTATGGATGCCTTATTGTTTGCATAAACCTAAACTGTGGTTGTACGAAAGCCTCAAATTTACTATTTTGACTTATAAAAACTACAAACTACTATAAAAAAATATTAGAGTACCCAAAGATATATTGATTCAATTTTAGGTTGTGAAAATCTTTAATAATCAATGTTTATATAAAAGTTTTAAATTCTATACTTAATAAATATATATTAACGTGTAAACAAAATATATGAAATAAAGTTAGTTCAATTCAATTCTTTTTTATTTCTAACTACTGCAACGAGATATGGATCTGTAAACCAAAGTGATTTTCCCCATTCACATACTAAATCTAAAAAGAAACAATTATTTAAAAGAATAATGGCTAAATCTTTATTTAAAAAAAAAATTGACGCATCCATAAACAAGTTTGGAAGAATTCATGTTTAAATTTAATTATAAGAGTCAGAAACTGCAGTTTCCCCCTTCCGTGGCTTAAGATTCGTGACCTGGCTCTAATTAATTATAGCCTTCAGAAATAAATTGGATTATATCGTCGTTCTTATAAATGAAGCCCCCTCACCGCCATAGCAAATCTCCTACTACTCGTTGCAAAATATAAACCACCCATTTAGAGTTAAAGGATTGTGATTTAGATCTTAAGGAAAATGTGCGAAAAAGTAATAAGAAAATAGAATATTGCAGATAGTACCATCGAAAACACGCCCTAATTTTCAATTTAATTAGGTAATGCATTGAACGAGCACTGGCGAATTAATATTGAGAGTAGTAACTAGAGACAGGCTCGGCCAAGACACAAAGAAGTAGAGAATAGAGGTAAAGGAATGTTTTGCAGGCGTGACCAAAGTTTTATCCCTCCCATCTGAAGGTTACCAGTGGATCCTATAAACTTGAAGCCTTCTGGACTCATTTAGCTGACCTACTACAAAGTTGAAAATCGCCCCCATCCTACCGGATAAAACATATTTTTTTATTTTCATTGATTGGAATGAGAAAAATAGAGAATGGGTGAATTATAAACTGGAATAAATAAGAAAAAACAAATCAAGGGGGAAAAAAAATGAAGGGACTAAAATAGCAAATAATGGCAACCCTGAAATATCATGGCAAGAAAAACATTATCATCTTCAAGAAAGAATATTATCGAAGATGACCTGGTACCGAGAAGTAAGCTGAAGGCCTCTCTCGTGATAAACATGCACTTTTGTAAGCATAATTGGGATAATATTAGAATAAATAACAGATTAAATGGAGAGGGAGAATAAGATAAACAACAAGTGACGTTTCGCTCTTCCGGAGCTTCCTCAGGAAGAACCTTGGACCCCTTGTCGTTTCTCTTATTCTCCCTCTCCATCCGTTGTCAAAGACACCAAGCAAAACAGAGTAAATATAGAAATATACTAAATAGCGAAAAATTGTATATAGGAGAAAACCAGATAATACATTTTTGATTCCATTAAGATAAAATGACAAACAGCAAGGAAAGAACAAAAAAAAAGAATACAGATTTTGCATAGCTTCTATGATACTAAAACGAACTAAAATAAAAAAATGAAGGAAATGTTAAATGCATCATATTATACGGCAAAGAAAAAAACAAACACATACAAAGTTAAATGGATATAATATATGACAAGAGAAAAATGTGAAATATAAATAGAGCAGACTGTTTTGAGAAAAGAAATAAAGACATGAAAGCTAAATTCTCGTACCCCGCTTGGCGTTTATGAACGACGCAAGGTCTATAAATTTTCTATAATAGCCAAGCAATAGAGCTCTGAACTACAGCTAGGAAAGTTTATCACAAAATATCTGGGCATGAGAGGATAGTAAATATCATTTTCGTAGCAATTCTGATATTATAAATTCAATGTAGGTATTCTTTTGTCAGAAACATACAATTTAAAAGAATACCTTATACTTTCCCGAAGAGCATGGACGCATAAATACTTATATACAAAGAGAGAGAAAGATAGAAAAAAAGAAGGAAGGAGGAAGAGGGGAAAAGAGAGAAAAAGAGGGAAATGGAGAGAGAGAGAGGGGGGATGGGATGGAGAGAGCGAGAGAGAGAGAGAGAGAAAGAGATATATACACACATATATATAAATATATATATATATATATATATATATATATATATATATATCCTTGGTCAGAAATGTAAAGTTCCTCCAGGAGATTTATATATTTAACTTTTAATCAAACTTTTTAGAATAAATCTTATTATTCATCATAAATATGTATGATAATAATGTGTATTTTACTAAATAGTGTGTAATTAATAAAATGGTATATTTTCTAAATTCTGAATGAAATCAATGTTTCTCATCTTAAATTTGTGACTATTGTGTATTCAAAATCGTTCTGAATAAATAATATGACTAAAACTAAAGAACTTAGTGAAGTTATTTATTAAGTTCTCCATGGCTGAGTGTTATCATTCCAAGTAGAAATTGCTAAAACGAATGTTCAAGATATGCTGTTCAAACTTCTATGAACGATATCAAGGGATCAAGAACTTTGTATCAAGGTTGAGCCGCGGCAGAAAACATCAACAACTTAACTAGCAGCGAAGGACAAAGAAGCTTTAAATTAAAAAAAATACTACCCAGAACTGTTAAAAGGGGTATGTGAGAAAGAGTATTGCATTTTTCTTTTACATGTAATTAATGCAATTCCATTTAAATATATCCTGGAGGAAGAGTTGGGGAGGCATTTCTGCCTTCTTGTGTTGTACTAAATATGAAGCATAGATGTGATTCTAGCATGATGTGGGGCTGTACGTCTTGATCAGAGACAGGGGAGATGTTTTTATAGCAGGGAGCAATAAACTCTACAACTTATCCCACCATGTTGTTACAAGTTTTAGAACCATATATCCATAAGTTGAACCCCACAACAAAAAGAAATAAAGTTATATTTCAGCAGTGCAATGCCCTAAACCATACATCCAAACACATCAAGAATTGGTTTGTAGAAAGGAGATCACTCCTATGGAGTTGCCACCGCAGAGACCAGACTTAAATAAAAAGAACTGTAGGAAAAACTACAAACAGAGTCGGAAAATTAAGTAAAAACCATGCCACGAAAAATTATGGGTATTTAAAACAAAGGGTTGTCTAACTAAGTATTTATAATATATATATATATATATATGTATATATATATATATATATAAATATATATATATATATATATATATATATATATATATATATATATATATATATATATATATATATATATATATTTATAGCTAATGCTAACACTAGCTGCAGAAACAAGGCCCTAAGGTCCGCTCACGGCCAGTCCGGTTACAGAAGATGTTAACTAACACTTTCGAACGTTAGAGTATCATGCTTTTTTTACATGCTGTTTTTTATGTTTTTTTAACTATTTCAACTCTACGGTACACACCTATCTACATCTGTACCCTTTATATATATTTTTACATGATTTTTTAAAAATATTTCTATTCTACTGTACACACTTATCTGCATGTGCATCATTGGGCTTTTATTTAAATGCCTTTTCTAACTATTTCACTTATACGGGAAACGGTCACGCTTGGGGAATGGGGGCAGCCCTGGTTTTAGCCGGGACTGGGTGTGAACCCTTTGTGCCGCCAGCTTTACTAGGGGAGCGTCCGGGTTGAGTAGAACCCGCAGAAGGGCTCCTAATGGACGCAAAAACAACCGTGCTCGTTGGCCTGGATGGGCCAGGAGCAAAGGGTGTCTTTTTAACCATTGAGGCGTAAGACGTCCCAGGCAGAGCCGGGCGCGCCAGGACCAAGTATTTAGCCTCGCGGAATGATAGTCGATCCTGGGCCTGAGCGGCCAGGATTTCTTTCTCAAGGAGGTATGCACCACATTGCTTCGAAGAAGCGGGGTGCGGCTCTCCGCAATTGACACACTTGGCCACACACGATTTTGACTTATCGTGTGCGGCCTTGAAGCAATTTACACATACTTCGGGTGACCTCGGCTTTGCACGTCTACATGAACGATTCGTATAGCCGAAGCGGTGACAGTAATAGCAACTCCGTGGCAGTGGCACGAATGCTTTCACGCGGTAGTGGTACCAACTGGCATGCACCGACTTAGGGAGCTTGTCACAGTCGAACGTGACAATGAGTGTAGGGGTGGGTCTCGAGGCCCCTCCCTGTTTTCTCATCACACGTTCGAACTTGACTGCCCCATGGTCGGCCAGCAATCTAAGGTGATGTCTTCTATGGAGTAGTCAACGAGTTCCCTCACATAAATTACTCCTTTCACGAAGTTCAGGATAGAGTGCGGCGTCACACTCACCGGGGTACCATCAAGTGTCCGAAGAGCACTTATCTTGGCCGCCTCGGAGGGATCCGCCGCATTCGCCACAAGGCTCCCGCCTGAGAAACGGGTCAACTTCGGTTCTCTACCAATTACACTAGCTAAAGCTCTCCTCTGATAAATCTTGTTGCCCTTGGCCAACATGCTGCCATCAGTGGAGCGAATAATTAAGAAGCGTTTGAATCCAGGTAACCTCAGAATGAGGGGCCCCGATGATATCGAGGCTCCGCCCTCCGCACTTTTTGTCTTAGTCAGGGGCTCCGCACCCTGGGGACCTGAGGGTCCGGATGTGCCGATCTTGGCTTGGTCGCTTAACGAAGTGGCAGCAGACCCATCCGTCCTCGCAAACCCGGGAATGGAGAGGAGCCTCGAGTCTTTTTTCTGTTTTTTTTTTCTTTTATTAGAGGAGGGCGGGGAATGAACTCGCTTCTCCCCTGCTGGCAGGAGCACCCAGGCCAGATGGACCAGCCTCAGCTAGGTCCTTCTCCGAGATGGAGAAGGTCCTAGCAGTCGCAGGGGCACCGGTTGGAGGAGATTCCCCCTCCCCTCCTTGTACTGCTTCTGAAACCATAGCCGTTTGAGGAGGACCTTGCATAGGGGCGAACCAGAGTTCGGTGTTTGGCGCCGAGCCCTCATTCGCTTCCATGGAAGGCCTTACCGTCTGAGGCTGGGTTGTCTCAAGGACCATGTCTATCTCAGGGGGGGGCCTCCAGTTGACCATCCCCCCAGGACATCACAGGTCCCATTTGCAGCGCTGTCACAAGTCAAGTCGGGAGGCAGAGGACTTGACCCCGGCAAGTTTCAATATTCTTGCCAGAGGTCTTTTGAGGGAAGCAAACGAAGGGGCCTGGCTTCCCTCTGTCGCCTAAGGGGGCTTGCCCTACCGAGCCGCTTCAATGGGGAGCGGTTGGCTATGGGCTGCCTGCTGGCTTTCCTGGCATTCCCCTCGGAAAGTAAAGGGGAAAAGGCCCTGGGAAGAGGGAGGTGCCCGAAAGCCCCTCCAGAGAAGGGGGTGAGAGTAAGTCCCCTACACCCATAGGCGTAGGAAAGGAGTAAGCCTCCTCTCCAGTTAGAGAAATTTGAAGGGGCCCCTGCGCAAGCATAGAGGGGGGGAGCCTCCATTTTCTCTCTGGAGCTGCCTAAGGGCGGCTCCGTTGTTCTTAAAGTGGAAATGGGGAGAGATTTTTTGTTTGTAAGTTTTCATTCATGGGCATGGTGACCCTTTTTTTCTTACGGGAAGCAAAAGCTCATCACCCCTCACAGTAGCCCGCTCTGCAAAGGGTGCGTACAGGCCTGGCAGAGCTAGGTGTCACCATATAAGGCCACCCCTCCAGCCTGGTGACGTGGCATCTCTTCGGCATGGCGGCTCCACCTTGGGCACAGCGGAAAAAAAATAGATGGTGAAGTGAGAAGGAAAAGGGATGTGAGGGAGGTATGGGCGGGGATGAAGCAAGTTGTTAAAAACCCACCATCCTAAACCGGAGTTCAGGGGTTAGAGAACATTGTCCCCTCAACCCTCAGCCCCATTCCGGGATAGTTAGCTGAGAAGAAGGTCAGCATCTACCTTGTGAAATTAGAGTAGAGAAAGTTGTGGGAGAGGTTGTATGAAAAGCGAGGAAACAGGGGGGAAACACAGGTGTCTGAAGGAAGTCGGAGAGGCTAAGCTGGGGTCAGACGGGGTGCTGAGTCCCATCAACATGGCGGCCAGGATGGCATATCGTCGCGCCCCTTACGGGGAAAGCAACCTGAAGTCGTCGTGGCATTGGGGGGTAGATCCATGGGAACAGTCGCTGCGCAATGGCACGCAACTTTAAGTTCCCATCGACCGACCTCCCATCTTCTTTGCCAAGCAGTCCGAAGAGCTGCCCGTATTCGTGCCATGTTGTCGGTGTGAGGAAGAGTGAAACGCTGGTCCGGTCGCAGAGTCCTCGCGGACTCTTTGGCTTTAGTTTAGAAGTCGTTAGCAGAATACGTGAGTATACTTCTAATCACCTCAGTTCTTGTTGTCAAAAGTTGATTAATTAGCTAAGTTTGATTTTAATTGTTTGTTTAGTCAGGAATTCCAGAAAAAAAGGCATAATACAAAAAATATTTTAATAGAAAAGAATTTATAAGTTACTTGCATGCGACTGTCTAAGTTACAATGTCGGTCCGTAGGTCGGTTGTAGGTCGGTCGGTCCGTAGGTCGGTTGGTTGGGTAGTAACAATTTTTTCTTTTTTAATGAGTTTTTTGGGCAAAAACATTATAACTATTCAGCCCATTCTAACGAAATTTGAAACCCTTTATATTCTTTGACATTCTATTTCGAATGATATAATTTCCAAGGTCCTCCCAAGGTTAGTCCTGGAATTTTCAAAGGGAAACTTACTATGGGTCGGATTACCTCCACTTGTTGAAAGATTGGAAGCTCGTATGGTCATAAGTCAGAATTATTGAGAGCAACTTCGGTCTGTTGGCTTTGTTTTTCCTCTATGTAATAATTTTCTCTACAGATTCCTTCCTAAACTACCAAATTAACTTAAAACATCTAATCACCGTCACGAACACAACATAGCATCTCCACCCCAACGTTAGCCTCTCCCTAAGAATGTTTTTAATATTGAATCTGTAAAGAAAGAGGTGCAGTTAGAGGAAGTGACTACGAGGAAGCTATTTAACTAAAGTGGCTCTTGCGAGCAGTACGGCCAGGTTGGGCCCGCGAGGATTGCAGCCTAGAAAGCAGGAAATCCTATAGATATCGAGTATAACATGGGTACAACCTTGCCTGGTAGTTACCGAGAGGAAAGGTTTACTTCCCAAATAGACGAACCTGGCCGGAATATGCTGTTACCATAGCAATGCTTAGCATTCTGACCACTACATTAGACATGATCTATTCGATTCAGTCACTCCCTTGGCGTGAATGGGGAGCGTTGCCGCAAGATTGACCGATGCAGTCACTCCCTTGGCGTGAATGGGGAGCGTTACCGCAAGATTGACCGATGCAGTCACTCCCTTGGCGTGAATAGGGAGCGTTACTGCAAGATTGACCGATGCAGTTTGACGATGGCTTATCATCACTTTAAATTCAATATTTATCAAATAATAAGTAAACCATAATCATGTATCTACCTAAAATTCCCCTTCTCTACTGGTGGGAAGCATCCAATATCTGAATTTCTCTCGATGTTTAGAGGGCATTTATTCCGGGTCAGTCTGATTGTAAGTGTTCCAGGCTATTATTCTTTAAGCTTTCTTTCAGGGCTCGATTAACATGTTTTACCACAAATACTCCTCTCTTATTCGGATCCTGATAAAGATATTTTTTAGTCGTGTGTACGCGATTCTATAAGTTACTATGTCGGTCAGTAGGTCGATCGGTCAGTAGGTCGGTCGGTCGGTCGGTCGGTCGGTCGGTCGGTCGGATGTTAACCGTTTTACTTTCCAAAGTGTTTTTGGCAATAATATCGTAACTATTAGATTGATTCTAACGATATTTGAAACCCTTATGTTTTTTTTTCATTTCCTTCCAAATGATATAATTGCCAAGGACCTCCCAAAGTGAGTCGGGGAATTATTGTAAGTTTTGGAGGTCATATGGTCCTAAGTCATAATATTTGAGGACACGCGACTTCGGTCTGTTCACTTTCTTTTAATAACAGGCTGCTTTCTTTAGCAAACTTTTATCCTACATCTTTATAGATAGCAATTTTATATACATTATAAAGTAAATTTTGTTTTATAACTGGTCATAAATAGTTATATAGGAGATACGTGCAGAAGCAAGTCTCTCCTGGTGGTGGAATTCAAGCTTAGTTTTTTTATAGATGCGAAAAAAGTGCTTTCCTGCTTCTGAAGCTTCGACTTAATTATGAGGTTGCCCAATTAAGCCACAGGGTCCAAACGTTTGAATCTAGGACTGTAGAACTTACTGGAGTTTGGAGAGATTCTGGCATAGGTAGTTAAGTGGAACAAAAACAATGCTTGTGTGGTTATAATAGCAAACTATCGCCGCATTCATTCTGAATTGGGGCGCTTAGTGTGGGTAAAGAGCATTCCTCAGCATGTCCTATGCAGAATGAATGTGGCAAGAGATTGCTATATTAACCGTATAGCAAAGTGCGTCATTGCAAGTTATTTAAAATAAATACTTTATTTGTTTCTGTTTTATCAATGTTTGATATCTCGCCTATTTCCTTCATCATATTTTGTCAAAGTACTCATGGTAGAATTTGTAGAACAATCTAGGGGAAAGTACTTATCAGGAGCTACATATGCGTTGAGCACAGTAGCTATTTGCCAGGAGTTTGGGGGGATACCTTCTGTCCAGATCATGTTGAGAAAAATCTAACAGAAAGGCCATGCCTCGCTCACCTAGGTATCGGTGCCTGGCATACGGGACATCGTCTGGACCGTGGATGGTGTCCGCGCACGAAGCGAGAGCAGAACGCAGCTCTTTTTTCGGGAGATGGGAGAGGAATTTTCCTAAATCTTTGAGCATCTATGAAATGCCGTTTTGGCGTAATGGACTTTATTTAAATTGAATTTGACCGTTGAAATTGGGTAGACTTTTAAATAGCTCATCATTTGCATACTAAGAGGAAGAATGGGAGTCCCGAGTAAGAAATCAGCTTCCAATTCTTTTAATCTAACGTAGAAGTAACCTCCAATTCTATAATGTGGATGCACGAAGTATAAGGAATAAAATAGAAAAGTTTAGAGCAATAAATTCGACCAGGAGTTGTGATATAATGAAAATATAAGAAAGTTTGACTGAAACCATTGAGCATTCTTTGCTGATAAAGTTTTGGTTTTGGTATAAAATGGCTTTTACCTAAGGGTTAATGAAGAAGGAGTAAGTTATGGTATATATCAAAAATCTCAGAGCTCTTCTTAGCTAAGTAAATACGACGTTGGTCTCCCAACGTCGCAGGAGCGGATTCGATCCCGAATCCCGGCATGAGCGGACACAAACGTCAGCGCACGTAGAGATCTGGCTACTTTTCTATCCTAAAAGTATTTTGGTAAATTTTAACGTAAATTACTATTCTCTGCTCATTTCGCTCCGACGAAATGAATAAAAATTTTCCCCGAAAGTAATTTTCCATTCAGAGAGAAAGAAAATGAATAAATCCCCAGGTCCAGACATGATTTATTCCCATTATTTTACAAATTTAAGGGAAGTTATCACAAAAAATATTAACTTTAATAAATCAATTGAAAAGGGGATTACCCCCTTAATTATAAAATAGCGAATATATAAGCAAATATTTGCTAAAGGAGCAAGAAAGAAAAATCTCAGGAAATTATATATCGATCATCTCGAGGTCCTATATTGAAAAAAACTATGGAATTCATAATAAGAGAAGAAATAGTTGAACATTTGCACTACCATGATTTAATAGCTAAAAATAGTTTAAAAAAAATAGTGTTTGACAATTTTTATTTACATACGAAATGATTCAACCGCAGGATTCAGAATTCTGAAACTTGTGTTGATGTAATTTCAAATCCGTTTACTAAAGTCCCGCATAAACGGATGCATAAAGAATTGGTTTTATGGATTTTTAGGTAATTTATCTAAGTGGATTAGAGTCTGATTGAAAACCAGAAACCTATTTATTGAAATCATTATAATGAGTCGTGAAGAATGTTGTTCGGTAGGATTCTGTTCTAGAACTATTATACTTAGTTTTATATGTGAATTGTATTGATACAAAATTAGTCGATAGACTATATGTAGAGTACCGTCCAAAACAGGAGGACAAAATAACAAAGTTTATCTTTTCTTGAAAATCCTCGCTCAACATCAGTGGCGGATACAGGATCAAACTGGAGGGGGAGGGGGGGCTAACCTTAATTCCTCCCTCTGAGTAGTCTGAGAAAAGAGCATTGATGATTAATAAGGGTTATATTCCACAGTATTAATAATAGAAAACAGCATCTCATAAAACAGAGCACTAACTCTCTCAGATCCATTTTTCCCACATCAGAAAATTAGGAGTTGTGATTTATTGTAGTTTTGGGACGTCAGCGAAGGCAAAATACTGAATTTAATAATCATTATTGAGATTTTTCCAGTATTTTAACATGTATCATATATGATACATTCGCTAAAAAAGAATTGTACACATTCTATATTATTACATAACTCTTTTTGAAAAGCGGAATACAAGTTTGGCTTACAAAAGAAATACAAACATAAACGGTTCTCGAATTTTGAAGGAGGGAGCTTCAGGCTTCAGCCTCCTAGCCCCCACTCCCCCACCTACTGGATCCGCGCGTGTTCAACATTCAGGAATATTTCATGGAATATTCTTTGAAGTTTGCTGTGATGGTCTCCAAGTTTCATTCAATAACGGCTAAAAAGAGTATTAGGGAAATGATGTCAATTGGAAGAATAAATGCGCCCATTGCGAAATCTAAAAGTCCATAGGTCGGTGTGCACGAACCATCCCGAGTACAAGGGACAGGCGGTAGCGACTCCGCCCATCCCAGTACCGGGACAGGTAACGTGCGCGAAGATCATCCAGATTAGGGCATTCGACAAGAATGTGCCAAACAGTCTGGGGAACAACGCAGTAATCGCAGTAGGGTGCTGGCAAGCGCTCCATCAAATGGCGGTGCGTCCCGTGAGTGTGCCCAATTCGGAGACGAGAGAAAGCAATCAGAAGCCTTCAGGGCATTGGGGGGTAGGTCCATGGGAACAGTTGTGGCGCAATGGCACGCAACTTTAAGTTCCCTTCAACCGTCTCCCATCTTCTTCGCCAAGCAGTCCGAAGAGCTGCCCGTATACCTGGCATGTAGTCAGTGTGAAGAAGAGCGAAACGCTGGTCCAGTCACAGAGTCCTCACGGACTCTTTGGCGCCATCATCGGCGAACTCATTCCCCGCAATTTTTACATGTCCAGGAACCCAGCAGATGAAAATCTCGACATCTGCCCGGCTCGCCAAAACAGTGGAGTTACGGATATCACGAACCAGGGGATGCGGAGATTCCAATGCCCCCAGAGCACTCAGCGCGCTTTGTGAGTCGCTATAGATCACAATCCGGTCTCCAAACCGGGCACGTCGCGCAATCTCCCGTAGCGAGTGATGTATTGCCACCAGCTTGGCCGTGAATACAGACGCAGCGCCTGGCAGAGCCTTGCTGACTTCAAACAGAGGGGATACGGCGTGGAAGCCGAACCCTCTTGTGACACCGAGTCATCCTTATACACTGGCGCGGTTCTTGCGTGACACGAGTTGTGCTCCAAAAAAGTCGAAAGCAATACTACCGGTGCTGTACAAGTTTTAGGAGCAGAGGCGTGGCGAAAAATAGCCAAATGTGTTACCCTCCAAGGTGGCGTCCTGGGCAGAACCAAGGGCGCCACCGGTCCGAGGGCCATACCTAGCTCTCGAAGGAGTTTCCTGGCCCTAACCCCAAAAGGCTAAGGATATGACTGGTGTCTCTCGGTGGCATAGGCACCGTCAAAATCAGCTGCAGATGCAGTGAGAGCTGTTGGTGACTGAGGAAGTAGTCGGGCTCGCGCGTACAGGCGAGTGATGCACTGTACGCGGCGTAGAGCGTGTATCATCTTACCAGCATCGACTAGTAGGCTCTCAATGGGGCAAGTGCGGAAGGCACTGGTCGCAAGGCAAGGCCAGTGTGGTGGATCAAGTCCACCTTCCGCAATAAACACTCGGCTGTGGATGCATAAAACTCGCTTCGAAAGAACAAAGGATCGATAAAAAAGTAAGGCAGTAGCCCTATCAGCGCCCCAATTATTTATTATTATTTATTTAAGGGGCTATCTGGCGACTGCCGACTTAGGCATAAGTCGCCGTAAACAAACAGCCTAGTTCTAGGCTACTTCAAAAAATGGAACAGGAAACAACAATAAAAAGAAATAACAATAACAATAACAAAACAATAACAAAAACAATAACAACAATTAAACCTGGTTAAATGAAAGGGAGAAGGCCGGCCTCCCCCCAAAAGTCAACAAGTGCACCAGTCAAACTGCACGCACTCGTCCCGAGTACAAGGGACAGGCGGTAGCGACCCCGCCAATCCCGGTACCGGGACAGGTATCGTGCGCGAAGATCACCCAGACTGGGACATTCGACAAGAATGTGCCTAACAGTCTGGGGGACTACGCAGTCGTTGCAATAGGGCGCAGGCGAGCGCTTCGTCAAATAGCGATGCGTCATACGAGTGTGTCCGATTCGGAGACGAAAGAAAGCAACCTGAAGCCGTCGCGGCATTGGGGGATAGGTCCATGGGAACAGTCACGGCGCAATGGCATGCAACTTTAAGTTCCCTTCGACCGTCTGCCATCTTCTTTGCCAAGCAGTCCGAAGAGCTGCCCGTATTCCTGTCATGTAGTCGGTGTGAGGAAGAGCGAAACGCTGGTCCGGTCGCAGAGTCCTCGCGGACTCTTTGGTGCCCTCATCGGCGCGCTCATTCCCCGCAATTCCTACATGTCCAGGAACTCAGCAGAAGATAATCTCGACATCCACCCGGCTCGCCAAAACCGTGGCGTCACGGATATCGCGAACCAGAGGATGTGGAGATTCCAATGCCCCGAGAGCACTCAGGGCGCTTTGTGGCACGGTTCCAGCGTGACACGATGTGTGCTCCCAAAAGGTCGAACGCAATACTCCCGGCACCGTACAAGCTTTGGGAGCAGAGGCGTGGCGAAAAATAGCCAAATGTGGTACCCTCCAGGGTGGCGTCCTGAGCAGAACCAGGGGCGCCACCGGCCCGAGAGCTATATCTACCTCTCGAAGGAGTTTCTTGGCCCTAAACCCAAAGGGCTTAGGGTATGACTGGCGTCTCTCGGCGGCATAGGCACCATCGAGATCAGCTGCGAAAGCAGTGAGAGCTGTTGGTGACTGAGGGAGGCGCCGGGCTCGCGCGTTCAGGCGGGTGATGCACTGAACGCGACGCAGAGTGAGTGGCATCACCCCAGCATCGACCAACAGGCTCTCAATGGGGGAAGTGCGGAAGGCACCGGTCGCAAGGCGAAGGCCGGTGTGGTGGATTGAATCCACCTTCCGCAATAAACGCTCGGCTGCGGATGCATAAAACTCGCATTCGTAGTCGAGCTTCGAACGAACAAAGGATCGATAAAAAAAGTAGGGCAGTAGTCCTATCAGCGCCCCGAGCGCTGAACGTCACGGAACGGAGAATGTCCATGGCGTGGGTACAGGAGACCCTAAGGCTGCGAATATGAGCCTCTCAGGTGAGGCGTTGGTCAAATAAAAGACCAAGGAAGGCGATTCAACCACTTCCAGGCGCACCCCATTAAGAAACAAATCTGGGTCGGGGTGGAACCGTGGATCTCAAGAGAAGTGCACCACCTTAGTCTTGGCCAAAGAAAACCGAAACCTGTGCGCTCCGGCATAGATTTGACGCTCTAGATTTGGCATCTGGGCCCCGCCAAAAGAGATCGAAAGAACCATGTCTATCTCAGGAGGGGCCTCCAGTTGGCCATCCCCTCCCAGGACATCGCAGGTCCCGTTGGCAGCGTCACTAGTCATTTGTGAGGAGGCACAGGGCTTGACCCCGGCAAGGTTCAATATTCTTGCCAGCAGGTCTTTTGAGGGAAGCGACCGAAGGGGCCTGGCTTCCCTCTCCCCCCTAAGGGGGTTTACCCTACTGAGCCGCTTCACTGGGAAGAGGTTGGTTATGAGCTTCCTGCTGGCTTTCTTGGCAGTCTCCTTGGAAAGAAAAGGGATGACTGCCACTGGAAAAAGTGAGGTGCTTGAAAGTACCTCCAGAGAAGGGGGTGAAGGGGAGTCCCTACACCCGTAGGCGTATGAGAGGAGTAAGCCTCCTTTCCGGTTAGAGAAATATAGAGGGTTCCCTGCGCAAGCACAGGGGGGACCTCCATCTTTTTGTGGAGCTGCCCGAGGGCGGCTCCGTCGATGGAACAGGGGAGAAATACAGGCAGCCTGAAAGAAGGAGAAGAGACTAAGCAGGGGGTCGGTCGGGGTGCTGAGTCTCGTCAGCACGGCGGCCAGGATGGCAAATCGCCGCGCCCCTTTGGGCCAGGAGCAAAGGGTGTCTTTTTAACCATTGGGGCGTAAGACGTCTCAGGCAGAGCTGGGCGCGCCAGGACCAAGTCTTTAGCCTCGCGGAATGAGGGTCGATCCTGGGCATGAACGGCCAGGATTTATTTCCCAAGGATATATGCACCACATTGCTTCGAAGAAGCGGGGTGCGGGTCTCCGCGATTGACACATTTGGCCACACACAATTTGGACTTATCGTGTGCGGCCTTGGAGCAATTTACACATACTTCGGTTGACCCCAACTTTGCACGTCTACATTAGCGATTTGTATGGCCGAAGCGGTGACAGTATTCGCACCGCTGCGACAGTGGCACGCATGCCTTCACGCGGTAGCGGTACCAACCAGCACGCACCGACTCAGGGAGCTTGTCACAGTCGAACGTGACGATGAGTGTAGGGGTGGGTCTTGAGGCCCCTCCCTGTTTTCTCATCACACGTTTGACCCTGACCGCCCCATGGTCGGCCAGCTCTCTAAGGTGATGTTCTCTATGGAATAGTCAACGAGTTCCCTCGCATAAACTACTTTCACAAAGTTCATGGTAGAGTGCGGTGTTACACTCACCGGGGTTCCATCAAGTGTCCGAAAAGCACTTATCTTGGCCGCCTCAGAGGGATCCGCCTCATTCGTCAAGAAACTCCCGTCCGAGAAACGTGGCTCCTTCGGCACTCTACCAATTACACTAGCTAAAGCTCTCCTCTGATGAATCCTTTTGCTCTTGGCTAACATGCTGCCATCAGTGGAGCGAAAAACTAAGAAGCGTTTGAATCCAGCGGGCTCCAAAACGGCAGGTAACCTCTGAATGAGGGCCCCTGCGCATTTTGGCCTTAGTCAGGGGCCCCTTACGGGGGCATAACTAGCAATAGACAATTTCTCACAATATTAATAGGAAGTGTAGAAACCCTTATTCTGAATGAAGTGTGGACATCTTCAGCTGCAGGACTTATTCAATTTGGTACCCTGATAGGGCGTAATTTTATTCCATTCTTCTATTAATCTTTGCCAGAAATCTTCAGAACATTTGTCGGTTTCCGAGGTATGTCCTTTTCACCGAGAGATTCCCATAGATTTACTATCGGATTTAAACCAAGTCTCTGCGTGGACTAGTTCATCCCTTAGATATTTTCAGCTTTAATGAATTACCTCATCATCATTGCCCGTCTGCACAGAGCATTGTCCCTCATGAAAACAGGCTCAGCTAATACCGGTGTTCTGAGAGAGGGGATCGCATTTTCCAGGAGCAGATTCTTGTATATCTTTGTCGCGTTAGCGGACGAGCGGACAGACGCTCAAAATCGATCCAAACCATGACCTTGACTCTTTAAAAATAACCAATTTTTTTTTTACGTGAATCTGAAATTGAATCTTTCATCTGCACGATTCCTTTCATGCTGCCTCTCAGCCGATCTGAACAAATTAAATTTGGTTTTGTCGCAGAAAAATATTATTCTATTAGGGTGAGGAATAAGTTCGTGCGGTTTTATCAAATTTATTCATTACCATTAACAATTTTAGAGAAACTTTATTTTTAATTGATATCAATATGCAATTTAATCAATAATGTATTCTCCGTTGTTATTTACAACTTCTTCCCAACATTTAACTAGTTTTTCGATGCCTCTGCAATAAAAATCTCTGGATTTTTACTCGAAGCATTCGTCTAACGAGGTTCTTAATTCCACATCAGTATTGAACGAAACGCCGCGCAAATTGTTGGAGAGTGATCGCCAACAATTTCGCCAAGTCTGGCGAATATGGAGGATGCGACAAGATTTCCCAATTAAGTGTTTGGATGGCGTCTTTTGTCATATTGGCAATGTGAAGACGAGCATTGTCGTGTTTCAGAAGGACTCCATAACGTCGATGAGGTCGCTTTTCACGAATAGCTCTGGCGAGTCGATACATTTGTTGAACGTAGAGTTCTGCATTGACAATCTCGTTGTTCGCAAGAAGCTTATAAAGAATGATGCATTCGAAATCAAACCACACACACATAATCGTCTTTCGTGGATGAAGTCCTTGCTTTAATCGCGGAAGTGTTTTTTTTTATTGGGGCTAAGCCATTGTTTTCGATGGTTCATGTTGACATAAACACACCACTTTTCGTCGCCAGTGATGATGCGGTGAAGAAATCTGTCCTTATATCCACGAGTAGCCTTGTGACGAGCAAGCAAACCTGCGACAATCGTGGAGCGTTGAAGTTTGTTGCTTTCGTTCAAAGCATGCGGAACCTTTGCACCGGGTTTTGAACTTCCACATCGAATGAAGATGATTCACTACAGTTTTCTGATCACACGCCAATTGTACAGCCAATTCTCCAGTCGATTGACGAGGAATTTCATGAAGAAGGTCGTTCAATCGATCTTCATCCAACTTAATGGGGCGAACAGAACGTTCTTCGTCATTAAGATTGAAATGACCGTTTTTGAAACGTGAAAACCACCATTGAGGTGTCCTTTCTGATAGAGCATTTTCTCCGTACACAGCACAAATATCGCGACAAGCTTTGGCTGCGTTTGCATTGTTCCCGTCTCGATTGAAAATGAATAACCACAAGTGTCGAAAACTCGCCTTTCTTTCAACTTGACATTCCATTTTGAGGGGACAGAACAAAAATTAAATTAACACAACTTTTAAATAAACCGCAATGACTAATTACTCATCTTCAAGACGTAGCCTAAGCAAAAGCCTAATAATCTACGCTGTTAAGAGACGTAGCCTAACCTTTGCAAATTTTGCTCTCATTATTTATTATTATTTCTTAATATGTGCACAAATCACGTCAACAAAACTTAAATCAACACAACATTAAAAAAACGCAAGAACTTATTCCTCAACCTAATACTTTTCACTATTCAGTAGCGAAGGCTAACGTAACCATTGCTTCGAAGAGGGATTTATTTACATAATTGTTATTTATTCACATAATTGTTATTTATTCACATAATTATTATTTATTCACGTAGCTGTTATTTATTCACAGAAATGTTATTTATTCACAGGATTGTTATTTATTCACAGAATTTCTGTTTATTCACATAATTGTTATTTATTCAAACAATTGCTGTTTATTCACAGAATTGTTATTTATTCACAGAATTGTAAGTTATTGTTAAAATTGTTATTTATTCACAGAATTGCTATTTATTGACAGAATTGTTATTTATTCACAGAATTGTTATTTATTTCCATAATTGTTATTTATTCAAGTAATTTTATTTATTCACATAATTTATTTATTCACATAATTGCTGTTTATTCACATAATTGTTATTTATTCACAAAGTTGTTATTCATTTAGGGAATTGTTATTTATTCACATAATTGTTATTTATTCACATGAATTTATTTATTCGCATAATTGATGTTTATTCACAAAATTGTTATTTATTTACAGAATTGTTATTTATTCACATAATTGTTATTTATTCACATCATTTTATTTATTAAGATAATTGCTGTTTATTCACATAATTTTTATTTATTCATGATTGTTATTCATTCATGAAATTGTTATTTATACACTGACGAATGTGATTTTCCATCTTTATAATTCAGGTCTTATTTCAGTGGTGAATAGAGAAGAGTCTCAGTTGACAGAGATGATACTTGGTTCAAAACAAAATCCTGAATATAGACTGAACAAATTCATCCTCTTTATCATTAACCACTTTCCCTGAAAGTGGGAATGGTGCCCATTAGAGCCATGACAGCACCGGCCATTATCAAAATTGCGTAAAACGTTCGCAGGAAAAAGAAAAAACTTTTACGTGCACAGCTTTGTAGCTCATCGGTCGCTAACCGGATTTATCCGGTTTTTAGAAGTATTATCTCAGAATATGTCCAGTTATGGTTGTGGTATAGTCGTATTATAGTCGCCGCTCACGAGAAATGTTCGGTTTTGTGGTTGGAATTCTCTTCCATGCCATGGATGTCCCGACCAAGTGTTATCAATTTGATATCCTTATTATAAGTTTGTGCCATGTTATTAAATTGAAAGAAACATACGTATTTTGTAATAGGAACTTATTGGTAATAAATTGTAAGTCTAATATTTATATCCATCGAGATAACAGCAGAAAGTATATTCATGGCCACGGATGTGTTTTACAACCTTAAAATACTTAACAAAATTCGCATGCATGTTATGGAGGATTTGAAGCAGAAGCATATGTTCCGACTAATACTCGACCCTTTCGATCAGGAATTTTTCCAACTCTATCTGTCTATAGAGTACCTGTACAGAAGGAATCCTCGACAACAACAGGGAATCGAAATGGCCAAAATACCTACATAGTGGGCATGACCCCTTCCCTACTTGATTTGACCTTCCTCTGGACACCTCCACACGTCAAAGCTTTACACCGACAATACTTCGTTATCCCTTATCTGTTACGATATTTCTACTCGTCCCTGACGAACCTGGTTTGTTGGGTTTTTTTCCTCGCAAATTTCCGACATTTATAAACTAAATTTGAGATATGTCAACTGTAGGGAAATCGATATCCCACCCTAAAAACAGAGGCCCTGTTCAGTCACTGCAACATACTGGCGTTAGGTAGTGTAGCCCGATTACTTACCCCATCCTCTCTCCCCTCGACCCGCGGCCGCCAGACGCCTCCTCAAACCACAAGAAGTACGAATCATCAAATTAGGGTGCCAGCGAGCATAACAATACGAAGGCAAGGAGACCAGGTGCAACAACATTGGTTAAACAGGCACTATTTCTCCTAAGAGTTGGGATCTAATTTCGCGTCATAGACGAAATTAGAGGAGCGGCGAACAAAAGCTAGAAGATGCCTTTAGGGCTAAGTGAAAGACGCTCGGAGAAGAGTCGTTAGAGTAGCGAGGTAATCCATAAGCCCTCATCCCCCCCCCCCCTTCCCCTACCCCCAGTGGGTCGGTAAGGTATATAGGCGGATAACTAGAGAAAAAGAGAGGAAGATCGAATTAGAGATCGACACGATGACGTTCGGCGGCAGTACCCGGCAATCAAATAAAGGAACAGAGAAGAAGCTCACGCTGAGCCGGTTCCTGGTGATCACACCGAAAATTAGCTTTTGTACTGAGGATCAATCTGATACATCTCTCGTCAGAGAAAACCCCTATCTCGGTTTGCTACAAAAACCAGAGATAGTCCTAGCCATTGAAGAATACCCCAAAGTGAACTCCCTTCCCTCTACCCCCCAATCGTCAAAGGATTCACTTGCTTGCTCATCGCTCGTCAGTGCGAACCATTCCAAGATTAACCCGAAGATTGGAAAAAGCGTACCTTCCCTGTCCCGTTGCTTAAATCATCTGACTAAGACAACGTGCTTAACACAATCCGTCGCCCTCATCGAAATCACCTGTTGCTTCAAGCCCGTCTCCTCGCCAGTCAAACAGCTGGGTGTCTGTGAAAACGCCCACGATCCTAACCGCAAAACCATTTTCCGTCTACATTAGATCCCAGGCCAAGGTCATTCTTCAGCCGGATTCACGTAATTTTTTTTAAAGGTAAAGAAATTCAATTATTCTTTTGTGTCAATTAGCGTCCAATAGTAAAGTGAGCTTGGGGTCAACCATTACTTTATATTCGTTTGGTTTAAATCAGTAATTCTAACATAGACTCGTTTATTCATAGATGTATAGTTTGTTTGTTTTTTAAATTCACTTTATTATGTTGTAATTAAAGATATTTTTTTAAAGTATTTAATTCAATCCTCGAAACGCTGCACATGGCACTAGAAATCCTCAAAGATTAAATGACGTAAAATAATATAGCAATCTTAGAAAAAACGTAATCAAGGAGTTATTGAAGTACTTAACAAACCTACATACACACCAACTCGGCTCTTACAATACCACATCAACATTTGGTTTCTCTCCGTAGTCGTCATCAACGCTTGAACGTAGAGCCGTTATCTTCCCTTAATTATAATAATTATATCACAAAACAACAAATCATCATAACATATACAAAACAAATTAAATATTTAATACAAAATCTTGAATGCAGGATAAATCAAGAACAACAAAAGATAAAGACGAACAATAAAACGATGAAAGCAATAAGCCTGATCACCAAGCGCCTTGCATCCCTTTTTAAATTTCCTACCCTAACTTCTCTTTTCACCACTTTAATTTTGTTCTATCCATACCACACATCCTTTGTCCCTTTCCACACACACACACTAATTGGTAATTTAGTTATTTTCTTGCTCACTTCTCCATAGCAGTCTCGTTAATGTACTGCTGCTCTTTTCATTTCGTTCACAACCATTTTTGCAGGTAATGATAATGATTATTATGCGTTATTTTACCTTAGTATTTATTGCGTCAACTCACGCATTTGTTTAATTTATACCCTGTCACGATCTGTTTCCTTTGATGATCTTGGTGTTTGTAACTGCGGCGAAGCAGGTCTAAGGGTAATGCAAAGCTGCGTTGTGTTCATTTTCTGTCCGCAATGAGTCGCTGGCTCAATGTAGCCAGCTAAAACCAATGCTACCAAAGGTAATTGAGGTCACTGAGTTCAAATATGATATAAGTTGACCAGCAGGTGGCGCTGTCTCAATGTAGCTAGCTAAAACCAATGCTACCAAAGGTAATTGAGGTCACTGAGTTCAAATATGATATGAGTTGACCACCAGGTGGCGCTGTCTCAATGTAGCCAGTTAAAACCAATGCTACCAAAGGTAATTGAGGTCACTGAGTTCAAATATGATATGAGTTGACCACCAGGTGGCGCTGTCTCAATGTAGCCAGTTAAAACCAATGCTACCAAAGGTAATTGAGGTCACTGAGTTCAAATATGATATAAGTTGACGACTAGGTGGTGTTGTCTCAATGTAGCCAGCTAAAACCAATGCTACCAAAGGTAATTGAGGTCACTGAGTTCAAATATGATATAAGTTGACCACCAGGTGGCGTTGTCTTAATGTAGCCAGTTAAAACCAATGCTACAAAAGGTAATTGAGGTCACTGAGTTCAAATATGATATAAGTTGACCAGCAGGTGGCGCTGTCTCAATGTAGCTAGCTAAAACCAATGCTACCAAAGGTAATTGAGGTCACTGAGTTCAAATATGATATGAGTTGACCACCAGGTGGCGCTGTCTCAATGTAGCTAGTTAAAACCAATGCTACCAAAGGTAATTGAGGTCACTGAGTTCAAATATGATATAAGTTGACGACTAGGTGGCGCTGTCTCAATGTAGCCAGCTAAAACCAATGCTACCAAAGGTAATTGAGGTCACTGAGTTCAAATATGATATAATTTGACCACCAGGTGGCGTTGTCTTAATGTAGCCAGTTAAAACCAATGCTACAAAAGGTAATTGAGGTCACTGAGTTCCAATATGATATAAGTTGACCACTAGGTGGCGCCACCTAGTAGCTACAGGTACTAAATCGGCCAGTTTTAGAGATATGGAAGTCAAATCAATGTCACAAGGAGTTATTAAGGTTCTGAGTCCATATCTGATTGATTTTCGCCACAGGTCCAATAGATCATGTCCCTCTAGTTTAGTCATTTCTCATTGAATTAAATTCTAGACGTGTTAGATTTTGGTAAATGAATCTTTAAAGATGTATTTTCGATAGAGAGAGAAATCATACCTTCCCACGTTAGTCTTCCTTTACCCCTTGAGACCAATCATATCTGCAATTGGTTAAACTTCACTTAAAACGGAAGCCACGTTTCAACCTGGCTATGCAGCTAATTTTAATAATATATTAATAGTAAAATGTATTTTGCTAATTATCTTTCAATAATATTTCAAAATAATTGCTCGTTTAAGGTGCAAACCTTGATTGGAGTTCGGCACAGAAGGTAATTAACTCTGCTAAATAAATTAAGCGTCGGCAGAGGTCAAAGGAGTTCTAGTTAATATTTATAGTTTAGTTTGTAAGAAAAAACATGATAAATTACAGTATTTAACCTTTGAAAATTTTTTTCTAGGTTTATTTAGTATTTATGACAACCTCACTAATTTATGGCAAAACTTCTTAATTTATGGCAGATCTTTACAATTTATGGCGGACCGTTCTAATTTACGGCAAACCATTCTAATTTATGGCGAATCTTTCTAATTTATGGCAAACCTTTCTAATTTATGGCAAACTTTTCTAATATATGGCAAATCTTTCTAATTTATAGCTAACCTTTTAAATTTATGGCAAACCTTTCTAATTTATGGCCAACTTTTCTAAGTTATAGTAAACCATTCCAATTTATGGGATACCTCTCCAATCTATGACAAACCATTTTAAATTATGGTAAACCCTTCTAATTTCTGAAGATAGTTTTCCAATCTATGACAAACCTTTCTAATATATGGCAAACCTTTCTAATTTATTACAAATCTTTCTAGTTTATGGTAAACCTTTCTAATCTATGACAAACTTTTCTAATATATGGCAAACCTTTCTAGTTTATGGTAAACCTTTCTAATCTATGACAAACCTTTCTAATTTATGGCAGACCTTTCTGATCTATGACAAACCTTTCTAATATATGACAAACCTTTCTAATTTATTACAAATCTTTCTAGTTTATGGTAAACCTTTCTAATATATGACAAACCTTTCTAATTTATGGCAGACCTTTCTGATTTATGACAAACCTTTCTAATATATGGTAAACCTTTCTAATTTATTACAAATCTTTCTAGTTTATGGTAAACCTTTCTAATCTATGACAAACAATCTAATTTATGGCAGACCTTTCTGATCTATGACAAACCTTTCTAATATATGGCAAACCTTTCTAATTTATTACAAATCTTTCTAGTTTATGGTAAACCTTTCTAATCTATGACAAACCTTTCTAATATATGGCAAACCTTTCTAGTTTATGGTAAACCTTTCTAATATATGACAAACCTTTCTAATTTATGGCAGACCTTTCTGATTTATGACAAACCTTTCTAATATATGGTAAACCTTTCTAATCTATGACAAACCTTTCTAATTTATGGCAGACCTTTCTGATCTATGACAAACCTTTCTAATATATGACAAACCTTTCTAATTTATTACAAATCTTTCTAGTTTATGGTAAACCTTTCTAATCTATGACAAACAATCTAATTTATGGCAGACCTTTCTGATCTATGACAAACCTTTCTAATATATGGCAAACCTTTCTAGTTTATGGTAAACCTTTCTAATCTATGACAAACCTTTCTAATTTATAGCAGACCTTTCTGATCTATGACAAACCTTTCGAATTTATGGCAAACCTTTGTAATTTAAATTAAGGCTATACAATTTTTCCAGCTAATTGTTAAAAGAGGAATAGACGGAATATTTTCATTTAAATGTAATATTATTGGTTAGTGTTTTTAGTAGGATGTCAATTGCAACTTAAAGCAATTGCTTTGAACATCTTACTACCACTATAGATTAATAAATTATGGTTGATTTTTCTTAAATAAGTGCTATTTATCGTCCAAAACATCTGGCGACTGCCTTTTAGGGCATAAGTCGCCGTACTCATCCTAGCCTAAATCTAGGTTATATTAAAAGCCAAATAAAAGGAAAAAATACAAACATAAAAAAACAAACAAACAAACAAATTGAAAAAAAATAGACAGCGAGCTCTGTCGAGGGAGGGGGGGGGGTGAGGGCCCGCCCTTTTCCGGCGAAGAAGCACGCGATCCATAGTCAAATATTAAATAAGGGGGAGAAGGCCGGCCTCCCCCCAAAAGTCTAAACGGCCACAGGCCAGTGTGCACGAATCCGTCCCGAGTACAAGGGACAGGCGGTAACGACCCAGCCCATCCCGTTACCGGGACAGGTAACGTGCGCGAAGATCGCCCAGACTGGGACATTTAACCAGAATATGCAAAAACAGTCTGGGGAACAAGGTAGTCATCGCAGTAGGGCGCTGGCGAGCACTTCATCAAATGGCAGCGCGTCGCGCGAGTGTGTCCAATTCGAAGACGACAGAAAGCAACCTGAAGCCGCCGCGGCATTGATGGGTAGGTCCATGGGTACAGTCGAGGCGCAATGGCATGCAACTTTAAGTTCCCTTCGACCATCTCCCATCTTCTTTGCGAAGCAGTCCGAAGAGCTGCCCGTATTCCTGCCATTTAGTCGGTGTCAGAAAGAGCGAAACGCTTGTCCAGTTGCAGAGTCCTCGCGGAATCTTTGGCGACCTCATCGGCGCCCTTATTCCACGCAGTTCCTACATATCCAGGAACCCAGCAGATGATAATATCGACATCCGCCCGGCTCGCCAAAACCGTAGCATCACAGATATCACGAACCAGAGGATGCGAAGATTCCAATGCCCCGAGAGCACTCAGGGCGCTTTGTGAGTCGCTATAGATCACAAACCGGTCTCCGAACCGGGCACGTCGCGTAATCTCCCGTACCGAATTGTGTATTGCCACCAGATTGGCCGCGGAGACTGACGCAGCGCCTGGCAGAGCCCCGCTGACTTCAAACAGAGGGGATATGGCGTGGAAACCGACCTCCTCTTGGGACTTGGAGCCATCCGTATACACTAGCACGGTTCCAACGTGACACGAGATGTGCTCCAAAAAGGCCGAACGCAATACTCCCGTCGCTGTACAAGCTTTAGGAGCAGAGGTGTGGCGACAAATAGCCAACGGTAGTACCTTCCAGGGTGGCGTTCTGGGTAGAACCAGGGGCGCTACCGGCTCGAGGGCTATATCTAGCTATCGGAGTTTCCTATCCCTAAACCCAAAGGGTATGACTTGCGTCTCTCGGCGGCATAGGCACCGTCGAATCAGCTGCGGATGCTTTGAAAGCCGTTGGCGACAAAGGAAGACGCTGCGCCCGTGCATACAGGCGATTAATGCACTGTGAACGGCGCATAGATAGTAGCATCTCTCCAACACCGACGAACAGGCTCCGAATAGGGAAAGTGCGGAAGGCACCGGTCGCCAAGCGAAGGCCCGTGTGGTAGATCGAGTCCACCTTCCGCAATAAACGCTCAGCTGCGGATGCATGAAACTCACATCCGTAGTCGAGCTTCGAACGAACAAAGGATCGATAAAAAAGTAAGGCAGTAGCCCTATCAGCGCCCTTAGCGCTCAAGGGAACGGTGCGATTCAACCACTTCTAGGCGTTCCCCATTAAGAAACAAATCAGGGACGGGGTGGAGCCGTGGATGGCGGCAGAAGTGCAAAGAGTATAACGCTGAGGATACTTCCCTGCGGGACATCCTCTTCCTGCTCCATTAGGCCAGAGAAGGCTCCCCCCCCCACCCGTACGCGGAATCGGCAATCTCTCAAAAATTCAGATATAAAGATCAGAAGGCGTCCCCTCGCCCCCATCGTGTGGATGGAATCCATAAAATGATACCGTATCGCCATGCGGTATCATAAGCCTTCTTCAGATCGAAAAACACCGTGTCTACGAAGGAAGACCTCGCAAACAGCATTTTCCAGTCCAAGTAGAGCATCCGACGTGGAATTAAACTTGCGGAAGCCGCACTGCGCAGAACACAAATGGCCTCCGCTGTCCAGAAAAAAGGCTAATCTAACATTTACCAATTTCTCGATCAACTTTCACACGCAAGAGGTTAGAGAGATTGGGCGGAAACCGGCCGGAGTAGAGTGATCTCTCCCCGGTTTGCGAAAAGCTAGCACAGTAGCGATTCGCCAGGAATCTGGGAGGTTACCCTCTACCCAGATCCTGTTGAACAAAACTAACAGAAAGGCCATGCTTCGCTCACCCAGGTGTCGAAGCATGGCGTACGGGACATCGTCCGGACCATGGGCGGTGTCCGCGCACGAAGCGAGAGCGGAGCGCAACTCACTCACAGTAAACTTGTCGTTGAAGGGTTCTCCGCCTCTGGAGGTAAAGTCCAGCCGGCGGACTTCCGCGACATCACGACGTGCATTGAATGCTGGCGGAGCAGCATCACGGCTACGGCTAGAGAATGCGGAAAAAGCGGTCGCTAAGGATTCCGCCACGGACGCGGGGTCGGAGATTGCGGTCCCATTCTCCTGGAGAACGGAAGGGGGGTCCTGCGAGAACTTGCCCCGAATCCTTTTGACTCGCTTCCACACCTCAGCTAAAGGGGTCTTCCCGTTAAGTGAAGACACGTATGCCCGCCAAGAAGAGCGGCGGGCGTGCTTCGAAATATACCGGAACCTAGCCCTAGCCCGACGAAATTCAGCGACAGTGAAATCGTTCGGGCGGCGCTTATAGCGCATGTAGGCATAACGCTTCTGTTTGAGGGCCATCTCACACTCGGCAGCCCACATGGGAGTGGTCGGCGTACAAAACGACCAGACATTCTGGGAATAGTAGTCAAGCACGCAGCGATAATGTTGCCAGAGAAGAACTCAACGGCCTCATCTCCCGACCTAAACTCCTCGATTGAGATAGAGAATTCAGTCATTTCCTGAAATGCAGGCCACCGCACCCGCGCCAAGCACCACCAAGGTGGGCTCTCAGGAATGGGAAAGTGATCACTACCATAGAGGTCATCGACCATTCCCTAATCAAAATCAGGCTGTGCATTCGAAGAGCACAGAGATAGATCAAGGCAAGAAAATGAAGCGGTTCTCGGGCAGTGATGCCTAAACTCATCCACACTTAGAACACCCATCTCAAGCTCTTCGATCAGATCGGCAAGGACTTGTCCCCTGGGATTTATTTAGTACTCTCCCCAGAGAGGATGTCTGCCGTTCAGTTCTCCAAGCAAGAGAAAGGGCCTCGGCAACCGTGCCACGACGCGGCGGAAGTCCTCCGCGTCCAAATCAACTGGCGGTGGAATGTACGCAGAAATAACAGTATACCTCCTATCCAGGGGAAGCTGCACAGCCACTGCCTGAAAGAAGGTATCTAAAGTGAAAAGAAGAACGGAGACATCATACCGGGTGTAAACCGCGTATTTCCCAGCCCAGCCCCCATCCCGTGGTGGTGGGGTCGCAAAATAACTATCATACACTGCCCTATGCAATTCGTAAGGCTATTAATGAGACGGTATAAAAATATAACTTCCAATATGGCAAACACTGCCAAACTGAAAATTTTTTGGTCTAAGACGAGGCCGCTTCCCCCCAAAAAATAATCCAGAATAAGACGCAAAAATCAAGGAAAACTTTTGTTTGTTTTTCTAAAAACTTTTACTTAACGAGACAATAGTGAAAGTGAATTTTTAAACTTTAGCTCCCAATCGCTATACGATGTAAATCTATTAGAAAGATTGAGGAGGTGAGACGAAGAACGAAGACTAGGAGAATACCATCTTTCTTATAGGGAGAAATTAGCTTCTAATGAAGACAAAATATAATAAAATGAGAGAACTTAAAAAAATAACAAATAAAAGAGAATAGCTGAATAATGGAAGGGAGCAACAGAGCTGTGGAGGCGAAGGGAGAAAAGTAGTAGCCGAATATTGTCGATATAGGGAAAAATGAAGATAATTATTAGGAAAAATAACTATTAGAAGCAATAAATAAATAAAATATAAGGTCCATAGCTGCGTGAAGAAGAACACTAAATCAAATCTTTCAGTCACTCCCCGGCATTAGGAAGGTTGAAAATCCTAGCAATAATAAAGAATACCTTTTAGCTCTGGTATCTCAGAATACCAAGGCTGTGACTACAAATTTTAAAATTACAAAAGAGAAGAAAATCATGGATAAGTCCTACATATTACTTACGGTAGGCTACGATCAAATAATTTTCGCAAAGTTAAGTCGACATAAATTCTTATTAATTAGTTCAGTAAAAAATGGTTGTTACTCTAAGTTAAATCAAGAAATTAATTGCAAAAACTGGCAAAAAGATATATAATTGTCATTTTAGTCTCTTAGAATAATAAATGAGAGAAGATTTTTAAAAAATGAAAAGAAAACAGGTATATATTTAAATTGGGTTATTTAAGAGGCCTATTTTATACGCTACGCAAACTGCTTACAAATATATGAACAGCAGAAACAAGTATCGATAAAAATCAACATAAAGGTTAATTTTTTAAATAGAGTTTTTACCACATTTTCAGATAAAGTGGACCTTCTCCCTATTATATATATGTATAGCGTACATTTATATCCAGAAAGAAACATACATGCGTTATAACCTAAATATTTATGATACATAATATGCTTAAAAGGGGAGGAAGAAAACTTCCTTCACATGCAGGAGAGGAACACTAAGCTCCTATTTGCCCCCTCCCCCCAAAAAACAATTAAAAGAAGGATTTCCATTGCCCTACATCCATAATGAGCTATATAATCAATTTTTTTTCCAATGGTTTTCTTTTGAAACGCAACACAAAGGTCTATTTTCAGGATATATGTTAGAATTGCGTGTGGTGCAAGAGGCATTCCGCGGTAATTGTTAGAAATTAAGAGCACGAAGAGACATTTAGAAACAACGTTCGTCTAATCTTTTCTCTAGGACCATTTCGTTTTAGGTTTGTCTCAAGTAAATACCCTAATGAGTTTGTTTCCCAAAGCACTATTGTTTGAATAAGGGAAGTTAAGTGCTCGTCGAATCCCCAGGAGAAGAAACAGGGGGTTCTATTCCAATAAAATGGACATTATCCAGCTAATGGTAACCATTTTGAGTCGGTTCCATGCAAGAGAAGGATAAAGAGTAAACCATTTTGAAGGAAAGGTTGCAACAAATCGAGGTAAAATAAAGAAATATCCTTTTTTAAAGGCAACGAATATTTGTGGTTGTCTTCGGTGCTTAATCCAATGAACTTAGAAATGGTTGTTCCTTCTTGTTTTTACTCATGTACCTTTTGATTCAATCAAGTCATTACTTCTTCATTAAGACCAAATTATGTCCTTGGCCTTTCGTACAATATGAAAATTCCATCTTATTGTTGTTTTTTTCATACCTCCCTGTTCTTTTATTATATACTTCCACACTACCATTCCATTATTTATAAAATTTAACTATTTTTTATTTCATCACTATTATCATTTTATTTCTATCATCCTTTATCTCACTACCTCTATTCCCTCTTTCACTCTCTCCTCTTCATAACCTTTATCGCATTCGCTAGATTTTCACCGCTTCACCCTCCGTCGACCTCTCCCCTTCCCTCCTCTCATACATCATTTTTTTCGGACTTAAAGGGCAATTTTATGAGGGTGGAGATCTTTTATTTAATAAATTCTGAAGAGTCCGACGCTCAAGGGATGAATTTGTATTCCTTCCATTCTAGAATTCTGCGCGGAGAACGTGACCCCTCGTCCGTGGAATCCATCTCATTAAGGCTTCACCTCCCAGCCTCGCCGAGGAATAAGCGACGGGCGTTTCATCTTTCACAACGTTACATTTTATATTAAATGTGCATATAAATATATATTTAAATGAATTGGTCGAATGAATGGGTGATTTAATCTTAGGCGTGTACCTACGTGGGGAGAGGGATGTATGGACAGGATGTATATAAAGCTGAAAGTCAAAATGATTTTATGATAAGGAGAATTCTTAGTGAATTTAGATATTTTATCTTCTTGGATTTATTAGAAGGAGTGAAGTGAAGAAATCAACTGATCATAAAGACTTAGTGAAAATGCTAGAAACAGGAAAAAAGGGAATGGATAAAAAGGTTAGACAAAAGAGCGATTGTAAAATGGGTACCGCGAATCTGTAAAAGTGTGTTGATTGCTTTCACGACACCATCAGGAATCATTTTGGAACAGGTTTGTTCCAAAATTAGTCAAACGTTAAACTGCGCCGTTCGTGGAAAAGGAATTTCTCAACAACCGAGATGAGGACTACATTTAAAAAGATTGTGTATGGTGGACAATTGAAGAAATCGTCCATTACGAACTGTTATACAACAATCAACTTCATCGTTTGAAAGCAGCTTTGGGGCAAAGGCGACCTTCCTTATTCAATGGAAGGGGCGTTATCCTCAATCGAGATAATGCCCGTCATCACACATATCGAAAGACCAGAGATCTCTTGGAAGAGCTCGGTTGGCAAATATTGCTTCATCTTCCATATGCCTCTCGCCTTCCAATTATCATTTGTAAACTCCGTGGCTGCCATCTGCGTAGTCACGCTTCACGCTTGCCTGCTCGCATTAATGAACGTGTTTTGTTGAAGGAGTGATTATATTCGTTTAACTTAAGCATGGACCTAGGTTATATGGTAATGTGAAAATCGGTCTCTCTTAGTCTTTCATGATGCACTACTCCATTACTCAGAAGTAAAAAATATCCCTTATTTTTTTTTACTTTTCGTTTTTAGTCATTCTTATACCTACCAACTTCTAATTAAGCAATTTTAGTCAAGTAGAATTTAATTTGTTCAAGATAATTTTTTAGGCCCGAGCAGCGCCGGGTACCTTTCCTAGTATATATATAAATATATATATATATATATATATATATATATATATATATATATATATATATATATTGAATACAAAGGACAAAACGAGCTCATTTTACTGTACGTTGACAGGTTGAAAACTTTGAACTTCCTGTATTTTCTCCCATAAGCCATTTTATTATTCCCATTCACTTCGTTAGATTTTCTCTCCTCACAGCTGCATATAACTTAATTAACTGTTGAGGATAGTAACAAAATATAACCAGGCAGGCCAAGGTACTGTAGTCAATCACTCTTCTTGCTAAACCTTTTCTTTCTTCTATTTAGGTTGCCACGGACAGAACTCATATTGTCGAGAGCTAATATGAGACTTAATACCCTGAATTAGTCAAGATAAAGACCGCTGTTTATGAACATGTGGGTATTCTTTGTTTTTTAACACGTTGAATTCTACATAAAAATTATGTATTGTTAAATAAAGATGAGTTTTTCCTCCTCACGTTAAAATTTGTTTGTCGTTTCGTCTTTTATAATTTTGAGGTCTTCAGAGATCCCCACTAGAGTAAGGGAAATGATAATATCTTTCAAATAACATTATAATTATCTAGCTACACTTTATTCTATGCCCCCCAAAAAATAATTGATAAATAGAGTTGAGTACGTTATATTTCTACTTAATCTACCCTCCCTCAATGCAGCCATAATGACCAGCATAACGTATCCTTATATTTACGGCACTGAACATCGATTTACCCATCTATTATTAACACGTTTTCTATAAAAGGAGCAGTTATTTATAAAGCTGACATTTCTCTACAAAAACACTCGACATAAGAAAATCGACCACTCAAAATGTTAAACGTAATTTGGTACGGGAATTTTTCACTAATCAGGTCATTATATCTAAATTGATCCAAAATAGCATCAAGTTGTTTTTCAGTGAGAAAGAGATGCATTAGTGTTCCATACCATATGAGATGGCCGGGGTACTCATCTTAAACCTTTTATTTCAAATCAAATTACTTTATTTACAGCTCACTACTACTTTCTCATATGGCTCTATTATTCTTTATTTTATTACGATATAATAATAAACTTTTGTAATGAGACGAAAGTGCCAATTTCTTTTGACTTTAGGGACGCATCTTGACCGGGGAATGTTGAAGAGAATCTGAGATCGTTTTTCTGTTGATTCCTCAATTTGGACAAATCTTGTTATGGGTTAATACCAGATTATAGCGTTTTAATAGAAAAAACAATGGTAAGGAACTTTAAGGGTAGTCATATTGGTCTAATCCTGTACCATGAGTATTTAACTAAAAAATAAAGATTCACTCGTTTCGATCGAAACTCTCCAAGTTCAGATAATTACTACACCCTCTTAATGTTATCAATCAGTTTAATGATCTAAAAAAATCTCGGTAACGTTAGATATTGGAAAACAATCCCAACGAATTTATAACCATATCGCCCTATGTTTCATCCAAATATTAATTCTGCCATTTTGATCGATCGTGGACTTCAGTGTGATGTCCTTTTCCTATACGATATTACCGATATATTTTGACCATCCTTCTCTTGAGTTGACCTTTAGATTCGATCAGCCACAACGAGAAGAAAACGTGCTAGTAAAATTCGAGAGTATAGGTGTATTGTTTCGTCTATTCATCGTTCAACAAAGGTTTAGCATGAAAAGGGAAAAACAACGAAATCCTGTCCTAGTTGCATATTTTCCTATCTCTAAACCAGGAAACATTTGACCATATACCAGCCATTGTATTGTCGCTACTAGATAGGAATTAGAACTACATCTGCCCAATCACCACAGAATATATATATATATATATATATATATATATATATATATATATATATATGAGGAATATGAAGATCCACGTGATAGTTTGAAACATTTAATTTCTGGACGTTTCGGTCATTAACAATGACCATCTTTAGCGAATTGAACTATGTTGAAAGGAATAGGACATCAAGTTTTGCTTTCTCCAGAAAATTTCAAAACACTGCCAAACTGAAAAATGTTTGGTCTAAGACGAGGACCCAAACTAAAATAAAAATTCAGGAAAAACGCGAAATCAAGGAAAAATATTGTTTATTTTCGTAAAACCTTTACTTAACGAGACAATAGTGAAAGTGAATTTTTAAACTTTAGCTCCCAATCGCTATACGATGTAAATCTATTGGAAAGATTGAGGAGGTGAGACGAAGAACGAAGACTAGGAGAATACCATCCTTCTTATAGGGAAAAATTAGCTTCTAATGAAGACAAAATATAATAAAATGAGAGAACTTTAAAAAATAACAAAAAAAAGAATAGTTGAAGAAAGGAAGAGGGCAACAGAGCTTTGGAGGCGAAGGGAGAAAAGTAGTATCCGAATATGGTCGATATAGGTAAAGGGCCAAGGGAGAAATGAAGATAAATATTAGGAAAAATAACTATTAGAAAGCAAAACTCGATGTCCAATTCCTTTCGACATAGTTCAATTCGCTAAAGATGGCCATTGTTAATGACCGAAACGTCCGGAAATTGTGTTTGGAACTATCACGTAGGTCTTAATATTCCTCTACGAATTAGGTTCCCAAGGAAAGACTTCATCATCTATCTATATATATATATATATATATATATATATATATATATATATATATATATATATATATATATATATTGGGGGCATAGTTTATCTCTTATGCAGTTTCGGTTGAAGTTTATTGCTTTCGTGGCATCAATAATTCTTTTGCAAGAATCTTCATATTTACTCATTGTTTTTTCTTGTTTTCTGTTGTTAATTTCTGGTGAAAGATATGCAAACTTCTTTCCTCCATTTATTTGAAACGTGACTAAAGCTGTTTCGGTGCTCTGCCCCATTTTCGAGCGACTACTGACAATTTACTGTTAAGTGCAAGCTTATAATGCGTCCAGCGGACGAAGAGGATTAGCCAGGTAAGGGTTAGGCGCTGATAAGCCTAAATAAGGGAAAATGTAGAAATGAGCCTAAATTAGGTACACCCTGAAAATATGTGTTAAATGAAAATAGCAAAAAGATACTAAAAGATGCAAAACAATGTTTATAATAATAATGATAATAATAATAATAATAATAATAATAATAATAATAATAATAATAAGTGGTAATGTAAAGATGCATACCCTAATAAACATATATCCACAAACACATATAGAGCATATTACTGAAAAATATACAAGTACACATATATATATATATATATATATATATATATATATATATATATATATATATATATATATATATATAGACAGTTGGTCAAAAGTATAAAGCATCCTATAGAATTTTTAATATACATAATGTAATTAGACATTTGTGGTAAATGGTAAATAAATTCAGCATATACATATTATATATCTATTTATTTTTAATACACAGTTGATCCCATTTGCTTTAATTACAGCCATAATTTTTCGTCGCACGAATTCCACCAAACTATGCTCACTATTTTCTTTTATCTTTCTTCACTTAGCTTGTAATTTTTCATGCAGTTCTATTTTATTTGCAATTGTCGTCCTTCTTCTTGCTTTTCCAAGCACTACCCACAAGTGTTCTCTTGGATTTAAAAGTCTAGGCTCTCTAGTGACCAGTCGATAGAGGTAATCTCATTTCTCCAAATTAATTCTTGATGAATTTGTATGTATGGTTTGGTGCATTGTTCTGCTAAAATATAACTTCATTTCTTGGTGTTGTGGCTCTAAGACTTGATATAAAATGGTGGTATATGCTGTGTTCATTCTTACCTGGCATAAAAAAAACAACCCTCGGCCTGATGAAAATATGCAGCTCATTACCATGATAGGATTACTCCCATGCTTTGTATGACCACAAATATCCATGGCTTCATTTATACCTTGCATCCTTTTAGCCTTCGATTTCTAGGTCTTCATCTAACTGTTATTGGTGATATTTTTGAACTTGAATCTTCATTGATCTCCTCTGCAAGTTCCGAAGATGTTTGTCTGCGATTCTTTAGTGAAACCCGAATTGATAAATGTCTTATCTAGGTCTTGTAAGACGTTTTCTGACATGTGACTTCTTTGATACAAAGCATTTGGCTCAGGATATCGGTCTATATTAGTTTGTTTAGCATATCCTGATGATTATATTTTTTAACAGGCTGTTTGTGATAACCATTGGCTCTGGACAAGTTGGAATTGGTCACTCTCTGCTTCTGTAATTTATTTAACTTTAGTCATATTATTTATTTAGAACGATATTAAATACACAATTGCTCTAAATTGAAAACTAAATATAAGAAATATTGATTAAATTCTGATTTTAGAAAACATAAAATTTAATTAGTTAAAAACAATTTAGTAAAATACTAAATAATTCAAACATATTAACAAAATATCCAAACATAGTAGCAAAATACAGACATATTTCTGAATAACATGATCAATTCTAAAGGTTTTGATTAAATCTGTTAAATATAGAAATTTATGACGGGTGCTTTATAATATTGGCAAGGATATATATATATATATATATATATATATATATATATATATATATATATACACGAGGGGCCGTCAATAAGGTTTGCGAATCGGTAGGACAAAACAGAGGAAGGAGGACCTGCAGTTACACGCTCCTGCCTCGTCTATTTAAGAAGCAGTAGCTGATCGCTGATCGTCAGTCACAATTTTTTCAACAATGGAGAAGGTTGAGCACCGCGCAATGATCAAATTTTTGACCGAGGAAGGCAAGAATGCAAAAGAGATCCATGAACGCATGGTTGCAGTGTACACCGCCACCGACCCTTCCTATGCAACAATTGCTCAATGGAATAGGGAGTTTCGCCATGGTCGTGAGTCCCTTGAATATGACCCCTGTCAAGGACGCCCGTCAGACGTGACCAACGAGAATAATGTGGACCGTGTGGAGAGGATCATCCTTGAAAATCGACGGGTGAACGAAGAAATCGAGTGAGAACTTGGAATATCACATGGAAGTGTTATAAACATCCTCCACAACAATTTAGCCATGACCAAGGTCCCTGCCCGTTGAGTCCCTAGAAACTTCACGCCCCATGATCGACTTCAACGTCGTCAAAGTCCACAAGGCCAGAGTTGCACAAACTGCCCTGCGCGAGTGCGGAATCGAGGAGCTCAACCATCTCCCCTACAGTCCAGATCTGGCCCCTAGTGACTACTTTATATTCCGCCAGCTCAAGGCTGCACTGTGTGGAAGCCGGTTGGGGGACGATGAAGATGTCCACCTCGCCGTCCGGGAGTGAAATGAACAGCAGTCGGGAGATTTCTGGTTGTCGGGAATTCGAAGCCTCAGGGACAAGTGGCGCAAGTGCATTGAAGTCGAGGGTAGTTATATTGAAAAATAATAAAACATTTTTTCTCATATCTCGTTTCCTCATATCCGAATTGCAAAACTTATTGACCGCCCCTCGTATATATATATAAAGAGATTGCCTTCAATCGTTGTTACCCGAAATAATTTTTGGAAAACTGCCTATATAAAGCTAAAAAAAACATTCTATAACCGCAAGTTAGGGAAAACAGAACCTATACACAACATATAATTTTACCTTACCATGATAATTTCTTGTATGTAGTAGCAATGTTAAAACAACTTGATATAAATGTAATTTTTAAATACAATTATATATTAAAAAATATTTTAATAAAACACAGCCCAAAGAACGATAATAATGTAATATATAGTATACTTTGTTTGGATTGTAATTTATTCTATGTAAGTCAAACTTCTAAAAATATCTCTGTAAGAATTAAGCAACATCAAAAGGCAGTATCTAAGGGATATTCAAATAGTGTTTTGGCAGTCCACAGGCTCAAGATGGGTCACCAGATTAACTGATCAAAAGCAGATACCATAATACATGTAAATGATTTTATTATCAGAAATATCTTTGAATCGTTCCTAATCTCCAGCACAAAGGAGAGAAATGTAAATATTAGCTCCGGTTTTTTTCTTTTGATCCAGTCCTATCTTTCTTCCTCAAATCAAACTTATAAGAGGTAAAAAAAAATCTGACTATCTGAGTTTATATGGAAAACATTGCTTTGTATAAACACAGTGTGTCTCTATTTGATAAACCATTGTGAGTTTGAAAATGTTAAGATAACGAAAGTACTCGCTCCAATCAATCTTTCTTTTTCCCTATGTGGTACAACCAAATATTTATACTTATTCACGTGTTACCTCTCGTGATTTGTACCCATATATATATATATATATATATATATATATATATATATATATATATATATATATATATATATATATATATATATATATATATATAAATATATATATATATGCCGAAATCACAGAGCAGGAAAATTAAAAGAGGATTGCAAATACATTTGAAGTATATTTTCAAGTTCATTATCAAGGGATAGATATAACAGAACGCAGCAGACATATATAAACTACAAGAAAAGGTAGGGAACGCCCCTCACAAAATATGAACTACTAGTAGAAAAAATATAATAAAAATGAAATACACGGCAACTTGAGAACAGGCATGTGCAAAATCCGAACGACGAAAGTTAAGTAGTCCGGTCGCAAAAATATACATAATCACACAAAAAAAGACAATATTTATCTCCAGGGAAAGGATTAAACGAACATTAGCAAGATTTAGCGAGGGCGGTTAAAGACGAAGTTAAAGATAAAAGAAGGAATCATATAAAATAGATTAGGGATTAAAGAAATAAGTAGTAAAGTCATAGAATTCTAAACCCTGGAAAAAGTAGAACTAAGAAAGAGAGAGCGAGAGAGAGAGAGAGAGAGAGAGAGAGAGAGAGAACCTCTCTTGCTCTCTCTCTCTCTCTCTCTCTCTCTTTCACTACCACCTCGGTAGTGAAAGAACTAAGTAAACATGAAAAATAAAACAAATAAAATAATAAACTATGATAACATGAGTTTATGATTGGAAATAATTTTATTTACTATGAGTTTTTAGTCGCGTGCACACCACTCTATAAGTTCCTATGTCGGTCTGTAGGTCGGTCGGTCAGATGGTAACCATTTTACTTTTCAATGTTTTGAGGGGGCAATAACATCGTATCTATTTTGCCGATTCTAACGAAATCTGAAACCTTTATGTTGTTTTACATTCCCTTTTGAATGATATAATTCCCAAAGTCTTCCCAAGGTTAGTCCGGGAATTATTGAAAGTTTTGAAGGTCATAGGGTTATTTGGTCATAAGTCAGAATAATTGAGAGCACGCGACTTAGGTCTATTGAGCTTGTTAAATTAAAATATCGAATTTAAACAGACGAGGCGAAAATTCCATGTTACGAAAGCTACTAATTAGACAAAATTCTACGACATTTCTTTTTATAAAATCTCACAATGTTAAATGAATGTGGCAGAAATCCAATTATTGAGATGATTAATATCGGAAATATGTAAAAAGAGAGTACTGTTACATTCTACATTTCTAGCTTAATTAGATAACTTGATCTCCGAACCTTTAGAAAACTTTTGTGCTCTTTTCTATTTTTCCCCTTGATTTTATCTCGGGGCAAAAGAATAAAAACTTGAAATCTTTCTCCAATAAACGTCAGATAATCTAATAGATATTAAAGGGATCAAATTTAGCTCAAATGTGAAATGAGTCAAGACTATGAACTAATTCTATATTAATTGAAGATAAATACAATAGTTAAACTTAGCAACTAAATGAATGATCACTTTTCTTGACATTTGGATTTGACATTTAGCCAGATAATTAATTAAATTAGGCGGGCAAAAAACTGATCACAATTAAAAATATCAACAGATACATGACTTAAAAGAAAGTCAATTTATATAATGTTCAAAGTCTTAAATGAAGTCAATTTCGTTCGTATTCAATCCCTTAAATCAAGTCAATTGCCCTCGTATTCAATCCCTTACATGAAGTCAATTTCCTTCGTATTCAATCACTTAAATCAAGTCAATTGCCCCCGTATTCAATCCCTTCCATGAAGTCAATTGCCTTCGTATTCAATCACTTAAATCAAGTTAATTGCCCCCGTATTTAATCCTTTCCATGAAGTCAATTTCCTTCGTATTCAATCACTTAAATCAAGCCAATTGCCCCCGTATTCAATCCCTTACATGAAGTCAATTTCCTTTGTATTCTATCGCTTAAATCAAGTCAATTGCCCCCGTATTCAATCCCTTACATGAAGTCAATTTCTTTCGTATTCAATCACTTAAATCAAGTCAATTGCCCCGTATTCAATCCCTTACATGAAGTCAATTTCTTTCGTATTCAATCACTTAAATCAAGTCAATTGCCCCGTATTCAATCCCTTACATGAAGTCAATTTCCTTCGTATTCAATCACTTAAATCACGTCAATTGCTCCCGTATTCAATCCCTTATATGAAGTCAATTCCCTTCGTATTCATTGTCTTAAATGAAGTCAATTTCCTCCGTATTCAATCCCTTACATGAAGTCAATTCCCTTCGTATTCATTCTTCATAAAGAATATAAAAAAAAATATTACACTTACTAATAATGATGTCCACGGGCGGAATTCTGAACAAGAGTGTGGAACAGAAAAATCTATAAAGGATCCAAAGGACTAAAAGGATTTCAATGTCATCTAAAACGTGACGTGAGAACTTGATTCAGGTCAAAAATCACGTGAAATATATTATATATTCAGAGATGGGAACTAAATACATTTAAAGTATTTAAATACTAAATATTCAATACATGAGAAAAATGTATTTAGATACTAAATACTAAATACATTTTAAAAATGTATTTAGATACATTTTTAAATACATTTCAAATACATGATATATAATGACAATCGGTTAGGACCATTGGTATCACAACAAAATAATATCCATTAAAATGAAATTGTATATTATAATTACTAATGTAGGATTTGGTGACAATTGGACTTAGGTAGTACAAGAAAAATAGAAAGTTCGATAGAATTAAACTTCCGTTAGCTATTTATATCAGCTTTACATTTAACTAATATCAGATAAAGAACTCTGTTTTGGATATAAGGTCAATCCTCCTAAAGAGAAGAGCCATTCCACAGGAGCTGATGACGGAAGGGTGGTGTTGTATTTAATAAATAACTTTTTTATGTTTGGATTTCTTTCTAAACTTTGAAGTGTTTTATTTGAATTTGAAGGTAACTGAGCAATTCTAAATCTGCGGTTGATCGTGTTTGAGTGGGTTTTGTAAATCCCAAATAATCGTTACTGTCCGGGTCCCTTTACTAAATTCTCAATCACTTGAATCATAATATTTTAATAGAGTCTTGGTGGCTTGAGCTGTCCTATGAAATACTAATATCTATCTAACCAGCGGAGTTTGAAGAATGGATGGCTTGTTGATGCAATAATGACATCTGTAACGCTGGCTTCATTTGCTAAGGTCAAATAAGATTGGTAAGCGCTTTCCAAAGCGCTTAGTGACTGCACTTAGAAGAGGTTTGAAAAATTTCAGAGAACGTCACTAAAGGCTCTTCAGCTTTCTCTCCACAGTGAGCAAAGTAGGGAGCAATTCTCCATAAAAAGTTTTGTTCTCCCTGTAAGCGATTAATTGCCACTGCAATAGGAGCCAAAACTGAGACATACTCCCTAAGATATTCAATTTCGTGACTTCTGAACACTGGAAATTCAAGGAGCGTCATGAGTTGATGTAATTTGTCCTTGTGTTTTAAAAGTAATGACAATACATCAAACAGAGAGTTCCACCTTGTAATGCAAGGCACCTTTAATGAGCAGCAGTTGATAACAGTTTAAATTATCTCTGCTGAATTTGGACGACCACTTTTGTTCCATAATTCTGAGCATTTTCCCATCACAGCATGTGAGGGAATCGATACCCCCCCCCCCCCCTCACAATTGAGCCTCTGGTCTTTAACCACCAGGTCCTGGCATTTTTGGTTGGTGGCGTAGCCCGACCACTTAACCTCCCCTCTCGCTCCTCGTCTTGAAGAGAATCTGAACGGACGTCCCAGACCACAAAATGCACTAATCAGCTCAGGTCGGACCCGAGACCTTAACATCGGTTAAAACAGCAAGGTTTCCCCTAAGAGCTGGTATTCCATTTCACCGCATATGCGAAATTAGAGGAGCATCGTCCTAAAGCCAGAAGCTCCCCTTTAGGGTTAGTTGGAAGACGCACTGAGAAAAACCGTTAGAGGAGGAAACGTAATGCAGCCTGTCCACCATCCCCCCCCCCTCTTTTTTCTACCCCAGTGGGGTGGCAAAGTATAAAATCAAATAACTTTGGAAAAACTAGGTAGATTACGTTAGTGATCAAGGCGATGAAGAACGGCAAGAGGCCCGGCTACCAACACAAGGGACTAAGAAGAAGCTCATCCGTGGCCAGTTCCTGGTGGTCACACCGAACTTTAAGTTAACTTGATTTAAGAAGCAAGTTTAACTTACTCTCGTCAGAAAACACCTCCTATCCTGGTGTGTACCAAAGCACAGAGATAGTCCTCCGTCTTGAGGAATACCGGAACTAAGAAGAAGCTCATCCGCGAACCAGTTCCTGGTGGTCACACCGAACTTTAAGTTTACCTGGTTTAGGAAGCAAGTTCAACTTACTCTCGTCAGAGAAACCCCCCCTATCCTGATGTATCTCAAAGCACAGAGTTAGTCCTCGCCCTTGAGGAATACCTCCAAGTAAACTCCCTCCAGCACTTCCCCGAGTCAAAGGATTCAAGCATTGACTCATCGCTCGCCAGTGCGAATTATTTCCAGAGTATCCCGAAGAGAAGAAGAAACATTCTTTCCCTGTCCCGTGGTGAGATCATTTCCTCCAGAAGGCGTGCGTCCCTCCATCTGCCACACACCCTTAAGTCCTCTGTGGCTTTAAAGTATTTCTCCCTTCTGCCTATCTGGGTGCTAATCAACGCGTCGGCCCAGAAATAACATTCTTGAGGTGTTAACTAATGAATTCAAGGTCAGACTCAAATCCGATTCTCGAGGAATCGCGTAAGGTATTTAAACCCCTGGTATAGATTTCGTTGAGGTCAGTTGCATTTAAGATTAAAGTGAGCTGTGGGCCAACCATTACTATAAATTCAGGTATGTCATTTAGAAAGCCTCACTTAAATTTGTTGAATTCATTGTTGTGTATTTAGTGTGTTAAATTTCATTGGTTCATGCTTTTTAAATTAAAGTTCTAGTTTTTTTAGAAACAAATTTTTATTCAATCCTCGAAGCGCTAAGTAAGGCACTACGAACCCTCAAAGATTAAAAAGTAATAATCAGATACCACTAATAATAAAAAGATAATTAGCACTCTTAGAGATAAAACGTAATCACGGATTTTTGAAGTACGTAACCAACCCATACGTACGAACTCCAGCCATCACACGGTCCTTCCTATACCACAACACAGCACGATTGATATTTGCAAAAGAAGACATTTTCAGTGCCTGTTTTGCATCAGTTGTGGCGACGAGACTGAATGTGTGGGAAGCACAGCGCACATTCTTAGGTAGGCTGAAGCTGCATGGGTCAGACGAAAGGTCTTCTTCCTGATCTAAGGCACTTCTCATAAAGAAACTATCTTCCAGCTCGTGTTCACCCTGATCTTCACCTACCTGGATTCCATATTCTGAATCTGTGGACACATTTGCAGCAATGACTGTAAATTCCTTAAACGTTTTAACAAATTCAGAGCCATTATTAGTGACGGTGCTCGTGATTTTCTGCAGGGAGAGATCGTATTCATTGATGATATTCTCCATATGTTCAGCAATCTTGGTGTAGTTATGTTCTCCTTTGAAGCGACCCTATGCCAATATTCCACTGTGAAGGACAAGAGCAGCTTCCTCAGGCTGAAAAAATGAAATAACAGTCCAATGTTTGTCTCATAAATGTTTCCATAAATTTTACATACTTATATAATCGAGATAATTCCACCAACAAATAGGTCTGCTTTGAGCCAAGAGCTGATAACTCCCTAACTGTAAAGACATTTTCAATTGCATATTTCATAAAGAGCAAAATCTTAACATACCCAATTAACTGTAACGCCCAAAAAACTACGGTGACGAGTTGACCAAATATCTGCAGTAAGACATGACATAAGTAAGAGGTGCTGTCTAGTTTATTTTTCAGTAGAGCTCTTGTCACTTTCTCTTCTTCTATAAGATTTCGGCCTGGTGTCTGCCTTGCAATGACGTCAACTGAAGAATTTAGATCTGCAGTACTGGAATGTGTGATTATTGTGAGTGAAATTGATTTTCACAGTGAAATGAGAATATATGGTATGCATATAAAATTTTATATATAAAATGTAGCTATATGAATATCCTATAGCTATATAAGACCGGTACATTAATTCATAAATATATTATTAGTCCTTCATATTCAGAATTACATAGTAAAATATTGACTTTCAGTATTGTTAGGAATATATACACTATCAAGCTTTATTTCCTACATTTTTCACCGGCGGTCATGCTAGTTTGACATAAAGAAATACAGGTATTGCTACTATAACGAAATACATATTTGTAGGAATTCATTTAATAACTACATATAATCGATCAAGAATTGTACTAATTATTCCTGAAAAAATTTTATTCAATAATATCTTCAAGTAAATGATAGCGCGCTTTAAGAATATATGTATGTGGATTTTCATGAAATTATTGCAATATATTAACCTCTGTTGTTTGTATATGTCTTCCGTTATTTAACTTCGTTATATAGCCTGCGTAATGACCAATGATCCGAACGCTTTAGTATTCGGTCGTTATAAGAGCTTAACCTGTACGACTAATACTATAATTGTAAACAACATTTGTAACTCAGAACTCACCTTTAATTAATCTCACAAAAGTTGGTTGCTCCATGGTTGATAGAGAATGCACACCTTGTATGATAAAATCTGCAATCAGGTTATCAACAACAGATTGTTTGACCTTCTTAGTATTCACCGTAAAACACTCCGGTAATGCATGAAGGACCATAGTCTTATACTGAACATTTTCTTTTGGAATCTTTTCTTCGAGCTGTCACGTAGTTATCTGCTTTTTTGCACCAAAGCAGGATGCTTTCTCTGTTGATAAATGTACATGATCAGATAATTGAAGGAGAGTTGTTTCATGTTGCCATAATTCACGTTAAATTCGATCAGCATATACTATAAATAAAGGTGTTTCAAAAGGAAGCAGGTGGGTTCGTGCATGGTAAACTTACGCTACTTAACATTATCGTTAGCTAATAGCAATTTTTTTTAAATAAGACATAGTGAAACTTATCAATTCAATTAGGTATCATATAATTAGCTTTAATAAATTCTTACCTTCAAATCAATGGGAAGATTGGAAGTAGCATTGCTTCGGCAGAGATTTCACAATTGCATGATATACATACACACTTCACTTTTTTTCCGTCGGAAGATTTCACTCTAAAAAATTTACCATATAGTAAAGGATGACTATAATTACATGATTCTTTATCTTCCTCGTCTTTATTATTGTCTAATCTTTCCATTTCACATTCTTTAGAAGAAGCTGATGTTGCTATGCAGCAGTTGAAATAACGCTAATCGCTCTCACTATACAACTGAACACAACTGTGACCATCTGTTAACTAAATTTAAACTGATGCAAGCAATCTTCCCTCACCGGCTCACTCAGTCAACCGTTTGTGTCATACAAGTCGCGACAAGTTAAAACATGCATTACACGTTCTTAACAGCTATATAAACGTATTATCTGTAAAACATTTGCAAAAGTACTTAAATACGAGGCGCGGTCAATAAGTTTTGCGAATCGGTAGGGCAAAACAGAGGAAGGGGGCTGGCTGTTTGTGAGGGTGTTATGACAAGTCAGGACCTGCAGCTGCACGCTCCTGCCTCGTCTATTTAAGAAGCAGTAGCTGATCACAGATCGTCAGTCACAAATTTTTCAACAATGCAAAAGGTTGAGCACCGCGCAGTGATCAAATTTTTGACCAAGGAAGGCAAGAATGCAAAAGAAATCCATGAACGCATGGTTGCAGTGTACACCGACACCGTCCCTTCCTATGCAACCATTGCTCACTGGAATAGGGAGTTCCGCCATGGTCGTGAGTCCCTTGAAGATGACCCCCGTCCAGGAAGCCCGTCAGACTTGACCAACGAGGACAATGTGGCCCGTGTGGAGAGGATGATCCTCCAAAATCGACGGGTGAAGGTCGAAGAAATTGAGCGAAAACTTGGAATATCACATTGAAGTGTTATCAACATCATCCACGACAATTTGGCCATGACCAAGGTCTTTGCCCGTTGGTTCCTTAGAAACCTGACGCTCCATGATCGACTTCAACGTCGTCAAAGTTCGGAGGAGCTGCTGCTCCTGTACAACCAAGACCCGGCGGGATTCGAGTCATGCAGAGTCACAGGTGATGAAACGTGGGTCCATCACTGGGATCCCCTAGCGACTACTTTTTATTCCGCCAGCTCAATGCTGCACTGCGTGGACGCCGGTTTGGGGACGATGAAGATGTCCAGCTCGCCGTCCAGGAGTGGATTGAACAGCAGTCGGGAGATTTCTGGTTGTCTGGAATTCGAAGCCTCAGGGACAAGCGGCGCAAGTGCATTGAAGTCGAGGGTAGTTATATTGAAAAATAATAAAACACTTTTCATCATATCTCGTTTCCTTATATCCGAATTGCAAAACTTATTGACCGCTCCTCGTCATTGTATTTAAATACTTTCAAAAGTATATAAAAACTGTATTTAAATACATGATTTCAAATGTATTTACAAATAAAATTTTAAATACATAAATGTATCTAAATACAAAGGATTTAAATACTGTCCACCTCTGTATATACTGAATCAAGACCAGGGATACCAGAAATCCTAGAGTGAAAGATTGTGAGAGATGAGATTCACCAGGAATATATTGTGAGAGATAAGATTCACCAGGAATGGACTGTGAGAGATGAGAATCACCATGAGTAGGTTGTGAGAAATGATATTCACCAGGAGTAGATTGTGAGAGATGAGACTCAGCAGTAGTACATTGTGAGAGATGAGAGTCACTAGGAGTAGATTATGAGATGAGACTCAGCAATAGTATATGGTGAGAGATGAGAGTCACTAAGATTATATTAAGAGTTAAGATATTCACCATAAGTAGAGCGTGAGAGATAAAATTAACAATGGTAGATTGTGCGAGAGGAGATTTAACAGGAATTGATTTTGAGAGATGAAACTCACAAGGATTAGATTTTGAGAGATGAGATTCTCCAAGAGTAGATTGTGAGATAGGAGATTCATCAGCATTAGATGGCGAGTGAGAAGATTCACTGGATTAGATTGTGGGAGATGAGATTAACCAAGAGCAGGTTGTGAGAGATGATATTCACCAGGAGTAGAATGCGAGAGAAGAGATTCAACTAAGATTAGATTTTGAGAGATAAGATTCACGATGACTACATTGTGAGATTCACTATAAGTATATTGTGTGAGATGAGAATCATCATGAGTATGTTTTGAGAGAATATATTCACCAGGATTAGATTATTAGAGATGAGATTAACCAGGACTAATTCAGCATAATTAGATTGTGAGAGATAAAATTGCGCGAGAGGAGATTTACCAGGAATTGATTTTAAGTATGAGATATGAGACTCATCAGAATTAGATTTTGAGAGATGAGATTAACCAGGAGTAGATTGTGAGAGATGAGATTCACCGCAAGTAGATTGTGATAGATGATATTTAGCAGGAGTATGTGGTGAGAGATGAGGGTCACCAGGATTAGATTGCGAACGGTAATATACACCAGAAGCCGATAGGAAGAGATGAAATTCACCAGGAGTAGATTCAGAAAGAGGAAATTTACCAGGAATTGATTTTAAGTATGAGATATGAGACTCATCAGAATTAGATTTTGAGAGATGAGATTAACCAGGAGTAGATTTTGAGAGATGAGATTCACCGCAAGTAGATTGTGATAGATGATATTTAGCAGGAGTACGTGGTGAGAGATGAGGGTCACCAGGATTAGATTGCGAACGGTCATATACACCAGAAGCCGATTGGGAGAGATGAAATTCACCAGGAGTAGATTCAGAAAGAGGAGATTTTAAAGGAATTGATTATAATATGTGCAATTACCTTGATTACCTTAGAAGAGATTAGATTCACCAGGATTAGATTGTGAGAGATGCGATTCACCAGTCTTAGTAGTTGTTCCAATGAGAAAAGTTAGGAATAAACATTTGAAAAAAATACTACAAATTCTCAAATTTAAAAGAGATCAACTTTTTAACATGAAATATGAATTGTAACTAATATTTTTCATCGACCCTTCAACCCCATCTTTCTTGGGTTGAATGTGGGAAAGGAATCAGAGTAAGGTGTAGCCATGGCATATAAGCTAAATAGAAAGGGGGGAAGAGAGAAATAAATGAAAAAGAAATGCAAGACATCAATTTCCGCCCGGTGCTCGTAGAAAGCAGCGACAGCGCATTAGCTACGCGAACTACGGCCATTTTCAAACGAAATGTCGAAATGTTTTCGCATTCATAGATTAGTTATTGTTTAGGGATAATGGAACAACACATTGACGCCGACTTACGAAGAAATTTTTCCTTATGAGTACTAAAGTAGACGAAGAGGATAAGAAGGAATAATGTTAATAAAATATACGATGGATAGATAGAACATGATCATTCTTTCCTGGAGGCGTTCATATCTACATATCCCCCTCCCCCCCAGGACCCGCTTCGAGGTCAAGAAGGGTTCTACCATCGTAAATTGGCGTTACAAAAACATTACGACCAGGATACGTCATCTCTCAAACGAGGGCCGGTCTCCGTTAGTTTCAGACTCACGTGTTCGTCATTCTGATTTTTATGTAAATTTCATTATCCAATTAGGGGATCTCCTCCAAGATGAGAGAGTCAAATGGCATTAACTACCTCCACCATATTAGCTAGCAGCTGTATGGGTGAAGAGAAGAATATATGGGGTTCCTTGATACAAGGCATGCAACCAGTGCCTCAAAACGTCGCCGAATGGCTTCCAGTTATCCTTTTTCGACCACTTCGTTATTTATGAGCGGGTAAGGACTACAATGGCTTATTGAGGACATCTCGTTACATCATTACTATGTCTAGATTTATTCGGGGCCATAAAACACCCCAACCTATTGTTAGGTTGACCCTAGAGGTTGCTTTCAAAATTTATGGACGCAGAGTTAAATAGCTAGGTGGCTGGTCTGATAGATAGCCCCAGTGATTGGCCGTCCCCAGAGAATTCTCAACTTCAGTCTATTCAAACTTACTTCGAAATAACGAGTTGGATCGGACAGCGAAGTTTCCCTCAGGATATGGGGTTGGGTTTGTACGGCCGCGCTCGCAGGGGAAGAACATGCCTGTGAGGCAGGGGGAGGGGGCGAGTATTCGGCGTTATCGCGGGATAGGGAAAACGAGGTGTGTCGTGCATAGGAAAATACAGCCGGGTCGAGCGACTCAGCGCGGGACTACTTTATTCTCGATGATTCTAAAATTCCCACGGCAAGGAGCACGTGAGCGAAGGGGCTGAAAGGGGTATTCAGGGGGCTTCCTGCCACGCTGGTCCTTCGAGGGGCATCCTCTCACAATATAATAAAGATAAACACTATTTGCTTTTTTATACCTTTAAACTATCTATATAAGCTCGGGTGGCAGATTCTCCAGTTGAATAATTCTGGGCGGCGGATACGCCAGTTGATCCATTGTTTTTAAATATATTAATATATATATATATATATATATATATATATATATATATATATATATATATATATATATATATATATATATATATATATATATATATATATATATATATATATATATGTATATATATATATATATATGAAATGAAAAACTCACAAAGTATCCCGTGAGGGTAGCAAATGAATGCAATGTCCCGCAGGAAAAAAGGAAATGGTGTTTCCAAGTACTTTCGAACTTTTTGAGGCGGTCTTTTATACTTTTCTTTCGTATATTTACCTCTAATATAATATTATTTCTTAGAGTTATCCTTGATAAAGAACTTAATAAAGTTCGAAAGTACTTGGAAACACCATTTCATTTTTTCCTCCGGGACATCGCATTCATATGTATATATATATATATATATATATATATATATATATATATATATATATATATATGAAGGAGCAAATGCAAGTTCTGCGCGTGATAACAACCACCACAAGGCTTTCGCCATATTTAATTTCTGCCTTTCAAAACAATTTTGAAGACAGAAATAAAGGTGCAGAAACGTTGCATTGCAGACTATATAACAATACATATAGTACAAGAAGAGAAATTTGACGCGAATGAGCAATAAGATAAGAAACAGGAGTTTTTTTAGAGTTAAGAGAAAGGGACATTAGAAGAAGACTAGAATCAAAGAGAGCAGAGGGCGGTGCAATGAAGGCAATCCTTGTGTTGGTTGTTATCACCCGCAGAACTTGCATTTGCTCCTTCATCTTTGTGTGTGACTTGGGGATGAGCCCTTAAATTGAGCGGGTAAGAAGATGTGGTATAAAAATTCCTTGGAGGTTCCTAGCTTAGAGAGATACTGGGTTTGATGGGGGTAACGCTTTGGGCGAGGTAGAGTCATTGTGCCTGGTAGCTCAGCGGTAGAGCATCTGACCGGCAATCAGCAGATCCGGGTTCCAGTCCCGGCCAGGAATTTCAAACTTTTTTCCCCTGGCGTTACCTCTGTCTTCTCGGTAAAGGATTGCCTTCATTGTGCCGCCCTCTGCTCTCTTTGATTCTAGTCTTCTTCTAATGTCCCTTTCTCTTGCCTCTAAAAAACTCCTGTTTCTTGTCTCATTGCTCATTCGCGTCCAATTTCTCTTTCTTGTACTATATATATATATATATATATATATATATATATATATATATATATATATATATATATATATATATATATATATATATATATATAGTATGGTCGGATCCGAGTCATAGCTTATTTTTCCTAGCTACTTTTCTGAGCTGAAATCTATGTGAACGAAGTTTATGGCGATTTCTGATTATATACTAGGGGGCACAGCCCCCAGACCTCCCCCTCAGTGATTGAAATCTCAGAGTCATCGTAGGCCCATACCCCCGACGAGCCGTCCCCAACAACGAGCCGACAATCAAAATAAACTAGAATCGCATCCGCCCATACTCGCAACATTTACCTATATTTATATATGAATTATCCAAAAATTCGAGAGTGCATAAACCCAACATTAACCATATTTTCTTACCTTATTTATATTTATTTGCAATTGCCTTGTTATCTGAGAGCCGTTTTATTTGTATAGGTTTGTTCGTTTAAATTAAACCCTATCTAAAAATATTCTTAACGTGGTCAGCCCCTTAATAAAAGCTTAGGCCTAAAAGCGAACGAAAATTACCGAAAACGAATAGGATATTAGGCCTATTCTTGCTGCAGAAAGGGGTTCGCATTCATTAGTTATGCACATTCATTGTCTTTAGATTTCAAAGTAGGCTCTGATGTATCGCCCTGCCCATATTACTGTGCAAAACTTCATAAACTTATTCAGAAGAAACTTACCCCTAACCACATAATGGGGTAATTTTTTTTGCATTAAAAACGCACTGGGAAGTTAAGGATTTTGAAGAATGATCATTTTTAGACGAGGCCAGACGTACGATGCTATTGTTCTTACTAATTTATGGCTCATTAAAGCTAAAAATTTACGTAAATTATGCCAAAGTTTAATCTCAAGGGTTATTATACAATACACTTGCACCCTCACCCCTCGCCGGGCGCTTGCCCGGCAATATCTGGGTCGGTAGTTTGAATCTCGGCCGGTTTCTTTTTTATGCAAGTTAGCAACATGGGAACTTAAGGATTTTGAAGTGTGAGAAGAGTTAGACGATGCCAGAGGTACGATGTTATGGTTCTTACTAATTTATGTGTTCATTTATGGCTCATTAAAGCTAAGAATTTACCTAAATTATGCAAAGATTGGATCCAAAAGGTTATCATACAAGAAACTACACCCCCTTCCCCCACTCCGCGCATGTCACCTCTTTCCCTTCAATTGTTTAATAGTTAACCCTTCAAGATCAGATTTTGATAGAAAAAAGAATGAAGATCATCTGACCCGATAACAAAAGTTACATTAAGATCAGAATGACGAAGACTGTCAAGCTCGTAGACACCAGGAGCTGGTTCTCGTAACAGGGGGAAATGGAGAAAGAGAGGTACTATTATATTTCGGCACAAACCAGTGAGCAGGTAACCTTCCCCGCCCCATTGAAACCCACCTTTGCTTCTTCTGGGGAGTGTGGAATGTTAACCTTTTGTGCACGCTCCGGGAAGGAGTAGTGATATGTTGTCTACGTAAAGAGACGAGGGAGGTATTGACAGCGGTGTTATAATGTGCTATTTCTGCGCTTATACCTCAGACTCGACGCTCCGCTTGAGGGTGATTCACCTCTGCGGGAGCCGGGATGTTTTGTGTGTCCCAGTCTTCGCCGGGAATCGAACCCAGTACTAGGGGATGGACAAAACCTTATCTACTAGGCGAGCATGAAATCCTTCATGCCCTAAGGTAGGGCTACCTTTGCTTCTACTGGGGAGTGTGGATATGTTAACAAGGGTTCGGGGGGAGTGAATAAGGAAGGAAAGGGATATGGGGGGGGGGCTCTAAAACGTAAAGAAAAATGTAACCAAAAAGGACAATTTGGGAAAGCGACGAAATTTTCACCAAAAATTTTTGAAATTAAATCTAATCGAGTTCTCAATTTATTCCAAGCCATTGCCTTAGTTTATGATTTTTTCCCCCTAATTTTTCAAAGTTATGGGAGAAGCAAAATCTATGGAGGTGGAATTTATCCTTAGAAGGAGACCAAAACCTTAGTTAAAAGTTATAAGATTTAATGGACTAGAGACAATCAATATCAGGACTATTGTAGAGGGGACTCAATAAAGGATGAATGATCAATGGATGGAGGATGAATGATCAAGGATGAAGAATTAATGCTAAATGAATAAATGATCAATGAAGGGTGTAGGATCAAGAAAGGATTTAGCATGAATACTCAATGGATCAAGGATGAATGCTCAATGAAGGATGGATGAAGGATTAATAAAGGATGAAGCAGGAATGCTCAATAGATAAATAATGAATGATCAAGATTGAAGGATCAATAAAGGATGAAGCATGAATCGATTGTATTTGATTAGAAGGGAGACAATTATTTGGTGTCTATCTCAGAGAAATGAACCCCCATAACAAAATAAACAAACAAAGAAAAAACAAACAACAAACAGAACAAGGTCTGCTGAACAAAAAGTCACGTGCTCTCACTTATTCTGATTTATAATGTTACAACCATCAAAACTTTCAGTAATTCCCGGACTAACCTTGGGAGGACATTGGCATTTATATCATTCGAAAGAGAAAGTAAAACAGCATAAGGGTTTCAAATTTCGTTAGAATAGTTATGATGTTAGAATAGTTAGGATGTTATTGTCAAAACAAAATAATTCCGGGCTAACCTTAGGAGGACTTTGGAAATTATATCATTCGAAAGAGAATGTAAAACAACATAAGGGTTTCAAATTTCGTTAGAATTGGCCGAAGTTACAATGTTATTACAAAAGCAAATAAAAGAAAATCGGGGACCGACCGACCGACCGACATAGTGAGATGTAGAGTCGCTCGCGACCAGACTCACACGTGACTAAAAACCCCAAAACAAAACAAACAGAAAACTCTGAAACATGAAACAAAAACAAGAAGGAAACACGCTCCAGCGTCTAGGGGGTCACCCTCCTCCCTAACACCAAAGAGTCAAATAAAATGGAGGCTAACCTCCACCAAAATATCAAATAGCCACGTCTCTGTGCACGAACTCGTTCCGAGTACATGGAGCAAGCCAACCAGAAGGAGATAATTTGGGAGATCGGAAAAAGGGAAACGATAATTAAATATCCAAAATTAATTTCTCTTTGTTATTTTCCTATTTTTTTCATATAAAAAAGAAAAGTAAAGGAAGGACTTCAAAATGGAAAACAGACAACGTACATATTTTTTCTGGTTTTCAGCAATTTATTGTCGGTAAACCGTTATTATCCTTCCAGGATCCAAAAACCTGGACCCAACAACATATGAGAGTCAACTCAAGCTGATCTTTCTCGACTAATCATGCCAATTTAGTCCAACTTCGTGCATAATGTGAAGCAGTTTTATGTCGTAGCCCAATGTCAAAAAAAAGAAAGGAATTTCGTCCATTTAGCCCGGAGGTCCTGACCATCGAGTGGATGGCGAGATAAATAAAATGTGTTGTGACCAAAAATAAGGAAAGAAATAATACACAGCACTCATAAATCATCGCTCGTTTTAGCGATTTCTCCCATGACAAGGCAGTTTTTTTCAGAATTGTTATAAGAAAATACCCGGACAATTTCTTTTGTACGACAATTTTGGTGAATATAAGATAATTATAAAGCATTTGTACGATAGTTCCATGAAACAAATCTGCCACTCCTGCATGTGTGCAACAAAGTAGGCCCGCTATTGGAAGTGTTGCGCATGTGCTGGAGTTACCTCGACAAACCAGTGATTTGTGTTGTATTCTAGCAGTGGAAGGATAGCTATTGACATTCATTTCCGGGAGTATTGATGATAGTTTTACTTTGAAGCATAAATATGTAAGTAAAAATAAACATATTTTTTTATATAATATAATAAAGCAACTCTACTTTTGGTTAAGATATCTGTGTTTGTTATTTCCTGGGTGTTTGTTTAATCGTAAAATTTACAGACGGCGAGAACTATATTTTACAGGGGATGTATTTGGTCAACTGATCGCCAAAATGTTTGTTGCTTCAAACTTTACCTGTGCTTTATTCGAGAATAAAGTGAAAAGTCTCACTGCTTATTATATAATTAATAGGATATTTGTAGTCTATTGGTAAATACCATGTATATTTCATCTTATAGCGGAAAAAATGGCCTTTGCACTCGTGAAAATACTGATTTACTCAGGCACACATTTTCAATATTTAGTCATATTTCGTAAGGTTTTGTGCTTATCCATTTTATATTTCAAGAGATGACCTTGTCCTGAAAAATAGGTTCCAAAATAGTAGATACGATGTGTCACTACTTTTTGTTTTCTTATCTTTGCTATATACTATGTACATTTATATATTTCAGAAAAATAAAAACGATGAAGGAACAGGAGGACCATCGACATTAACAGATAGGCCTATATCTGGAAATGCATCTTACACGAAAGTTGTTAAAGATGATTTTCTTAACAAACAAACGTTGACAAACGACATGCTTCACTGTTTGATCTGTCATGATGTTCTTGCTAATGAGAGTTTGAAACCACAACGAAGTTTCAAATAAGCCTTTGGAATATTTTCAAAGAAAGAAAAAAGTTTTACAATCATCAGTAAAAGTTTTGTGTCACCTTTACAACTGTTAATGAAAAATCCTTATTGTCATCATATCTAATTGCATCTCGTATAGCAAAACAGAGAGTGCCGTATTCATTAGCTGAAAAGGTTATTCTTCCTTCATGTTTGGATATTGTGTGTACTATGATTGATGAAAAGTTGCTGACAAATTAGCTGTAATACCTGGCAGTGACATTATAATATCAATGAGAATTTGTTCACTTGCGCATTTAGAAGAAATGGTTATGGCTAGACTGCAATGTGGTATAGATTTTGCAATACAGCTAGACAAACACTCATATTGCAAATTGCGCAACACTTTTAGTTTATGTCAGATACGTGTGGCAAAATGATATGTTGGAAAATTTACTACGCTGTCTAAATTTGACATCGCATACAAATGGTGCAGACGTATTTGCTGCAGTAGAAGAGTGTCTCCTTGGCCAGCATAAATTAAACTTAAAAAAACTTCAAAGAGATTTCAAGTGATGGAGCAACAAATATGACCGGAAAAAATAGCGGTGTTATTAAAAGATTTTCAGATGCAGCTGATAACAATGCAATTTGTAATCCCGTTTTACATATCGCCTAGCTCTGGCATCAAAGGGAGAATCTTAAGGAATATTGAAAAGTGTAGTTAAGATTGTAAATTCCATCAAAGAGAGCTCACTAAATAGAATATTTGAAATATTTTGTTCAGAGATTGGATCCCAACACACCCACCTACCGTATCACACAGAAGTTCTTTGGTTGTCACGAGGAAAATTACTTAGCAGGGTGTATGAACTTAGAACTGAGCTTCCCATATTTTGTATAAAGATATAATCCCTTGGCACAACTTTTTAAAGATAATATTTGGGTTACCAAACTGGCTTATTTAACTGATATTTTTGGCATTCTTGACGATTTAAACATGAAACTCCACAGATCTAGTGGCAATATGATTCAAAATATTGAATATATTGAAGGGTTTCAGAAAATGTTGATATGGCAAGAAAGACTTAAAAGTGATCATCCCACCTATCATATGTTCCCAACATTGTTACAACACTGCTGAGAACATTGTCAACGATGAGATATTAAGGCAATTAAGGGTGTGAAAGAATAGAGTCAAGGACCCCCACGTGGACCCTAGAAACCCACTTGGCCATCAAACACGAAATCAAAGGACGAGAGAAACGGGTTTAAGAATCAAGCGAAGGGGCTTTCGGAACGCACCTGTGTTTACTCATGGAGGTTTACTCGCAAGCCTTGAGGCAATCTTGCCGCCCGCCTACCATCTGGAAGCATGCGAGAGCGATGAAAGACATCTGTTATCGCAAATTTCTGGCTGGAAGGCATCCATCCCCCAGCCCTGTGTTTACTTTAGGAGAATCTCCTCCGTGGCCGGAGGCGATTTCACCCCATCGTCAGCTGGTATTTAACGCCAGGCTCAGCCAGGTCAAGTTACTACCGGCCCGCTATCACGCACGAGACACGTCTCTTCTTGATTTGACTCCGCTTTCGTCTACACGGGCGCAAAGGCAAGAAGCTTTCCCGTTGGAACTCCGCCCGAGGCAATTTGCAATTTCCCAGCAACGGCGTTCTCATTCACCAGCGCAAGTACTCCCTCACCAACGTATTCCGAGGTAAATCTCAACCTTCTGCAATTCTTCTCCTCGGATTACCTATTCCCTTCGTCGTCAAAGCATTAACTTCTGCAAGGCGTCGACGCGCGCGGATCTCTTTAATCCGGTCATCCCATAAAGATTTATTTGTATTTCGGCTCAGCGTAGCCTTTGAAGACTCAATCTGAGTTTGGTCATTTACCTGCTTTAAGCTCTTAGCTTGTCCCTTTTTGCCAGACTATCGAGTAACCCACAGTCTTGGATATTCCAATTTCATTTTATTTGGGTAAATATATTTTTGTTGTTGTGTTATTAATTATTATTTTTGTACTATTTTAAATAACCTAGAACAGCATTCAGCCACAGCTAAGTAATTAACCGCCAATCTGCACTCGCTTTTTGTTATTTGCCCGCATCTCAGGGAAGCGGTTTCATTCATCCCCCCTCATATCCTTACCCCATCATCTGGTAACGGAGCCATGGACAGGTCAACTGAGCGTCCTTTTGCTTTATTCTACACCACTTGGCTTATCAAATCCCTTCCATAGATATATACATATGTATCGGCTATACCTCGACAAAGGGGATTAAAACTAGAAATTTTGTCACATCTCACTTCTTTATCTCAAAGCTTTGATAAGTATTCCCTGAAGAGAAACTTGATCCAGCTAAGAAAAGCCTTTGTATAAAATATTTATTTGCTTTCTAAAGTCCTGAATAAATAAATGAGTTAAACTTGTTACCTGAAGAGGAAGCTGAATATTTGCATCTTAGTTGTTCCTTCACACTTAAGAATGATTTTGAGAAATACATAATTTGTGATCTTTTTGGATTAAGAAAAAGGGGAATTTCCACTACTGAATAAAAAGGCTATTCTATTATTATTGCCTTTTACAACTACTTATGTGAACTGGGATTTTCAATATTAACTCAATTAAAGACTAAAGCCAGAAACAGGCTCAACACTGCACCTGATATGCGTGTAGCACTGTCTTCTTTTGTTCCTAATTGAAATCAGCTGCTTTTGATCAAATAAGCACACCAATTTCATTATATGACATGCAATTTCTTTCAAATATTATTTACTTCACATTTGTGTCAGAATTTTCGTTTGCTTCAAGTTTATTTTTTCTAATTTCCTTACCTCCGCCAATAGGTCGGTTACCGTTAGGCAAGCCTATAAGAGGGCATCTCTAACATTCAATTGAGTCAGATATAATTCTACAACATAACCAGCAATAACCGATAACCCCCTAAGACCCATAATTACACGTGGGTATAATGGGTCGCGATTCAAAATCACACTCTTGCTGTGGGTCGCAGTAAAAAAGTTAGTAAAAAGCTGATCTAAGCCAATAAATAATTAGTATTTATTATCCTAATAGATACGTAAAATTCCAAAATGTGCGGTTCATAAGAAATATACATATAAATTGTCGATGCTAAATAAATAAACCTAATGAACACTTTGTCTTTGATTTATTACGTAATGCCCAATTACTAGTAGAGCCAACTAGGAACCGCACAAATTGAGCACCCCGTTGGCCCTATGTAATCTTGAAATGGGTACACAAACCAAACAGTAAAAAATATGCCATAATATGCCATTTGTTAATAATTAATGTTTTAATTCAAAGCAAACTCTATACGTGTAAATAATGCAAAACCGCCAGTTGATAATTAATGTTTTTGAACAAAGCAAACTGTAAACTTGTAAATATTGAAACCACTAGGCAATGAAATCGCTGTTCTTCCACAGTAAACGCACCAACATTCACACATTAGAAAACAGGTGCGAGCCGATGGTTTTGTCCGCGCGGTTATTAGGAAGATAATTGAAACAGTTATTCATACAAGTAATTAATCTGATAGAGAGGAAATTTGATCCATGTTGTTTTTTACATGGATCCGCGAAAGACGGAATTTTATTTTGCTACGAATGTCGGACCGACCATATATTAGTCAGATTTCCAAATTCCCACACTCTCTTAGTGAACACGCGTCTACACTAGCTAACACACATACCTAGCGGTCACATAGACTCCCGCCGCCCCTAGCTCTCGAATTGGAGAAACGGAGGCACGCCCCCAATCTTTCAATAGGATAAAAGGGCTTGTAAAAGACACAGGGATTAATTAGTCAGTAACAAGATCGAGACCAACATTAATATCGAGGAGGCAGTCTCTGGTACAAGGACATTAAGACAGTCAAAACCGAAAGCCAAATACATGGAAGGAGCATACGACAAACCAAATAGTAACTCAGCAATTTCACTTGCCAGAAAGCAGAGGCCATATGACTAAGTATAAACCTAAAAAACTCGCCATTTTCTAATTTCCTTACCTCCGCAAAGTAATAAGTCGGTTACCGTTAGGCCAGCCTAAAAGCGCGCATCTCGAACATTCAATTGGAGTCAGATATAATTCTACAGCATAACCAGCAATAACTGATAACCCCCTAAGACCCATAATTACACGTGGGTATAAATGGTCGCGATGCAAAATCACACTCTTGCTGTGGGTCGCAGTAAAAAGTTGGAAAAACGCTGATCTAGGCCAATAAATAATTATTAGTATTAATTACCCTAAATTTATTAGTCCTAACATTCATCAATAAAAATGAGAAATTCTTCCCTGTTACCTTCCTTATTTGGAATGGAATGTCAGTTATTAAGGGAAAAGTTGACGAATATTGATGTCATAGGATCTAACTTTGGCTTATCTCTAATCATCTGAAATCCTTTACAGGAAATACTAAAAACTTAACAAAATACAAAACAAAAACAGGATAAGGCAAAGTTTTGCTGAATGAGAAGTTAAATTTGTTTCTCATCTACATATTCGGCACGAGTCGTGAGGGGCAAAGTTTTATCCCTAATTGGCAACTCCTTTCGGAAAAGTTTAAAACAATTTTGTTACCAGTTTCTAATTTATTTGATCGCTTTTGTTTTCTTTTTAGGAGGAAAGGTATCTAGTAAACAAGCGCACAATTTAAGTTACCGCTAGTAATTTTTTTTAAATGAGTTGACGGTGGGGTGATCATTTGTCAAACAATATTTTAAAACTTTGGTTTTTTAATACATCCATCTCGGTAAATTTGAAGTAATTATATCATTAAAGAAACCCTAAAGATTCGTCCTAAAGACCTTTATTTGTATTTTTTTAAATTATATAAGTTCAAGATTCATGTATAAAAAGATAATGGATCTTATGAACTGACATTTAATGATAATAACACAGGGTTAGATCTTTTATTTAATATTCTATATTCTTTTATGGGGATGGGTGGTTGATACTAGTGGGCCCACTCAACAAAATTATGAGGAGACATTTAAAAAAATCGTAAAACAGATTCAAAAAGCTTAAAATTTAGGAACGATTAGGAATGATTTAAAAATTACAATCCCAAAGAGTTAAATATTTAGTTGGCAATAAATATTAGTAAAGATAAGAGATAAATGTTTTAGTTATCATTAAATAATAATTAGGTTAATCAAAAGAGGCTATGACCTCTTAATAAACTTAATAAAGAAATGGTTTACATATTTGAAGAATTTTTGGTGTTTCTTTAGTGTGTAACTTTTTAAAAATGAGTTGGCAGGAGGGGAGATCATTTGTCAAACAATATTTTAAAACTTGGGTTTTTTAATACACTCATCTCGGTAAAATTGAAGTAATTATATCATAAAGAAACCTCAACCCCACATTAATTCAGGTTGTTTTTTTTGTCGTTTTTTTTTTTACAACAGAAATTAACCTAGATTCGATTAGGTCAAGTTAGATTTTGTTGTCAATCATATACTAAGGAATAAATGTGTCTGTTGATCGCTCTTAGAGCAACAAATATTTTGTATTATTGTTTCCTAATAATAGTAAAGACAATTTTTATCCTAATAATTTTAATTCACAAACTCTTTTTTTAAAGATTGCATTCGTATTGTCTAAGAAACAATACAGTACTAATTAGCGGACTGAAGTTAACAAAGCGCTTAATATTTATTCTATGGTTCTTAAGAAGGAAATAGAAAGTATTTCATTCGCAAATGGATAAATATTTATTAGATCTCTAGAACTGTAGAGATACATTATGAATGGAAAAGGTCTAACTTTGTTTCTTATTTCTAAAAAAAAGGAAGAGGATTACAATAATTATAAGTCAGTTTGTTGAGAACGTAGTTCAAAAAAAGGGATATTTGATGACTGTAGGAGGTACGGGTGTGTTATGTGATGTTCAAATAAGGCCTCCTCGAATAAAACTAAACCCGGCCAACCATATTTAAAGTATTCGAATAACAAAAACGCGGCGCACTCAATGAAATTCAATTCCAATCTGTGTTAAAAGTTTATCATTCTCGTCGCTTATGAAAGAAACCTGCCCTTGAAGGGAGATATTTTCACTTACGTCATCTGAGAACTGATTAGAGAACTAGGGAAAGGTGCAATAAAATGTACTTCACACAATATTATATTTCAGCCAGTTACCAACAAACGCTAACAATTTTTACCACTTAAGCAAGTATTATTAGCAAATGTGGTTCAAGAAAAAAACATGACTGAACGATGAAATTAAGAGACCTTGGTAAAAGAAAATGAGAAACGGAATGGGAAAATTGAAAAATCTTATAAAAATAAAATTCTTGAGCGGAAAAGGCTAGCAAAAATATAACCACCATTTTGCCTTGTCACTAAACTTGGAACGCATTTTGAAAGGTTATGGACTAAGGAAAATAAACTGCAGATGGAGCTCTAGAAAATTTTCCTCGTCTCTACACTGGTCATTATTTCTAGAGAAAAATCTTTAACGTAAACTTTCTTTTCAGCATAGAGAGAATAACGAGGGAACACATTCTTTTTTTATATTGCAGCACACCCAACGAGCTCAAAGTCCATTTTTATCATATTTTAAAAAATTTAATTCAAGCGGGGTAGAGTATTTTATGCTCTTGTGTACATAGGTGGGCGTTATCGCGATAACGAGATCGGGTTATCAGTTATCCGATATTTTCCCCCACGTTATCGATTCATCGGTATCGCCGATACTTTTGGTTCCAAACGCGATAATCGATAATTTCAGTTCAGTTTTTGGTCCCAGTTTAGCACAGGGGCGAGCCGTGCGTGCCTTGGAGGCAGAAATAGGTAGGTCTGAGCTGGAAAAAGGATCCTGAAAACCTATGAGGAGATGAAGGAGAGCCTCACCATGTAAGAAACTAAGAAACAGTATTCAAATATTCTTACTATTGTATTATAAAATAACGCTATATATAGTCAATAATCAATATTGTATTATAATTTTGCATTTATCGATTTATAGGTTATCACCTTATCGGGCAATCAATTTATCGCCAGTTATCGGTTAGCGCCAATAAGGTTATCGTTATCGATTTATCGGTTATTGTGATACATTTTTTCGTTATCGCTCCAACCTATGCTTGTGAATTACTCAACATTAAGGTGGCTTTGGGTGATATAAGCCACCTTGAGCCTATTTATTTTATTACAAGCAAATTTTCCTTAAATTAAATGCCAAATATCGTCATTAAGTGCATAAATATCATTTCTTTTTATTTGTCGTTGCTACTTATGGCAGCAACGACACAGAATTTTCGAAATTTATCTTACGAAAAGACCAAAACCTTGCTTCCTATCTGAATATTTTTTGCAGGTTTAAAATATACTATAATTAATGAAATAATTAAATTGATGTCAAAACATTAGAATGACACTTTATCGATGAACATCACATGCGATTACATCGCCCACATGTCAATATATCTGATTTTATTGAAATTGGTTCATATCTTTGTAATTTCTTATACCATCACCATCGAAATCACAGTCAAAATCTATAGAAATTGGCCCCTTGTTATCGAGTATGGCAATCAACTTGTTATTTGATCTTTAATAGTTTATTATTTCTAAAATAATATAATTTTTTTTTTACTGGTATGTTATGAGTTATAGTATAGTAGCTTGGTAATGATGTTTTTACACTTTTCTCTTTCAATTCACGCAAAACTTCGGCTCATTTGAACACCCGTCGATAAAAATCAATGGAACCTCTCAAAAAAAGCCTTGAGAGACGTGTCAAATGGCCATAAAAGACAATTGAGACTCGTTTTATAATCACTGCCATGAATTGTGTGTTGAGAGCCACAGAGATCAAAGAAAGAGGGAACTGAATTACGGCTTGTGATATCATGTAAACGATCAACCGAGGCAAAATCACGCACATAGTAATGATCGCCCAAAGAAGTGCGGGTATTTTTTGTGCCATTTTTGTTTTCCTTTCTGCGCGAGAAGGCTTCTCTGTTACTACCTTGCCTATAGTACATGCCGCATAAAATATAATAACACACTATTACAACCATTCACACCACGCGCTGGTGTTCCACAGGGTAGTGTGCTGGCCCCAACACTATCCATCAAATGAAATAACGACAGCCCCCACGGTTTTCAAAGGACTGCAGGAAACCGCTCTGCAGTTTCCTGAAGACCAATTTTATTTTCTTCTTACTGGAAGAATCAAAAAGGAAACGAACGAGGATAACAATTAAAGGAACGAATGATGAGTTAGATAGAATAATGGAAAATTAACCAGTGATTAATTATCTAATATTTTAAGAAACCTGGTGGTAGGGAGTTAGTATAGCAATGAGTAGCTATCTTCCCACTTCATCAGGTACGCCTGAGGGACGCTCTCCATCCACACTGAGCAAGTTACTCAATCCAATGGATCAATCTAACAACCCTAAATAACTGTATCAATTGGGCGATGCTTAAGAAACTTAATTGATGCTGTTCTTTTGGGTGCTATAGTAACCGCTATTTCGGATTTATTTTATTCTTTTTTTATCCATACCCTCATTCTTTTCTCCCATTGTAGAAGATATATCGCTGGATGCCGCATCTTTATCTTTCTCATAAAATAATAAAATTACCTTGGCTGGGTAGGGCTAAATAAATGAATTCACAAATTTGCTAAAGATTACCCCCAAGTTCCCATTAGTTTAGATGCCGGGCAAAAATCCCTCATTAAGATAACAACCTATCACTAGCGGTCATTTATTTATCACTTATCATCAGTGGATCAAAATATCTTTAAAAATAAATTTTAACAATTGGTTTATAATTCACTTTTTCCTGTAAATATGTTTTCGTGCTTTAAATTTGTAAAAAAAACGTGAAACAAAGACTTCAAAGGCAGAACCATCTCATTAAAACCATTCTCTCTCTTTCCTCTACAAACATTACAACTAGTCTTATATTTACAATAGTTGGGCCTAGAGCCTCCCCTTTCCCCTCCCAGGAACCAGTATAGCTGATTTTTCACAAAAGGAACACACCCTCACGCTAATTTGGACGAAAGGGGGAGGGACCCAGAACGAATGATCACTTAATTTGCAGATTGCAATTGTAAAAGCGATGTTACAGAATGTGCTAAATCGCGCAATAAGGTCGTTACGACAGGCCGCTACGCTCTTTCAACCTTCAACCCAAATAAGGCCTACTTAAGCAGTCTCATTTATTTTGCTGAGCGGTAACGAAAGACCAGCTCATTTTCCTTTCCACATTTTCACACATGCAAATAGTAGCGCACACACTGAGGACTGAAATCATTCATTATGTACATCTGACAAAATATTCCAATATGTGAACTTAAATAATGCTTTACTTTCGCATAGCAATAAGGTGTAAGGCCCATAGTAATGGAGTATATGTGTAAAATGTAATAAATGAGTCAATATTAAAATTCTTAGTCCTTGAGTAAAATTTCCTTTCCACCCGCAAGGCAGAACACATCAGCACTTTTCAGTGTCTTTATTATTAATTCATTCTACGAATTTACCGCTAGATTTATATATGCTCTCTCTTCTCCTAGCATAAAGGATTGAAATGTTTTCTTCCTGCAGTCTTTGTTATCCCTGCTTTATCATTATTCTATTACCTTAATTCATCCTATTGAATCGGGTATAGAAAGAATAGAAGAGGGGTGTTGATGTATTACGTCTAGATGGGTGTTAGCTCTGGGTAATTGTGGGCTGATGGAAACCACCTCAGCGCCAACTCAGCGTACTGTCTGTGATGTACGTCTCTGTATGTCAGGTCTATTTCTAGCTTGTCAATTTGTTGTTCTCTTTGTCTGTATGTGTATACATTTAGTGGTGTGAGTTTATTGTTTTCATGTAGTGCCCTCATGTCTGTAAATGGAGAAGAATGACATGCGCGTTTCACTGCAGTTTGAAATTCTTTGTGCTCTCCTCTGCCAAATGTTACTCGTAGCTGTGAGTGTAATAGGTGCGTGAGTAATGGTCTCACTAGTGTTTTGTAAAGGTGTAGCTGAATTTTTGGGCACGTAGAGTAAAATCTGCCTAACTTTTTGTTTATGTGCTTTGATTTTGCTTGTATAATGTTTTGGTGTACGTGAAAGTGTAGGTACGTCTCAAATGTGGTATGGGGTATTTTTGTGTGGGGGGGGTATGTCTTTCTGGTGCTGTGTAGTTGTGGTTTGGTGCGTGTGTGTATGTCTAAGTTGTGCATGTAGTGATCACGCGCACCGTAGATAATCTTTGTGTCTTACGGGGATTCGTAGCTATTAGCCAATTGTCCTCATCTTTTCGTTGAGTATTATTTATGCACGACGCCCTTTGCGTTTCAGATCCTTGTCTGGAGACAAGAATGGTTTCATTTTCAGCGAAAGACAGTGCGTGAGTGTGCCTTCAGTTTCCTGGAAGCCGTAAACTGTCGTTAGTGTATTTGATGGATAGTATTGGTGCCAGCACACTACCCTGGGAAAGGCCGGCATGTGGTGTAAATAGTTGTGATAATGTGTTATTATATTTTATGTGGCATGTCCTATAGGCAAGGTAGTGGGAGAGAAGCCTTCATGTGCAGAGAAGAAGCTCCGTATTGTTGGTTCCTTTCTAACGGAGTCCCTTGTGTCCCACTTTGTCGAATGCCTTCTCCATATTCTTGCTGATAGAGAGAGTCTTCTGTTTTGCCTGTTGTGCATTTTGTATTATGTCGTGAACGATTGTTTCAACAAAATGAATGGACCGGCTTCGCCTTAAGTCATATTGACATGACGAGGGAGGGGTTATAGAGTGCTATATTAGAAATATGGAATATTGTGGTGGGGAGACCAGATGGGACAGAGGCGCATTTTATGATTGATTTGATGTACTGTTTTGTTACTTCGACGGTGATTGGAGTGGTTAATATGGTAGAGTTATCGAGCACCTCCATTCGTAGAATGCGGGGGGGAGGCAAACTGCGAGTGGCTTGGGATGTTGTGTTTAGGGATGGTATCACAGTGAAAAGTGAATGCAACAAGGACATAGTTAGTGTCAGTGATGATGCGGTCGTTGTGATGTAGGGTGATAAGTGTCTGAGGGTTAGTGCCAGGCATCATCTTCACTCGGCGCTAGAAGGAGGGGTCAATGCAATGATCATTATCCGCCACTCACGATTCCGGTCTAGCATTGAAGGATCCGGACACGTAGGAGAGTCTTGGATATTGTTATGAGTCTTTGTGTTTCTCTGGATAATATGAAGGGTTTAATGCATTGGTGTGTTTTCTGTAGTATGTAAAGGTTCCTTACTGTGTATATTGGGCTCATAGTTGTGCTCTAGTGGGTGTCTATTTGTGCTAGGTTGGTGTTAGGAGGTTGAGGTTGTGTGGTGAGTGCGTGGAGATGTACCTTTTGAACCCTTCCCAGTTTGTGTCTTGTAGTCATAAGTGTGGGGGGGGCAGAGGAAAGAGGAAGAAGGTAGAAGCAGGCATGTGGGGCATGTGATCGTTGCAAAGGACAATGTCTGGGGACGAGGTCTCTCCATGGTCAAAGTGGGTAGGGAAGCTCAAGTCCTATTTGCTCGTAGAGAAATCGCAGCAGGGCAACGGTCAGATACTTACTCATGTCGATGGTGTTGTTGGAGAGTAGCGTTGGATGGTGTACGTTTAAGTCCCCCATAAAAAAAGAGAAGAAGGTTGTGGTTAGAGAAAGCCTGGAGAGGAACGTCGATGTGTAGTTGTTGGCGTAGTGGTCTGTAGTGATTAGCCAGTACCAGGGGGCCAGTGTCAGTGTGTATTTTGCAGGCTGAGAAAAGGTGATCGTGTGAGTTTATTAGTGCATGTATAAATCGCTTAAATAGGATGGATGATCCTAGATGCGGAGCTTGTGAAGTGAGGTATGTATGATATCCTGCTCATTCACAACATTTTCCATCTATTTAACCGTTCTACCCTCATTCATTTTCCACTGTGTAAAAATGGCTACATTGATTATATTAGTTTTTTTTTCATTGAAACAACGTATAATATATTTTATTGTAGAGAGCAATTTGCCCTATTAAATACATTAATTAAGAAAGACTTAAATGGTATACGTCAAAATCTTCTTCGTTGTTCTCGAAAAGTCTCCAGTTGAGTAATGTTTTGAGGTTTGTCTTTTTTTCATTTTGACTTTGAAAAGATGGAAGTCTCTAGTGACCAAAATCGAAATATTCTCTGTTACAAGATCTACCCTTCTTTCTTTTTGACAAGGACTGCTGTTTTTTTTCGAAAGAGGCCCATAGAAAGACTATGGTAGGCCACATAAAATTTCTTAGAATGGTTAAGAGCGTCCATAATTTAAAATAATTTTGATGTTTCCACGGAAGTGGAAATACCAAAAAATCAAATATATCCTTATAGCAAAATTATAAACAGGTAGGATGTGCAAATATACAAATCTTTACGTTGGGGTATATGTTTGGGATCCTTGATATCCTATAGACGAATGAGCGTATGTATATTTTCAAATATCCCAAATGAAAATAGCATACATACAAGCTCAAGCTTTTTAGCGTTCGTATAGAAGTATATTTTCATATTATACCCTTATGGTTACTACTGTTTTGCTTAAATCTCGAAACTTGGGTGACCATTTTGTACCATGCTTATTAAGGGGGCTTCTGTCATGCAGAAGCAGAGATCTCGTGATACCTTACTATCAGAAATTATAAATCAGCAAAGTGGGTAAGAATATGATAAGAGCAACTAAACAAGTACAACTAATTTCAGGTTGAAGTACTTGCATTTGTGTTGAATTCCCACCTTAAACACAGCAATTACAAAGCTCTAGATGTGATCCGGGCATGAAAGACTGAAGAATCGTTATTTTGAGTCATGATTTCCATAGATCAATTTATTAAATGAATTGACCAGCAAAACAGTTTATGCTTAAAACATCTTTTATAAATAATTAGTTTTTAAATTATTACATTAGATTAATAAACTTTTCATATAATTTCCTCTTCTATAAATTTAACTTAAATTATGCTAGTTTTTTAGTCCTCGTAGGGTAGCTTACATATATTTTCACCATACTAGAAACCTTTCCCCGTTTGTAGTCGCGTGCACGCGCCTCTATAAGCTATTATGTCGGTGGTTTGGGTGGTAACCATTTTAATTTTTTGGCAATAACATCGTAACTATTCGGCTGCTTTTAACGAAATTTGAAAGCCTTCTGTTGTTTTACATTCCCCTTCGAATGGTATAATTTTCAAGGTCCTACCAAGGTTAGTCCGGTAATTATTTGGCAATAACTTCAAAAATATTCGGCTAATTCGAACGAAATTTGAAACCCTTCTGTTGTTTTACATTCTCCTTCGAATAATATAATTCCCAAGGTCCTCCTAAGGTTAGTCCGGTAATTATTTGGCAAAACATCAAAAAAATATTCGGCTGATTTAAACGAAATTTGAAACCCTTATGTTGTTTTACATTCCCCTTCGAATCATATAATTCCCAAGGTCCTCTCAAGGTTAGCCCGGGAATTATGGGAAGTTTTGAAGTTAGTAAGGTCATAAGGTCATGAGTCAAAATAATTGAGAGCAGGCGACTTAGGTCTGTTGACCTTGTCTTCTGAGTTCTTTATTTCCTTTTCATGAACTAGTACTTTCATAGTACAGCATTTAGAGTCGATTTCAATTACCTTACAAATGCTAGTCATTTTGGACCCATTCATTTCTATTATTGGTCCATCCATTTTACTGTTTCCTATAATTGTGCTATCACAGCTCTGTTTATTTTCCTTAGATCCACCGTTTTTCACTTTTTGTTCTTCCTAATCTCTATTTACTCTACTTTTATCCTTCTAATATCTTCAAATTTTCTTTCAATAATTTTCGACTAAAATTGGAAAATTTGACCCAGACGTACAAACAAAACGAACTCCAAACACACACAAAATGTAGGCAGAGACACACTATAATTGGATCGAACCACACAATGATTTATGCAAAGAAAAGAGACACACTAAAATTGGATCGAACCACACAATGCTTCATGCAAAGAAAATAGACACACTAAAATTGGATCGAACCACACAATGATTTATGCAAAGAAAAGGGACACACTAAAATTGGTTCGAACGACACAATGATTTATGCAAAGAAAAGAGACACACTAAAATTGGATCGAACCACACAATGATTTATGCAAAGAAAAGAGACACACTAAAATTGGATCGAACCACACAATGCTTCATGCAAAGAAAAGAGACACACTAAAATTGGATTGAACCACACAATGATTTATGCAAAGAAAAGGGACACACTAAAATTGGATCGAACCACACAATGCTTCATGCAAAGAAAAGAGACACACTAAAATTGGATCGAACCACACAATGATTTATGCAAAGAAAAGGGACACACTAAAATTGGGTGGAACCACACAATGATTTATGCAAAGAAAAGGGACACACTAAAATTGGATCGAACCACACAATGATATATGCAAAGAAAAGAGACACACTAAAATTGGATCAAACCACACAATGATTTATGCAAAGAAAAGAGACACACTAAAATTGGATCGAACCACACAATGATTTATGCAAAGAAAAGAGACACACTAAAATTGGGTGGAACCACACAATGATTCATGCAAAGAAAAGGGACACACTAAAATTGGATCGAACCACACAATGATTTATGCAAAGAAAAGATACACTAAAAATGGATCGAACCACACAATGATTTATGCAAAGAAAAGGGACACACTAAAATTGGGTGGAACCACACAATGATTCATGCAAAGAAAAGGGACACACTAAAATTGGATCGAACCACACAATGATTTATGCAAAGAAAAGAGACACACTAAAATTGGATCAAACCACACAATGATTTATGCAAAGAAAAGAGACACACTAAAATTGGATCGAACCACACAATGATTTATGCAAAGAAAAGAGACACACTAAAATTGGGTGGAATTACATAATGATTCATGCAAAGAAAAGGGACACACTAAAATTGGATCGAACCACACAATGATTTATGCAAAGAAAAGATACACTAAAATTGGATCGAACCACACAATAATTTATGCAAAGAAAAGGGACACACTAAAATTGGATCGAACCACACAATGATTTATGCAAATAAAAGAGACACACTAAAATTGGATCGAACCACACAATGATTTATGCAAAGAAAAGAGACACACTAAAATTGGATCGAACCACACAATGATTTATGCAAAGAAAAGAGACACACTAAAATTGGATCGAGCCACACAATGATTTATGCAAATAAAAGAGACACACTATAATTGGATCGAACCACACAATGATTTATGCAAAGAAAAGAGACACACTAAAATTGGATCGAACCACACAATGATTTATGCAAATAAAAGAGACACACTAAAATTGGATCGAACCACACAATGATTTATGCAAAGAAAAGACACACTAAAATTCGATCGAACCACACAATGATTTATACAAAGAAAAGAGACACACTATAATTGGATCGAACCACACAATGATTCATGCAAAGAAAAGGGACACTAAAATTGGATCGAACCACACAATGATTTATGCAAAGAAAAGAGACACACTATAATTGGATCGAACCACACAATGATTTATGCAAAGAAAAGATACACTAAAATTGGATCGAACCACACAATGATTTATGCAAAGAAAAGATACACTAAAATTGGATCGAACCACACAATGATTTATGCAAATAAAAGAGACACACTAAAATTGGATCGAACCACACAATGATTTATGCAAAGAAAAGAGACACACTAAAATTGGATCGAACCACACAATGATCTATGCAAATAAAAGAGACACACTAAAATTGGATCGAACCACACAATGATTTATGCAAAGAAAAGAGACACACTAAAATTGGATCGAACCACACAATGATTTATGCAAATAAAAGAGACACACTAAAATTGGATCGAACCACACAATGATTTATGCAAAAAAAAGAGATACATATGATATCCGTAACCTGGTCGCTTTTCTACTTGGATTATTTAGTACCCTTATATGAGGTAAAATGTAACCATAAATTCGAAAGTACCCCAATTTTACAACACGAAAAAGAATAAAACAAAAAGAATTTTTTAAAACTTAAAAAAAGAGTAACGAAAGGAAGAGCTAGGCATGAGGCTCCATCTTATTCTAGGATTCTTTTATAGTCTCAAACTTCCTATATCATAAAAATCAATAAAAAATATCGATTTAAAAAAAAATTACATAACATTTAATAAACATCTATTAATTTGCTATCATAATCTTTTTGTTGGTCAAAGATTAAACAAGCAAGAAATAGTCACGATCATCTCAAAGATTTTACTCTCGAGTATTTTTACATTTTAATAGGCTAAATCGTTTTGGTGCAGCTAACTTCCCGCTAATTCTATTATCCCTTAGAATTAGCGACTATTTAAAACATAGCTTTATAATTCTATCAAATGATTGATATTAGCATGACTTCCTTTCTCTGTTTAGAGTTGGACGTACTTGTCTATTAGTTCACAAACTAAATTCTGTCTTACCAAGCATCAAATAAACAAATAAATGCTCCGAAATGATGTTCCTGCACTATTAATACCATGTTGAAAAATCATTTACATGGATAAATTATAATAAGAGACATGTGAGAAGAAATACAACGCCAGTATTACAAGTATTTGAAAGTGGATCAGAAGTAGGCCAATTTCATCGCAATGCTGGGCAATAGGCAAATTCTCCCTAGTCTCAAGCCTCAATCTAAATGCTTTGTCTCGAAGACAGTCACAGGAATTTCGGAGCAAGGTTGCTGCTGGACATAAAAAGCGAAGTATCTTTCACAATAACAAACGCTTTATCAGTAACTCAATTGCAATGATAAACCCATAGTTGACCCAATTGCAGTGACAAACCCATAGTTCACCCAATTACAGTGATAAACCCATAGTTTACTGCAGGAATAATCTTCCTCTAAATATATGCAAGGTACAAAGAAAGGAAACAATAAAGAAACATTAACAGCTGATATCTTCGCTTAACGACATCAACGTTCAAGGAAAGATTTAAAGAGAAAAGGTCCGTCCTTGGTGAACGCAACAGGGTTGAATTTCAAAGCTCTTCAAAGTTTTCCCGGGGGAAAATTTTTAGGTTTCTTCTTAATGTGTTGAAGGGAAGAGGCTCAAAATTGAGCTCATTTTGCAATTAAAAATGGAAGATATTCAATGAATTTAAAGTCCAAAAACGCCTTGTTATATTGATGGCGAAGATTATATATACATATTTATTAGTAAATAAATAGTCATTAATTTTCTTAATAAATGGAACCGAAGAGAGCCTTTGTTGCAGACTAACATATAACAAGTATTTTTAGTCACGTGCACGTGACTCTATAAGTTACTATGTCGGTCCGTAGGTCGGTCGGTGGGGTGGTAAACATTTTACTTTTCAGCAAATTCTAACGAAATTTAAAACTCTTATTTTGTTTTACATTCTCTTACGAATTATATAATTGCCAAGACCCTCCCAGGGTTAGCCAGGGAATTATTGAAAGTATTGTAGGTCATATGGTCCTAAGTCAGAATAATTGAGAGCACGCGACTTTGGTCTGTTGACCTTATTTATAGGTAAACAAGGAGTTGTTAGAATTAAATAACCAGCAAAACTTGATCCATGTCAGACTGTAGAAAACTAGTGAAATACTGAATAGCGAATTAGAGTTCAGTGAATTATCTGCACGATTGGTATCGAAGCTCTGGTGCTAAAAGCAGCTGAAAACCTGTGAAGAGAGTGTAAAGATAATGGTGAAGAGAGAGATAGCGAAACTGGGACGAAGATATAGGCACACCTAGATGCTACTGTAAGCATTGGGGCCAGGAAGTTACGCAATCTACAGGTTAGCTGTAAGATGCTAGCCCATACACCTCACGCCATCATGTGGATATATGATCCGATGGGAAATGGATGAAGACGTACATAAATGAAATTTGTGAAGGATTTGATGTACCAACACCGAAAACTTTCAGTAATATAAAACCTGATCGAAAATATTATTCACGCCTTTTGAAATCTATTTTATATTTCCAATTAAACATATCCAAAGTTGGCCTTATTATCCAACCCAAACTAAACAAGGGATTTATTTTGCTTTATTCTAACATAACTTTTTCCTTTGAATCAGATTGGTGTAACGGTTCTATATACTAGAATGGTCAGATGCCTCTATGAATTGGAATGGTCCGAGTTTCACGTTATACCTATGAACAAACAAATTTTTGAATTGAAATGGTATTTTATAGACAACATAATACCAAATTGACAATAAATCAGCAGATGTTTCCCACGGTAGAGTCAAACAAGAGGAAAATTCTCTTCTATGACATGCGGCGTTTTGTGATAAGATGATAATTGGTTATTGCATTGATGGTTTTCCATGATTCAAATCACGTACAAAACCTTTGAATGGCTAAATTAGGCTTCTGTTACTAGGTGGCACCACTCAGCGCCAAATACGAAGGCAGATTTGAAATCTCCAGGGTGAATAACCCTATGTCCCATGGTTATATGGGTTATTTCATGGTTCTAAATGGGTACAATTGAACTTTAATCCTGTTGAAAAAAAGTGACGCCTAGACTTGGCGCTTCGCTGCAGGAAATAGGAGGTTTGAAACAAGTAAATTGAGATCTTTTGAAGTGTAGTGAAAAATGACTTTCAGTCACAGAGCAAAATATCATTTAAAAAAAAGTTTAACATATTTTAATTCTGATTTTAAATATTCTCTTGCTTTCTCTGTAAAAAATATTCTGAACTAACGAATCATCTCCGAACTCTCAAAAATATTATTTGAAGACGTGGCCTTTAATTTTTACAGGGGAGTTAGGCTAAAAATGATCACAAGAAACCATACATCCTTTCTTATGAGTATATTTAAGGCTATCTGGTGATGTATGGATTCACATATCTACAAAAAATGCACCCATTTTAAGAAGAAATTGTTTGTTTGATTTTCTCATAAATCTTTGGCATTTGTCTTTTTAACGACCTAAAACAAATTATTAAACAATATTAAGGAGACAGCATGTTGGAAAGATATTTCACATATATATTCACTAAAAGTGAAGAGAGACAATCTTAATATCAACGAAAAGATAGTATTTTACCCAAGCCTCCTATCTGTTATCAACATCTGCAAATTAAAGACATCAAATTAATTGATGAACATCAGGCGATTAGAAGCCAACCCAAAGGCATCTGTCTACGCAGATTCGGTTAGATTTGAGGTCGAGTTTGAAACGTTAATATTAAAAGCGGATGATGACTCCAAATACCAAAGAATATTTCAAAACGGACTTTAAAAATTTCTTTTGTCAGAAATTATTAAAATATAACTTTATTTGGTGTTTCTAAAGAAACTTCTTTGATTATAGTTGCAGCTGCAATAGTGAAATTACAATCGATCAGACTAAGAAATAGACCTAACAGCAGCTGGGAAAGGTCCTTTCTAAAAAGGTTTACTTCACATAGAAGACACTTTACTCTAACAATACTCATGTTTTCTGACTCTAGTAAAGATACAAGCTTTTCAGACTCATGATATACCCAATTTAAATAGTCAACCCCCCCGATTTGCATTTTGTGCTTTGGTTCTCTTCTTTTGGGGGGAAATTCATACCCTCATGTTTAATAGGTTTTATCAATTTGGGTTAGGAATGTAGAACACGTACATATTTCCTTTCAAATTTTCAGTATGTCTTGACATTACTTAAAATGTTGATCATTAGCTGAGATAAAACACCGAAATAGGGCTAGGATGTTTAAATGTACACGGTCATTTGTACATGGCTGATTCTAAGCTTCATTTGTCTCTTCTTGACCGACAAATACTGTCAATGACTTTATGGTTTATGGAATACTGAATAGAAAATTGGAGTTCAGTAAATTATCTACTCGATTAGTATCCAAACTCTGGTGCTAAAGGCAGTTGAAAACCTATGAAGGGAGTGTAAAGATAATGGTGAAGAGAGAGATAGCAAAACTGGGACGAAGATATAGGCACACCTAGATGCTACTGTAAGCATTGGGCCAGGAAGTTACGCAATCTACAGGTTAGCTGTAGGATGCTAGCCGATACACCTCACGCCATCATGTGGATATATGATCCGATGGGAAATGGATGAAGACGTACATAAATGAAATTTGTGAAGGATTTGATGTACCCACACCGAAAACTTTCAGTAATATATAACCTGATCGAAAATATTATTCACGCCTTTTGAAATCTATTTTATATTTACAATTAAACATACACGGCATTTCCTTTCACACTACCATACAAACCATCAAGAAATATGCCTAATTAATGTTCTCCTCTCCTGACTTTATTTTGATCTTATTTCTTGAGTGTGGGTAATATAGAGGCCCACAGGCTAGATTGCTCCCGATACTCGCCACTCAGTTTAGCCATTCACCCTTAGCTTCGTGGAAGAGATTCCCTCACTGGATAATCCAATATGCCCGAACGAGCCATGGGTCAGTAATCATTAGATTAGGGGATGAGGGGCGAAGGGGGGGTGAATGTGTTTTGAAACTAACCAGGGATTATAGAATCTTTCGTCAGTCTGCGATAAAAGCATGTGGTTATGATTCTTCTCTCATATAAGTTATTACTACCCCATCGACAGAGTCCAGGAACAGAGGATAGAGTCACCGTTCCTTTTTAGTAAGTTTTTGTCTTTAAGGATATACCTTGTCCTCTGTGCCTACACCTTATCCCTTACTGGAAGGACATTTCTATCACCTTCCTCAACAATGACTTTTCATCTATCCTAACGATATAACTAAACCGTTGCTGTCTTCTGGTATTCGCGTATATTTAACAACTATATATCTTTTATTCTTCTATATATAATTTGATTGCATTACCACTCCATTACCACCCAGTGGTCTGTTTACAAGGGTATTTACGAAAGTGGTTATAATAAATGCATAAGTAGTAGTTTAATTAAAAAAAATAATGAATACAGAGGGGAACTCAGATTTGAAGTAAACATCTTGATTTTTGTTAAATTCCTAAAATGTGGGCCTGAAACTGCTCCAAGAGGGAAATATTGTGGATTTTTGTGGGCCTAAACAGAAACAATGGGAACCTTAAAAGGTTTAAAGACTGCCATGAAAGGAAACTACAAAAAAACAACAACGAATCTGATAGATCTAATCTTGGCTAGTAGCTTTGAATGTCTAAATCTGCATGTACGCAATAATAAACAAAAGGATCCATGTTTAAAATATATGCTTCCCAAGGTATCGTGAAAGCACTATTGATCGAACTTTGTTAGTTTTGAAATCTGAGACCAGATATATATTTTCCTTCAGAATTTATAGAATAGAGATTTATAATCCTGTCGAGATGAGGCAAATATATGTTGATTTATAGTGACATTCCAGAAATCGCGCCGTGAATTAGAAGTCAAAAAAGGCTGGAAAATATATTAGACCTTTTCTGATATACATCCCCTGAGATGTTTTGTGGTCTAATGCCAAAACGATCTTGGTTATCGCTCTCTTTGGGGGCGTTCTTTTCACGCCGAAAAGTTATATCCTCCATTGTTTTATTCCATTTTTATAGCTCACTTTGACCCAAACCTAGGAGAGAGAGACTTCTTACCCTAGCTTTGATAGCGGGAAAGATGATACCCTGGAGAGAGATATAGAATCTATTATAGAGATTACAGGATACTTAACTTGAGTCTTATTTTATTGCTTCATATACGAATAAAATCGGAAAGATTGTATAATAGGAAGATGGCGAAATCAATGGTCTATATAAATTTAGTAACAATAAAATTTTAATCAGTCAAGTGGACAATAAATTCAAACTATGTTTTAAAATGTCGTTCATTGGTAGATATCCGTAGGTATGAATATTTCAAAATCTATAGCTATATGTTAAAATAGCAGTAAGATAACTAATCTTTACCATTTAATTATGTCGCAATTTTCGTTTTGTTGCAATATTTTACAGCACTTTTATATAAATTTCATCAATATTTTTGGATAGACGTTGGAGCCTCAAATATAATCCCTTCATATAAAATTTACATACACAAGATAAAGAAATGGCAAAGTGCTCATACGCCGTAACAACTGCATGGAAATAGTCCCAAACAGTGCTGTAAATATGTCTTTCTTGTAAACAAACACCAGGAATAGAAAATTTTGTCCAGTTTTATTCGAGTCACAGAGATACTAAGCAGCGTCAGATAAATATTTTCTTATCCATTCGTAATAAATCATATATCGACTATTATAACCTTAAGATTAAACACATAAAATACGCTTCGAGTGTGTATTATTCTAGTTTTTTTCTGTTTGTTCTTGTTTTGAGCGGAGATGTATTTTCTCCAGTTGGTCGCATGGAATAGATTAATTGAAATTTACTATTTTTCGTATTTAATTGTATTCACACTATTTGTTTTTACTTGCTTTTCTCTTTTCTCATAACTCTGAAAGAAGATATTCAACCATACACTAATAGCTTAGATACTTCTTGAGATTCACTGGTTCAAGGAAGAGTCTCAGGGTAGATTTCGTTTACTTTCTTGTCTCTGAAATTACTCTGATATTTCTGATTAACGTTTTTCCCATTGCTAAGTTTCCGTGATGAATTTCTTTTGCGGCTATCAATTTCTGACGCCTATTTTGGAAATTCTTATAATTTTGTGCTCGTGTTTATGAATTTCTTTGTCTTGGATATCCATTAGTTACCTCTAGGGTACCTTTCAGTTATATTAAGGTTGATTTTGAGTTTTCTATTGCCTGTTACAAATAGACCTCACTCTGCTTTTATTTTTGCCAAGGATCTCCTCTTCAATCGACCCGACACAGCTAAATGTAAGAGTTACAATGACTCAACAATTGGACTTAAACATTAAAAATAAATAAGCCATTTGGCTTTCAATTTAATTTAGAGTGTTTAAGTTGATATTCTTGATTATTTTTATTTTGTAAGGAGATTTCTTGTTCACAGTAGAAGTATGAAATGTTGATACAAGTGAAAAGAGCTTGATATGAGTTTAACCACCCTTTTATTCTCTTCCATATTTTATTTTATCTTCTGCTTATTTTTTTCGCCTTTTTCTGGTAATTACTTATTATGGTATGTTTTTGTTCATTTCATTGCAATAAATGGTAAAATAATGGCAGAATTACTTTCTATTCCACTAGTTTATTACGCTCTATTTCTGCAGAGTCGAAAATCAACTATCTCTCTTCGAAAATTGAAGACGAGATAGTTTGTTTTACCTTTTTGGTATAAAAATGGCTATGATATTCTTATCCCTCGGTAGGTTAGCGGTCTATATCTTTCTCAAAAATTCTTTCCTCACGATATTATTTCATTTTCTAAAGGAAATTCTTTTCCTGTCTATTTCCGGTGCATTCACATTAGTGACGAAAAAATAATGTTTTTCTCTTCCAAAATTCCCTCGAATAACTGACGAACATCGCTCTCGAGTGTCACTTTATTTCTTTAAAATGAAGAGCGGAAATTTAAACTAAAAGTACACGGAATTTGATAACATAAAGTGACAGTAAAATATCACTGAATCATGTTTTGAGTTATATTTGTCGTTAAAGGAGGGTTTATTTGCATTTAAAGGAGAAAAACAGGTTTTTGAACAAAGGAAACCATCTCCAATATTTTTAGGAGAAACCACAAATGTTTGAATTAATAATATAATGATTGGTAGAGTACTACGATCCCAAAACATCCGGGTTTATGTTTAAATACAGTTCAAATACCGTTGCGAGGGAAAATTCGATGTCTCGGTGCTGCATCGATTCTCTTCAAAGTGGTGAAAAAAAATGATCACCGCTACAGTAATAAAACTTAATTGCAACTACTTTACCACTCACTTTTAATCAAAATATTTAATGATGAAAATCACTAAAGCAAAAAGAATGAAAAAAAATGTCTTATAGCCATCCAAATATAAACGTAACAATGGTTATAAAGAAAAATATATATATACATTTAGGAGCAAAGGAATAAATACCTTATCATATTTTTTAGGACAAGCGAAGTTATATTTAATTCATTCCTATAATACTTTCCAAAATTAATAAAAAAACTATATAATATCTGTTTTAATGTTCGTTCAGGCTTTTCGGCTACCCAACTTTGCAAGAAATTGTGAGTTTCATTGCTTAAAAATATATAAGTATTCAAAGCATTTTAACTTTTTATTATCGGGTGGAAGTTGATGAATGGTTAGCCTTGTGCACTAAGAGAGAGTTTAAAGTAGACTTTCACGTGGTTAGGAAGAGCGCTAGGATTAATTGATATGCTAGATTCCTTTATTCATATTGTTTCTCTTGCTTGACCCACCTAAGGTAAAAGTTTCGCAAGTTGTAGTTATATCGTTTAGATTAATATTTTGATATAGCATTTATTTTTATTCCTTTTATTTTTTATAGTCAATTGGGATATAATAAATATGCATTCATATTTTTAAAACTGTTCATTTTCACGAGTTTTGTCTGTGTTACGCAAGGTAACTGACGATTCTCAATAAAAATAAATATAAATACCCTCCGCTATTCATCTCTTTTCTTAAAGTATCCGATTTGCTTCAGGCAGTATTCATTTGTTCTTATATTGGAAAAAAATGAGGATAAATAGAGCCAGCCAAATACTAATTTTGTAATTTGCATCGAAATTAATGCTCGTTGCATTTGTAAATTAACACCAGATCTCTTAGGATCAAGGTTCAGGAGGCAAGGAGCCTAGAAAATAAGGTACAAAGTCAAAATTAAGGAAAATGAATTTAATCTAAAATTTGTTTCAAATTATTTAATTGGATTTGCAAACGACGCAGTAAATTGAACTAAATAACTAAGCAAGACATCGGGAAGATAGTTTCCAATGGGGCCTGCGATTTACTGCGCCGTCATCTACTCCTCAATCTCAAAGCAGGAGAGGGGCTGCATTCTCTCCAATTCCATTTAGAAGTAATCGGGTTTATTTTTATCGTCATTCTTGGGCAATCTCTGATTAGTGGTGCGGTGATTGAGAAGGAAGCCACTATGAGATTGAACGAATCATGAATACCTTTAGCGTTTCGAGATGTCTTAGGTTAATATTATTAATATTATTCTCATTATTATTAGAACTATCATTACTATTAGAACTATTAAAAACAAATTTAAAAAAAAAGGAATTTATGTCGCGAAAAGAAATGAATTTGTAATAATGTTTTAAAAATATTATAAGAATATAGGGAGTAAGGGAGAATTTAATTATTATAACCTAAAGGCCACACATCAATTAGATTCAAGTGGGATAAGGAAGAGATAAAGGATGAAGTTTACCGTTGCAAAAAGAATGAGATTTAGGGCAAAGCGGGGGAATAATATACCCTATCATCATGACAACTGAGAAGCTATGAGAAACAAGGTCTGCTGCCCAAAAGTCGCGTAGTCTCATTTATTCTGATTTATTACTGTACGACCTTCAAAACCTCTAATAATTCCCGGACTCACCTTGGGAGGGTCTAGGCAATTATATCATTCGAAAGAGAATGGAGAACAATATAGGGATTTTAAATTTCGTTAGAATAGGCCAAATATATATGATGTTATTGCCAAATAATTTCCAGGCTAACCTTGAGAGAACTTTGGTAGTTATATCATTCGAAAGAGAATGTAGAGCAACATAGGGGGTTTAAATGTCGTTAGAATCGGCCAAATAGTTATGATGTTATAACCAAAACAAACTAATTCCCAGGCTAACCTTGGGAGGACCTTAAAAATTATATTATTCAAAAGATAATGTAAAACAAAATAAGGGTTTCAGATTTCGTTGGAATCGGCTGAATAGTTGTTATATTATTGCCAAATAATTCCCCAGCTAATCTTGGGAAGACTTTGTTCATGGAGATTTCCTCGAATTAATCTTAGGTAAGATTATAATTACTAATAGCCCCCAAACACAGCATTTACTTTCAAAGCCAGTTGTATTGACATGGCTGGATAGTCTGATACTTCTGAACATATTTCTAAAGTTGCTTTACTCAGCTATATCTGATGGATGCTTCAAAACAGGTCAATTTGAGGAAATACAGGAATGCAAAAATTCTAATTTTTTTTCGCAAACGCCATTTTTGTGTTATATATTACTACTTCTAAGATTTCTGTGAGGGAATACCCTTGAAGGACTTCCGTGAGAGGACCCCTTGGCGATACCCCTCTATTCTTTCAAGACCACGTGAGCCAGCGTGAGAATTTTAGAAAGTCGAGGAAGAATCCGTCACTCGCTTGTCGTAGAAAAGGCTCCCGACGATATACTATATATCTATTCTTTGTGGGGATTATTCTATATTCGAGTGCGGGGATTTAATCAGATGGCCGAGTATTATTCTACGTTAATGTAGGCCTGGAGAGGGCTTATTTATCTTCAATATAATTAAGAAGTGGAACGGAGCCAAAGGATAAATAATATTGCCAGCATTAACGAAATAGAATTTTATTAATTAAACTAACAAAAATAACACATGGAAAATATTTACATGAGTGGGGATTAAAATAGGAGATGCACATGAAATGAAAAGGTCATAGGATAAATTTGACTATGCGGTGGATTAAGATTTGGAGGGATTTAAATGTCAAAACAAACAAGAAGGGAAAGGGTCGACTAAATCCGTGTTAAAGCACGGAGTTACGTTGGCAACAAAGTTAAATAATTAAATTCAATTCGTAGCTTACGTATTTATAAGGTCGGCGTGCAGGTGAAGGCGATTTGAAGGAATGGCTTCGGTCCGATTGGTGATTTCCTTCCCCGAAGGAAGGATTTTTAGAGGATTGTCCTTAACAAGGCGAGAAGGACAGACTTCGAGGAGTGGGAGCGAAGTGGGGCTCGGAAGTACGAGCGATCCGTAAGACAGGATCCTAGAGATGTTCTGGATGAACAAGTGAGGTTATTGGGGTAACCAAGCGTTCTCTTGAAGAACGTTAAAACAGTGAATTAAATTACCACTGACGTGATATCAGGGGAGCGAGAACCGTTTCTTGTCGAACGGGCTAAAAGAACAATGACTGTTCTAAGGTTGTTCTCTTCTGAACAATTGAACAACATGAGGGGGGGGCTGTTGACTTGGCGTCTCGAGGGGCACGAACCTTGGCACTCAAGGAAATAGTCCTCCTTTGGACAATAAGGGGGTTCTCGAGGTAGAGAGTTCCTAGTTGCACAAGGGAGACCGGATCGACGTGATGCCTGACGAAGATAATCGGGATCTGATTCAAATGCAAAATTCTATCGCATAAATAGCCTGAGCCAGCCCCTCTGGGTATGGGGCAATGGGAGACTCCCATGGAATGTCCCGCTAGCGATTCGAACACTCTTATCTTTCCATAAGCTTAACTCAATCTGGCCAGATCGACGCTTGCAGGCAAACGGGGGATTGAACCTCCTTGATTAAACTTGAAGCGGGGGAAGATAAGACTCGGGAAATGTTCGAGGCGATGAGAACGCCATGCTCCTCTCTTTTCGCGGGATACACGTGGGGAGCATGAGTACAAATATGTGATAGAAGTGAGGCGCGGCAGCCTCAGGCAATTCTATCACACGCTTAATCACCCTTCCCATCTGTCTTTGTTTTCAGACGCTAATCCTCCCCCCATTCCCCTGCGATAACGCCCTGCTCGGCCATATTAAACCTACCCTCATATCGCGAGGCAAGTTTGATCGTCTGGAACGACGCTTCATCATGAATTGTGTTTGCTTAGACTGGCGCCAAGAATTCCTTGGGGACCGCAAGGCCATAAGGCGTCTATCAGAGCAGCCACCCGGGTATTTAACCCGAAGCTCACCATCTCTCGAGGATATTAAAAGTCCGCCATTCACTCCATCCGGACTGCCGTCTGTTTCTCTCCCTCCCCCCGGAACTCGTCATCGTACGTCGTTGAAGGTCTAGTCAGCAGATCTACCTTCGTTAAGCTTTGGCCTCTGTTTAGAGGAAAGCTATCGAACTCCCTTCTTCCTGCAGAGTTGCGGGGCGCTCTGATCTTCACCACCCCTTCAAGATTCCCGTCTTTCGAGACTGGAACTCCCTGCTGATCAGCAGAATCGTTTCGAGTTGAGATTACGTCTCTCTGGAGTAGAAAAAATCTCATTCTTCATCATGAAGTAATCCAACCCCTTCTGCAAGTCCTTGGAGTCAGGGCTCCCCGAAGTATCTTTATATATTTTAAAATTATATTTTGGGGTATTGTCTTTATATATCCTTTGAACTGCAACTTGGCAAGCCTTTAATCTAAACCCGGTCAACCGTAATTCGCACTCTTTATTAATCGCCGGATAACTCAAGCGGCCTGTGGCTAGCTGTCTGCCCGTACTTGTGTAAGACTCTGAGCGCCAAGCTATTCTACAAAGGTATACCTCGATAGTTTCTATTTATAGTCGGGATTTTTATTCTAGTGTTTTGTCAATCTCCATTTTTGTTCATATATATCATGAACATTAACACTCTTGAATACGTTACTTTGCTTACAATTTCGTTAATCGCCATTAAGTAAGTTTCAAATAATCATTTTATATAATGTCAGTCAAATTTTTTTTACATTTAAAATATGAAAATATAAATTAAAATATGAGACATATATTAACATGGCATCATATTCTCCCTGTTACACAAGACTCCTTTTCCCTATTAGATATTTCTATGAATGGTAGTATTTATAATAAATACTTTAATTCATAAGATGAATTACTAGGCAAGCTCATTTCATCTCTACTTTCTTTCCCGAAATCTTTAACTCTTGTAAAATTATTATTTTCTACATTTCTTATTTTAATACTATTCACTGATATGTCTGTTAATAATTATTTGTCTTTGGATTTATATTTGTTTAAATTTCATAACTTAAGATTTTTTTATTGTTATGGTATGATTATGTCATGCATTAGTGAATGGAAATTTATAGCAAGTAAAAATTGAACTTAACTTCAAAGTTAATAGAATAAAGCAGATCTGTCTGATGAAATGAGATTATTTTATCACCTGTGTATAGGTGAGTGTTTACAAGTATACTGTTTTTATAGAGAAGGTTGTGCAGATAAATGGTTTCTACTGTTATCAATCACTGAAATTACTGGCATTTCTTTGGTTATTAGATTCTGCGTGGCTCTAAATGAGCTGTAGAAATCGATTTGTCTTGGAATAACAGTGGCACAACTCATAGAACTCAAATGACAAAACCTTTAAGTTAATTTAGATTTCACTTTCACTAAATTTGACTTTCATTGTTTTGATTAGCTTTAAAACCTTTTGCTACTGCATTTTTTAGCTAGATCCTTATCAATGAAACAAAGAATTTATCACGGGAAAAAAGACTGAAGCAGTCTGAACTATGAAAAAATATGTGATTGCTAAGCGGAAACAATTTACACATAATGATTGCCAAGGGGAAACAAAAGTACACGTAATTATTGCCGATCAGAAACAAAAGTACACGCAATGATTACCGAACGTAAACAAAAGTAGATGCAATGATTGCCGAGCGGAGACAGAAATAAACGTTATGATTGCCGAACGGAAACAAAAGTACACCTAATGGTTGCTGAGAGGAAACAAAAGTAGACTCAAAGATTGCTGAGCGGACGCAAAAATACACATAATGATTGTCGAGTGGGGAAAAAAAGTCCACGTAGTGATTACCGAGCAGAAACTAAAGTAGACCTAATGATTGTTGAGCGGAAATTAGATGAAAAATGAGTGATTTATTTTCATAAGTTGTGGCAGAATACCGTCTTACCCTTGGAAACAGAGTAATGGAGCTTCTTTGAACAATTACTGGGAGTATAACAAAGAATGAGATAAGATGAGAATACTATTGCCATATTCTTCCACGAGTATAAATTGAATTTTCCTTTTCTATAGCTCCCTTATTTTCCCCAATTCGCACAAAAATGAATGCCAGTGTTTATCATGAAAAGGAGTCGTAAAAAGTGAGTTGTGGATCGCAGGAATCCGGGATTCTAACGGCGGCAATAATGAGAATCGCGACCGCAGTCCCGTAAATCTTCATAATTAAATCGGAAGAACTTGGAGCGCAATTTCGCTAAATTGGGGAAAAATGGGTGTGTTCAAGGATAGATATATAAATACATACATACAGAAATAGGGTGACCAAAACGTTTCATGTATAGTGACTAACATAAGCCTGAAATAATGTAAATATGAGAAAGGAGAAATAAAACATGAGTTTTCAAACTCCACAGTTATCGTGATGTATAACCTAAAATTGATAATCATTTTTTTATAGAAAAAAGTTACCCTGAATTTTAACCAGGTTATGAAACGTCGCACTCGGGGTATTCTGATTTGAAAAAGGAAGCCAGTACTCTGGTATTGAAACGTCGCTTTCTGGGTTTTCTAACTTGAAAATGGAAGGCAGTACTTTGAATTTTCACCATGTTATGAAACGTCGCCTTCTGGGCTTTCTATTTTGAAAATAGAATGTTCACCATGTTATGAAACGTCACGGTCTGGGTTTTCTATTTTTAAAATAGAAGGCAGTACTTTAAATTTTCACCATGTTATGAAACGTCGCATTCTTGTATTTTTACCATTTTATGAAACGTCGCGGTCTGGGTTTTCTATTTTGAAAATAGAAGGCAGTACTTTGAACTTGCACCATGTTATGAAACGTCGCATTCTTGGTTATATATCTGAAAATGGAAACCAGTACTCTATATTTTCACCATGTTATGAAACGTCGCATTCTGGGTTTTCTATCTTGAAAAAGGAAGCCAGGAGTCAGAATGTTCACCATGTTATGAAACGTCGCATTCTGGGTTTTCTAGTTTGAAAATAGGATGTTCACCATGTTATGAAACGTCACGGTCTGGGTTTTCTATTTTGAAAATAGAAGGCAGTACTTTGAATTTTCACCATGTTATGAAACGTCGCATTCTTGTATTTTTACCATTGTATGAAACGTCGCGGTCTGGGTTTTCTATTTTGAAAATAGAAGGCAGTACTTTGAACTTGCACCATGTTATAAAACGTTGCATTCTTGGTTATATATCTGAAAATGGAAACCAGTACTCTATACTTTCACCATGTTATGAAACGTCGCATTCTGGGTTTTCTATCTTGAAAAAGGAAGCCAGGAGTCAGAATGTTCACCATGTTATGAAACGTCGCATTCTGGGTTTTCTAGTTTGAAAATAGGATGTTCACCATGTTATGAAACGTCACGGTCTGGGTTTTCTATTTTGAAAATAGAAGGCAGTACTTTGAATTTTCACCATGTTATGAAACGTCGCATTCTTGTATTTTTACCATTGTATGAAACGTCGCATTCTGGGTTTTCTATCTTTAAAATAGAAACCAGTAGTCAGAATTTTCACTATGTTATGAAAAGTCACGTTCTGGGTTTTCTATTTTGAAAATAGAAGAAAGTACTTTTGATTTTCACCCTGTTATGAAAAGTCGCATTCTTGGTTATATATCTGAAAATGAAAACCAATACTCTATATTTTCACCATGTTATGAAACGTCGCATTCTGGGTTTTCTATCTTGAAAGAGGAAGACTGTACTCTGAATTTTCACCATGTTAAGAAATGTTGCATTCTGGGTTTTCTTTTTTGAAAATGGAAGCTAGTAGTCAGAATGTTCACCATGTTATGAAACATCGCGTTATGGGGTTTCTATCTTGAAAATGGAAGCCAGTAGTCAGACTGTTCTCATGTTATGAAACGTCGAGTTCTGGGTTTTCTATTTTGAAAATGCAAGCCAGTAGTCAGAATTTTCGCCATGTTATGAAACGTCGCTTTCTGGGTTTTCTATTTTGAAAATATAAGACAGTACTTTGTATTTTTATCATGTTATGAAACGTTGCATTCTTAGTTATATATATCCGAAAATGGAAACCAATACTCTATATTTTCACCATGTTATCAATCGTCACATTCTGGGATTTCTATCTTGAAAAAGGAAGAGAGTACTCTGAATTTTCACTTTGTTATGAAATGAGACATTCTGGATATTTTTCATGAAATATGATATAACCCCTCATTCTGAATTCGCTAATACCAATTGTGAAACCTCATGAGTGCAGGTATCTTAGTTGTTGACTTACGTTAATTTCAAGAGGTTTATTATAAATCTGTGTTCTGAGTTACAAAAACCTCATACACGTTTTATAGACCTTTCCAACACTTTTACTTCCTTTAACATCACTGGATGCTCTGTTGTTTTTTTAGTCTAGAGAAAGTCATAACATACATTATTAAAAATATAAAGTCGGTCGAAAAATGACAGAAGCTTGGGTGATATTAGTAGAAGACGAATAAATTCATAATAAATGATATTAACCAACTCGAAGTAAAACTGAGATAGATTCTTTTGTAATACAAAGTGAAAAACAACGAGAACACGACCCTGGAAGAATTGAAAATGTGTGGAAGATTTTGAGTCCAAGATATTTGGATGCTTTTGAGCAGGGAGGGCAAACAATCTTCCAAATGAGTGTGTATCATGATGAGCAATGCTACATCCCATACTCCCTTACTGCTGTTACATTTAGAATATTAAAGATAAGCCATTAATCTATTTTATGGTTATTAAATAAAGCAGCCAATAATTACCAATGAACCATCTAAGGAACCCAATTTTGGCGTAATTTTGTTGCCTGGGTCCTAATCATTTCCCATAGTCCATACCTGTTCACCATTCTCTCAATTTCCCTCTTCCATTCTGTTCTAAAATTTATTCTATGGAGCCATTACCACCAACTTGGGCCATTCAGACTTTCCAGATACTCTTAATACCGCATTTTTATATCAGCAACTCTCTGAAGGGAACCTAATCCATCCAATCTCTTAGTTAATGCTTCCACCCCTACATATCCATTTGCACCTAGACACATCCTGGCTAGCTTGTTCTGGATTTTATCCATCCTGTCTAGCTCCCTTTTATTCACTTTAAATATCTCTTATCTATATAAGCTTGGTGGACCACTTACCCCCTTCCAGAGCTCTCTTACTATTCTAAGTCCATTGACCTGCTTATTCATGACTCCCCTTCCTTAGCATCGCAATCATTCTTAACATCTTAAATTTCTTTCTTCTTTTGTTCTGGATTTTCTCCATCCTGTCTAGCTCCCTTTTATTCACTTTACATATCTCGTATATATATAAGCTTCGTGCCCGCCCCCCTTCCCTTAGCATTACAATCATTCTTGACATCTCTAATTCCTTTCTTCTTTTGTGTTTATAAAAAAATCCATTTTATTACACACTAATAATACCTAAGTACTTGTATTCGTCTACCACTTTGGGCACCTCGTTGCCCTAAACCCATCTCTAATTCACACCTACTAATGGCATTTCATAAGATTATGAGATCCTTTGGTTTTTAACTAAAAGCAGACATAAGCTTTCTACTGTCATCAGAATGTCATTGCCTACTGGAAGGGCATTTGCTCCTAGGTGGGAAATCCGACTCAAAGAGGAATTATTAATGCTCTTAAAAAGAAATTGTGTCGAGTTTGATAGAAAAGATTTATGGAGCAAGAAAGTTATCATAAAAAAGAAAAAAAACCGGAATAGATTCGAAGTGGCAGTAGGGAAGAATGTAACTGAAGATAATTTCCGTTAGCGAAACGAAAGAAAATACTAGAACCAAAGAAACACTAAAATATATGGCCATGAAAAAGATTTGGAAATAGAAAGCGTGCAAAGGAATAGAGAAAAATCCGATACAAACGTTCAAATCCTGCAGTGTAAGCCCAAATATATATTAAGAACAATAAATATACAAACCTTTCAAAATAGACAACCTACAAATGTGAAAAAAAAAACAAAAAGAGACTGGTTTAATTTATAATTTAGTGCTGTCGTTCGGATTCGGGAAAGAGAATTTATTAGATTTTAGCGAGAACCAATTTGGGGGTAATAAAACGAATTTAAATATAAAATAGATGAAGAAACGTCAAAATACTCGTAAATATGTATTGCATCGGAAATAGCGAAATTTGCGAGCGCAATAAAGACTTTCTACCATAACGAATGCAAATGAAGAGGCAGTAATATAGCCATGTAGCTGTTTAAAGTAGTGAATCTAAAGTACACAACTAAATAATTTAGATGCCTAGACAAATGAGAAAATATAGTAGAAAGCATAAAGTTGGCACACGAAGAAATTTAATTATTTGAATGCATTGGAGTATAAGAGAACAGATGGAAATGAGGTTTCTACGTCTTTTATTATTTTTATTCTATTTGTAGTACAATTTAAGCAATAAATGAAGAAAATTTAGATATATTTTTATAAAATACCTTTTAATTTAGTTGTTTTACATTTCAAATGTTCCTGGATCATTTGCATTCACACATAAGTTTCGCAAACGCTGATCACCACGAAGGTTTTCTTATCATTTCAAACTTTTGTGATTTCATTCTATGACTATATGACTGCCAGTTATGATGCATGTTTGATTCTATAAAAATTCAATTTGCTAATGGCTAAACACTACATGCTTGAGTCTGACACATTACATAATCTTTTACGCCTTCACTTTTAGTCAATCTATTTCAATTGACATCTCAATTTTGGGTATTCTGTTTCGTTTTATTGTTAGTTTTATTTCGGTTTGACCATTTTCTTAATTCTATTTAGCATCTTTTTCTTAACTCTCTTTTACCACTTAACACTCATTGAAATTTATGGCTTCCATTCTTGTTTAACTCATTCGATAAATCAAGTTATTTTAAGTCTATTCCCTTTGGGTATAAGAATCCTGGAATTTCCTATTAAATTTTCAAAATATTCACTTAACAAAATTAGAAAATTAAAGGATTGATTACGGTAAATACCAATATCTTTATCGATTTAATTAATGAAATTGCTGGATGGAGAGACGGTTTAATAAGGAAAATTGATAATCAGAATAGATTATGAAGTCGAAGAAGTGAAGGAGTATTAAATAGTCTGCTATGATTGGTTTCTAATTAACTTTGGTTTGTTTCAGTAATTGAAAAAAAAAATCAGATTTTTTACTATTGTTTAACTACAAGAAATTTGCCATCGACGAAATGGCACCTTATTTTTCTTAGGCAATAATTCATTCCCACATTTTCAGCACCCCATTTTTCACAACCATCTATTCGAAAGCTTGGCAGCAGATATGATCGTCTTGGTTGTTGTTTTTTTTTTTTTAACATACCCACGTTCAATACTGTCATGTAATTTTATTTCGTTGCTAACAACGAAATTTTGGGAACATATAAATGAATTTTTTCAAAGGGTAAATGGTTTCAGTATCCGTTTTGTTGTTACTAATTGTGGTTTTAAAATATAATTTAGAAAAGGACGAGGTAGAAAAAAAAACATGTAACTTATTGATAAGAATTAATGAGAGAGCCAAAAACGAAAATTGATTTTGTTGATTGTGGTAAATGAATTGCAAATAGGTAAAACAACAAATTTATTCCCAACACATTTGAGGTGGTAACAGCCAATGCATTTTTATCCTTCACTGTTGACTACAACAACTCTGCTGAATTATTAATTTCAAATTCCAACGAGGATTAAAAGACGTAAATTAATTTCACCCTCAATTAAATTCTAAATGAATAATAGATATTACCGCGGTTCTTATGAAAGGAGATTGATGTATATATATTTTATGTTAACTTAATTTACACATTTCTGACCTACTTTATTACTTTTAACGGCATTGGACACCGCGACCTTCCACAAAGAGTTAGGAAGAATAAAGAATATAGTGGTTCTATTTTATTTCTTCCATGGTTATATTACATTGAGTTACAGAGTGACAGGCATAGATAATTTGATCGGAAAGTGTGTAAAAATAGAAATAAATGACCAACAAATACTTTTAAATATATACCAAAGTACCAAAGTCATCGAGTAGCAGTATGCAAAAGTAATGGCGAGCAGAGAAATTTATCGTGATGGTATGGAAAGTCCAAGCCCTGTATCAGTTGTGATCTGCCATTTCACGAGTCAGTGTGAAGAACGGCCTCTCTGATGATGGCAGGACAAAGCAAATTGCAGCCGTTTGCTGCTAGTGGGTGTCGAACGGATGGCACATTCCATTTCTTATACTCAAGAGACATTGAATATCCATAGGGGTACATTCCATTTCTGAAACTATACGGACATTCAACATCCCTAGAGGTACATTCCATTTCTGAAGCTGCACGGACATTCAACATCCCTAAAGGTACATTCTTTTAATGTAACTGCACCTACATTCAACATCCCTAGAGGTACATTCCATTTCTAAAACTGTACATACATACAACATCTCAGAGGTATATTCCATTTCTGAATCTCTACGGACATTCAACATCCCTAGATGCACATTCCATTTCTGAAACTATAGGGCGATTCAACATCCATTTGGGTATATTTCATTTCTAAATCTCTACGGACATTCAACATCCTTAGAGGTACATCCCTTTTCTGAAACTGTACGAAAATTCACCATCCTTAGAGGTACATTCCATTTTTGAAACTGTATGGACATTCAACATCCCTAGAGCTACATTTTATTTCGGAAACTCTGCGGATATTCAACCTCCCTAGAGGTACATTCCATTTCTGAACCTCGATGGTCATTCAATATACCCAGAGGTACATTCCATTTCTGAAACTGTACGGACACTTAACATCCCTAGAGGTACATCTATTTATGAAAATGTAGGAAATTCAACCTCCCTAGAGTACATTCTAGTTCGGAAGTGTACGGTCATTCAACATCCCTAGAGGTACATTTCATTTCTGAAGCTATACGGACATTCAACATCCCTAGAGCTACATTCCATTTCTGAAACTGTACTGACATTCCACACCCCTCGAGATACATTACATTTCTGAAACTCTACAGAAATCGAACATTCCTAGATGTACATTTTATTTTTTATACTCTACGTATATTCAACATCCATCGAGGTACATTCCATTTCTGAAACTGTACAGACATTCACCATCTCTAGATCTATGGTGTCAAGTGCGTAACGAAAATACGTCAAGGTAGGCACTAGAGCCCCAAGTGTTCAGCGCACTGGTGGACCGGTGTGGCTTAAAGATCACGCAACACTCAAATCACACCCAGATTTAATGGAGGAGATACCATACGCATATCATTCGGATTAGTGCAGCATTCTTGCCTTCATGCCCGAAAGGAATAGAAAATACACCAGTACTCTTGTTAACACCATGACACCGAGCAGCGCTTCACCTGAGATACTGACGTCGCTAATTGTACCCTAAAGTACTGGAAAGATTTGACGTTACTCGATGAGTTAACAACATATATCAAGGAAGATTAAACAAATATCTACATGACGTGGATCAATATCTTTCCAGAGGTGTTCCATCCACATGTGGAATCGATACCACATCGAGTTGATGCACTCCGCCTTGCTACCCATGGGGGAAGGTTTAGACAAATAAAGAGTGTTTTAAGCTTTTTAATCATTCACTAAATAATGCCTTTTTTGAAAATCCAAATAGATCACTTCTACTGCTTGGTAGGTATTATTTCCCTAACCTATTTTGATGAAAAAACGTCATACCAGAGAAGCATGATTGGTTCTTTGGCGGGAAAACCGTTTTGCTTGTGCTTTGAATTAGTCCGGGGCTCTCCAGATGATTTACTAGTGTGCTTTGAAGATTGTTGTAAGTATTTTATCATTCAATGATTTAAGACTAGTTGGCATGTATGTAATTTGTATGGCAGTGACGATCATCCTCTTTGAAAATAAGAGTGACGTTAGCTAGTTTGAATGATCTCTTCCTGTAATAATTTCTTAAATATTTTTGTTATTGGTCTAAAAATGACCTCTTTTAATTCTTTAAGATTGTAATGATAGATCATATTCGACTCAAGTACTTTAGTAGATTTATGTTCAGCCCCCAAAAGACTTTTTCTCCACTGACTTAAAGGCTATTCCGTGTTGATCGCTTGTCAAATGCCATCCGTGGCTCGACAATTGGAATATGGTCCAAATTTTAGGGGGTATAAAGTTAGTTAAAATGATTGTTAAGTATTTCGGCCAAATATTTGAATCATTAGTTAGATCTCCACTAGAATGTTGAACTGGATCAATGGTACCCGTTCTTGGATTTCTATATAAAGGATCTTTGTATTTTGTTTGGAATCTTTGGCGAGGAACAAATCTCAATTTCTTTTGCTTGACTGACAATATTTTTTTTTAAACAAAATGCACCGGGACCCCGTGAATGACCAGATTCACTCTCATCAGGGCACCGGACAACAACATCAAACAATTAAGAATATATTCAATGCCTGCCTCAACACCTGATACTTTCAAGACAGCTTCAAACTAGCCAAAATGATCTTCATCCTAAAAGCAAGCAAAACGCTAGATCTCTTCGCCACCCACAGACCTTGATCCCTTAATTTCATCGGAAAAGTTTTTGAAAAAATCCTCAACAGAAGACATATATGTTACTAAAAACAATCTTTACAATAAATACCAGTTTGGAACTTGACGATTAAGTATAGTTCTTTGTATTCGGTTATATACTGCTCTTCATTAAAATTTCTGTCAAGTGGTAGGTTTTCTTTTCCATATTATTTCGCGATGTTCTTTTTTTATCATTTTTTTATGTACTTGGCTTACGTTCTTATTGCCTTGGCACACTTAATTTAGCCCCTTGTTTGAAAATGTCTAGAATAAGTTTCGACATTGCAATCGATCTCAAGGTATATATAAATTAAGCGAAGTCTGAGATCATCATTCGATTTAAAATTAGACAATATTTGTCATGAATTTGAAATGGAATTTGACAGTAGTCACTGTCGCAGAGGAATAACATAATGAATCTTCCATTTATCAAACTTTGTTAAAACATGACCCAAGGTGTTATTTGCACTTGTAAAAGTAACCACTGTTTGCATAAGAAAGGTATCATTTATAATATTTAATACCTTTGCCACTGCATGGTCTACATTTGACTGAATTATCATTGTTACTATTAAGGTATTTGAAATCTCCAACTAGAGTACAGTTAATCGCTTTGGCTACATTTGAGAGAGATTCAAACAACGCTTTGCCGTTTGCATAATTTTTAGATGGAATTTCCTCTCATACACTACGTAAAGTTCAACGTTATGTGGCTTGCATAAATTTTAGCCGTTACTATTTATCTAGTTTGGATTTATAGAACGTTATTACAATAGGACTTAAGTTAAATTCACAGAAAAGCCTGGCTACACCATCTGTCCTCCCGACTCTTTCCTTGTAAAAACATTAATACCGAGGAATCACCTAAAATTCGACGAGATCTCTTGTGTTCACTATTCCAAATCTTATACATTGCTATTATATAAAAATTATGCGTTACAAATTTTATTCTAAGTCCGTAGACTATTTTTTTATGCTGACAGCATTGGTGCAGTGTACATTTAACAAGGCAGCTGAATCTCTAAGACAGTCAATGTAATTTTTATATAAATTATCACCCCTGTATTAGGGTAGGTAGATCTTACACTTCTCACCACACACATAAACACTGCTTTCTTTCTTCTCTCGTCTTCAAAACACAACACACACACTCTCTATATCCATATACCTCTGATGCGGAGCAGGTGCCTTTGCCCTGGGGCGACGAAGGTTCCACCTGAACGCTGTTTGGTGCCAAAACATAATACTTCCTGACACCTCTCCCCAAAAGAAGACCGGCTCTTGGTGCCCTCGGGCCAACCTGCGATTGTCATACTGACCTTTCTGTAGATTTTCAATTATCCGGTTGGAGATCCTCCTCCTTGGATCAAGGAAGGATTGGCGTCGATTACTACTACCGTGAAGGTTTTTTTTAATCAGAAAAAGGAGAATTCGTTTGCCACGACTTCTTACTTCGTTGAGAAGGCGACGACAACGCTCCCGACGTTGTTCTCGCATACGGTCGGTGAGCAGAGGCCTTTGATCGCATCTTAAGCTCTTGCCACCCTCCTCCTTGGCAGCACATCAGACACCACGTCCGCCGAGGTGGTCTTCTTCGCGAGCGGAGTCATTTTGAACTTCGGACCACTTTCGAAGGCCTTTGTCACAGTCGAATGGTTGACAACTTGAGGTCTGCCTGAACGAGCTCGATCTTTAAGGTCTTCCCTTTTCTTGAGCCTCTCCTCGACTCTGTAAATAGTCATCCGGCTGACTTCGTGCCGCTTAGCGATGTTATGGCCCGTGCGCAGGAGAACAGATATCTCGATTCTTTTCACATCCATCTCGACACAGCAGCACACAATGGGAAAAACGTTTGAATGTGACCTGCTGGAAAAGAAGAAGTCCATGGTTGTCTGGCGGAACTTTTTCTACCACACACGTAAACCTCTCGAAAGCTAAAAAACGAGTATAACATAACTTTCGCAAAACCCAGAAGCTCCGATCGTGCATTTCATGTCTCTGAATCTCTTCATTAGCGAGATGGTTTCAATGCGGCGTTTTCTGTGTCGATACCACAAAAAGCGCTATAATTTACCTGTACATTTTCTTCAGGACCCCATGTATATGAGTTGTTCGCATAGCTGTACTCTTCAGGACCCCATGCATATGAGTCGTTCGCATAGCTGTACTCGTCAGGACCCCATGTATATGAATTGTTCGCATAACTGTACTCTTCAGGACCCCATGTATATGAGTTGTTCGCATAGCTGTACTCTTCAGGACCCCATGTATATGAGTTGTTCGTATAACTGTACTCTTCAGGACCCCATGTATATGAGTTGTTCGTATAGCTGTACTCTTCAGGACCCCATGTATATGAGTTGTTCGCATAGCTGTACTCTGTATCGCGCGTATACTCCTGCAATAAATATTTTCTTCCTCTGCGGTGAACCGGAAGTCTTAAATGGAAGATTATCTTCCAAGAAAACTGTGGTCCGAATCTACTCGCTTTTTTCTTTAGGATTACAAAAGGTCAAATTATGCAGGAGTATTAGTAAATCATGTAATTTTATAAGTTAACTAATATTTTTTTGTTAAATCTACACACTACATTCAGGTTTCATGAATAATCTACCCATGTTTTATCGTTATAGCAAAGCGAACACAATTAAAGTAAATATCGAATGTCTTTTTAAGAATCTCGCTTTCATTAGACCTTGAACCCTAGTTATATTGACCTTCAGACTTGGATATTGCAAGGTCAATACAAAGGAATGGAGTTAACCATTCAGGGACCTGTATGTTCTCAGCAGCCATTACTAACCATCAAAGTAGGTAGAGCTTTTAAAGCAAAAAACTTTGTTGATTTTTGACTATAAAGAATATTAAAGGCTAAAAAAAATCAAAGCTATGAGTGGTGATAAAATAGTGAAATATTAAGGTGATGCCCTAATTAATGCGCCATTTTTTTTAATGATAATCACTATGTCATGGATATAAATCAAATAAATCTTGAATTATTTATATTTAAATAAGAATTTATTTATTAATTTAATAATATAATTTTCACTATTTTCTATCCCATCTCCATCTTTCTACTTACTTTCAATGACATGTGTATAAAAATCGTTTGACTTTAAGTTCTTTGAGGTTATTTCGATCTCTCCCGTTGTTGGCCTCTTCATTCTCTTCAGGTGATTCGTTAGATGCCTAAAAAGATAGTAATCTGATGGGGATTCGTTGAGTGAGTGTGGAGGATCACTCATTTGTTCCCAATCGAAATTGTCGGGCTTTTGTATAGTATATGTTGCGATATGAGGTCGCACGTTGTCTTGATGAAAGAATACTATTCTTTTATTGATTAATGATGACATTATTTTCTTGACGTGCTGCATATAAACGACCCAGAAGAGCACTTTAAACCTCTATGGTGAACGTGTGATTTGAGTTAAAAAATTACAAATGGATCATAACATTCCTATCCCACCAAAGGCAAAAGTGTCTTCCGTGGATGACTCCCCGTTTCGGTCGTGGTATTGTTCTTTTTTTTTTCTCCATGATCATCCATTATCTCGAACATTTAATATTATTGTGCATAATCAACTTTTTATCTCATGTAATATTCCTCCTCAAAAATGGCTAAAATATTTAGTCGAGAAAGGAGAGATGAACCAATGCTGATTCTTTGTTGCAAGTGTACCTCTGACAAGTCGCGAGGAATTCATTGCCCCAATCGTCGAACCTTTCTCCTTTAGATGATGCAGAGTGGAATGAGCGAATGTTATTTTACAGCCAATTGTTCAATAATTGAAATCAGATTTTCTTCCTCTTTTTTTTAAGAGATTTTGATTAAATTCCACCGATCGTCGTGAAGGAGTTTCATCTTTGAGACTAAGGTTTTCCGAGCGAAAAAATGTCGTATTTAAAATGCTTAAAACTGTAGGAATATTAAAATAAAATATTAGTAAATTAATTAAAATGACCATTGCACCATAGACGTTACATTTTTATTGCAATAATTGATATAATAAGAAACATTTGCAGTTATAATTTAGTTAAAATAAAATTTCAATGAATTTCCTTGGAAAATAATTTATTTACATCGTTTTTATTTGTCAACAACCAATGGAAAATCAAAGTAAATTATGGTTATTATAAGGGTAATTGTTGGTATAAGCCATTGTAAAGAACACTGCAATTTTTCATTTCGATTAAACATAAGTATGAATCTGGGCTTAGTTAGATTTTATTGCGTCATTTTCGATGTGAATTCGCTCACATCTCCGTACAAAATAAAAATGTTAAATTATTTACCACATGAATCGTGTTAAATATTTTGGTTTTCAGGAATCCTTTTAAAAAATTGACATGAGAAAGGCGTGAAATATTTCTAAGAAATTGGAACGAAAAACTTCCCAGATTCTATTATTATTCGAGAGACAACATTTGGAACGAAGTTCATAGAATTTGCCGTGACGATCAAATTTGCCTATTTAAACAAAGATTTCAATTACTGAATAATATTGGTTTAAGGAGAGAAATTAAAAGCTTTGAAATGCAAATTCAACTGTATTTGATTGAGTTTGGTAAAACAGCTCAAGCTTTTGAACTTTTCTTTTGATCATGGGTCTTATTAGCCGCTTCGGGGTAGTCAGGCAGTATATGAAGCCAAAAAAAAGTCTTTGACAAAATGGTATTTTTAAGTTTTATTGCAGTAAAGAGCTTTATATTTTAGGAAATGTTATTTTCAATTTGATGACTTAATATTGATGCCAAAGGTTCTTTGAAGATATATATATATACTTTTTTCTCAATAAATGTCCACATAATAATCAAATTTGATCGTTAACACCTGGAAAAGGTTTCCAAAATATAAGAGGTGTATCGTATGCCTTATTTTCAGGTGTAATGTGGTTATATTAAAGCTATGGTTCAATAATTTACAGAACAGTAGTAGGATTCCACTATCTGAAATCTGATAAATCCTACATTTTTGGGAAAAAAGAGGCTGTATACCCCAAAACAAGTAATTTTGTCACTTCGCCCCCTACAACTAGTTCAAAACTGTGCTGCCCGGCTCCTCCTTCGCCTCCCCGGTTCTCTCCTTCGATGCCTCTGTTACAGGCGCTACACTGGTTACCTATTCCCTTCCGTACCCACTATAAAATTCTTCTAATCACCTACAAGGCCCTAAACCTCGAGGCTCCACTTTATCTCTCGTCTGCCCTCTCCCGTCATCAAACTCCTCGGGCACTCCGGTCTAACCTCGCTCCCATCCTGAACACTCCTCGTTCTGTCCTCTGCTCGATGGGTGACCGTTCCTTCTCAGTTTGTGCTCCTAGACTCTGGAATGCTCTTCCTGCCGAAGTCCGATCCCCTCCCTCCCTTGCTACTTTTAAACGTCTCCTGAAAACTCATCTCTTCAGAATTGCCTTCTCTCTCCTCTGAACTTTCTCTACACTCGCTACACAACCTGCGCTCTGGGAGGGCTAACAGCCCTGAAGGGCGCATTATAAATACCTATTATTATTATCAGATTGTTAGTTCATTCATGCTTTACACAGATTTTTGTTAAAGGTTGCTTGCAACTATATATAACTACCTATTTATGGTAACTAAATTGTATTATAATTTATTACTGTTCTTTGGCTTAGTTTGAACTTTTCGTTCAATTCTGAATGAAGCTTATAAGCGAGAGTTGTTTACAAAGGAACTTCTAACAACATGAAGACTTCTATTTTCATGCTTTATATTTCGTTATTAAATCATTTCTTTTAATGATAGTTAATTTTTGCTATTAAACTAATGTCTTATTCTATTAATTTGGTAATTATGAGTTAATTATCATTCATCGTCGAATTCGGCTCATAGATATTGAGGAAAGTTTCTACCTGGGTTTATCTTTGATAGTCACTATTGGTCATGTAATTGTTCTACTATTAATTATATAGGAATACTTCTTATTACACTATAATCTGGTAATCCAGGATGGTTAAAAATTAATAAAGAGAATTTAGATCGACAGTCGAAAAGTACATTAAGAGATCTTTAGCTATTTGTATCCAGGACCATCCACTAAACTTGCGTCCTCGTTGAAAAGCTTAATTTAGCTGGAATGAATTTTTGTGCTATATCATGGATTTGCGGAAGGAGTCTTATATTAAAATTTAAAGCAAATGGAATCCAGAATTATTCATAATAATGCTAAAATGTGGATGTATATATTTTATAGTAAAATTATGGTGGTTTATTTCATGCATGACTTTGTGGCAACGTGTATGTAAAAACGCCGAGAAAAAATTCAGAAGTTCATTCGTTGAATATGTACAGAAAGAAAAGAGAATCAAATTATAATGAATTTGGCTAATTTGAAGTATTTTAAGGCATGAATCACCATTCCAAGTCCGACAGACCCGAACTTGAAATCTATAGAAAACATTCAGAATAATTTCGTAAAATCCTATCTATCTCCTACATATATTAAGCTAACTTAAAAATAATTGGCCTCGTATCATTCAATACTTTGAACGAGAATTTTTCTTCTCATAAAGAGATTACATATCTGTAATTTAGTAAGTGACATTCACTAAAAAAAAAAAAAGGGTTTCAAATCTTCATAATGCCTTTATTTCGGAAAGGGGTCTCTGGGACCCTAGAATAATTTTGCTTGGTTCAAAAACTCAGAATAGACTACTTTTGTTCCCTTTGGCTTTGATTATAAGAGATTAAGTTTAATCGCGCACTTCCCGAGAGTTATGAGTTTTAAATCACTTCGATCGCTAAGAAGATAAAAGATAAGCTTTAAATCTACTTCCTGGCTCTGTTTTGGGTGGAATTTACTTAGTTTATTATTAAAAGATTGTAGCAAATAAAATTGTTTTCTTGCTCTGATATAAATTTGCTATATCGTCCCGTTTTCCCCAACTTATGATATGGAGAACAGAACTCAATTCACGTGATGAGGTGAGCGTTAATAAACTAAAGGAGAGTAATGTCAGTGAAATATTTAAATATCAAAATATAATGATAAAAATAATTACACATCACGCAATAATATCTTATTCATTCCATCCCCAGATTTCCGCTATAATTTCTTCCCTTTGTATAGCTGGGTTGAGCTGGCTGACTAATCACAACCGTCAATTCCCATTAAGAGAAGAGACAAAAAGAATATAAAAGAATCCTCCCCTTAAAATAACGTTTTATGTCGATCGATCGCCTATGTCTCCATTAATATGTGTGAGTTCTCTTTGCGTAGAACGAATTTCCTCGACCTATTGAAAGGATTGATTAAATTATTCCTCTTTCATCAGACAAAAAGAATCATTTTGAAGAGAAACGAAGAATACCAAAGAGTAAGAATGATACAAATGAAATGTTGAGAAAAGGCTAATGACACTCGTCCTTAAGGCAAATACTGTGGTAAGAAGGAAAAAAAATCAAGGCTCGTGTTACAAAGATGCGTAGGAATATGTCGGAAAATATACCTTACGACATACAGACTAGAATATAAATTCAAGTGATTTAGTAATAAGCCTTACTATAAATTAGTGGCTTATTTGACCATCTTGTTAATTGCAACTGTAATTCTTCATCTTCCCTCTCAGTAGTACGATTAGCCAATGGAATTTGTTTAGCTAGGTAGATTATATCGGGGGAAATTTCCTTAGATTCTTATTGTCCGCTTGAATTCAGCCCGTATGCTTCACTGTAATATCGCTCTCACTGTAAAGACTTTTTTGCTTTCTATCGGAATTGATCCCTTGTCATTATTATTTTGACATTAACATTGATTACCGGTTTGGCAAGTGTTGGTGAGTACAATAAAATCTCTAATTACTCTAAGATAACTTTATTTACAGTTTAATCGTTATACTCTATCCTGAATTATTTGTTGATTTTTTAAATATGTAAGACGTGCTGGATTTTATTTATATATAAGACGAAAGAAATGCATAACCAAGGATCCATATCAAATATGCACTGAGACGTGAAGTTGGACCATATATTTTTATATGGTTGCTGTCTGCATACAATGCGACTACCTATGAGTGTAATTATTTACTCTTTCAAAGGGCTGTTCCAGCACTTACATATCCAGAGAAACACCGTATCTACGCTAGATTTACGTCACGAACGGAAAAGAGAGCTTAGTCGTGGAGACAACTCTATCATTTCATCACGTCCTCTCGCCATTCATCTCGTTTTCACTGGAAATCACAACTTTACAGTAGAATCAACGTTATAAATCATCAAGCCTCATTTTATAAAGCTATTTAGATATCCCTCTCGTTTCGATGCACTTTTACGTTGTCCTAAGTAGTTTATAAAGCTAAATTTTTTATCTTCCTGATCAACCAAATGAAATAGTCGGCCTCTATGTATATTATTCTGATGAAATATTCAAAGCAAGGAAACCACTTCGGAGTGTTGGTATTTACAATGTTTAAACTTCACGCGGCGCAATTTTTGATATCACGCTATTGTACTTTCGTTTTACAGACAGCCTTCACAAATCTTGGCCTCCTTTACCAATGCCTTCGTTTTAACTGCTTTGGGTCTTTACATGAGAAAGCTTTGAGGACGCTTTCAAAACCGTTATCGAACATTAATTAATAATTCGCCTGGGTTCATTGACTCGTAATTTGAAACCTACATTATACCGTTGGTTGCTCATTAAGATATGGAGATGACAGTAATATTGAAAGTGGCAATAGAAATCTTGCCAATGTCATTCTCCTTTGTACATTGTCCTTTCTCGTCAAGTAATTTGTAAGGGACATGCCACAGAAAATAAAGGTACTATCCTTTACAAATACAAATTTCAAAATACATTTTAAGAAAGTTTTTGCGTAAACTAAATGCTAAACCAGTATATAAGACGGAAATTGAAATTAACTGCATTAGAAACGGAGTTAGATCAATTAGCTGTAGCTAATTAGCCACATCTTATTTTTCTTAATAGAGTGAATTAGCTTTAGTAAACCAACTAGCTACAACCAGTGCGCTACAGATATTGGGCTTAGCTAAGTTGGCTCCGGTTATTTCCTAAACTTAGTGAAAACAAAGACTAGGTTGAAGGAAATAATTTTACTAGGAAACAGATGGATAAATAGACAAAAACTTCTGAAATGAACTAGAAAAATTCGTCTTTAGAGAATACCATTTTGAGGGTCATGTTTCATAGGAGTAGAGCAAGGTGGTACGGGATCAGGGAAGAAATTACTTTCTGATAGGAATTCCTTAAAGGGTAATTCGGTAAGACATCACCATTCCAATAAATGAATACTTCCTACTCTACACATAAGCAAAGATCCACCATACTCTCATTTCATAAAGGGAAGTATGCAAAAAAGCAATAAAACATGTCATCAAATCCAAAAATAATAAGGAAAAAATTACATGAACCCCATATTTCTTTAGTAGATCTTGGGTCGAAATGAATTGAGTATATAGTGAATAGTCAGAAGGCCTTGGAATCATAAGACACAGTTGCATAAACAAAACAAGATAGAAATTTTGTTTTTCTTTGGAAGATTTCCCTTGAATTTAAAAGAATAGGGCAGCCGTTTTCTTCTTAAGTCTATTTCTCTAGAACCTCAAATACAGAGGGAAAATACAAGAAAGGGCAGCCATTTTCTTCCTAAGTCTATTTCTCTAGAACCTCAAAGACAGAGGGAAAATACAAGAAAGGGCAGCCATTTTCTTCTTAAGTCTATTTCTCTAGAACCTCAAAGACAGAGGTAAAATAAAAGAAAGGGCAGCCGTTTTCTTCTTAAGTCTATTTCTCTAGAACCTCAAATACAGAGGGAAAATACAAGAAAGGGCAGCCATTTTCTTCTTAAGTCTATTTCTCTAGAACCTCAAAGACAGAGGGAAAATACAAGAAAGGGCAGCCATTTTCTTCTTAAGTCTATTTCTCTAGAACCTCAAATACAGAGGGAAAATACAAGAAAGGGCAGCCATTTTCTTCTTAAGTCTATTTCTCTAGAACCTCAAATACAGAGGGAAAATACAAGAAAGGGCAGCCATTTTCTTCTTAAGTCTATTTCTCTAGAACGTCAAATACAGAGGGAAAATACAAGAAAGGGCAGCCATTTTCTTCTTAAGTCTATTTCTCTAGAACCTCAAATACAGAGGGAAAATACAAGAAAGGGCAGCCATTTTCTTCTTAAGACTATTTCTCTAGAACCTCAAATACAGAGGGAAAATACAAGAAAGGGCAGCCATTTTCTTCTTAAGTCTATTTCTCTAGAACCTCAAATACAGAGGGAAAATACAAGAAAGGGCAGCCATTTTCTTCTTAAGTCTATTTCTCTAGAACCTCAAATACAGAGGGAAAATACAAGAAAGGGCAGCCATTTTCTTCTTAAGTCTATTTCTCTAGAACCTCAAAGACAGAGGTAAAATAAAAGAAAGGGCAGCCGTTTTCTTCTTAAGTGTATTTCTCTAGAAATTCAAATACAGAGGGAAAATACAAAAAAGGGCAGCCGTTTCCTTCTTAAGTCTATTTCTCTAGAACCTCAAATACAGAGGGAAAATACAAGAAAGGGCAGCCATTTTCTTCTTAAGTCTATTTCTCTAGAACCTCAAATACAGAGGGAAAATACAAGAAAGGGCAGCCGTTTTCTTCTTAAGTCTATTTCTCTAGAACCTCAAATACAGAGGGAAAATAAAAGAAAGGGCAGCCATTTTCTTCCTAAGTCTATTTCTCTAGAACCTCAAATACAGAGGGAAAATACAAGAAAGGGCAGCCATTTTCTTCTTGAGTCTATTTCTCTAGAACCTCAAATACAGAGGGAAAATACAAGAAAGGGCAGCCGTTTTCTTCTTAAGTCTATTTCTCTAGAACCTCAAATACAGAGGGAAAATACAAGAAAGGGCAGCCATTTTCTTCTTAAGTCTATTTCTCTAGAACCTCAAAGACAGAGGGAAAATACAGGAAAGGGCAGCCATTTTCTTCTAGGGACTATTTCTCTAGAACCTCAAATACAGAGGGAAAATACAAGAAAGGGCAGCCATTTTCTTCTTAAGTCTATTTCTCTAGAACCTCAAATACAGAGGGAAAATACAAGAAAGAGCAGCCATTTTCTTCCTAAGTCTATTTCTCTAGAACCTCAAATACAGAGGGAAAATACAAGAAAGGGCAGCCATTTTCTTCTTAAGTCTATTTCTCTAGAACCTCAAATACATGGGGAAAATACAAGAAAGGGCAGCCATTTTCTTCTTAAGACTATTTCTCTAGAACCTCAAATACAGAGGGAAAATACAAGAAAGGGCAGCCATTTTCTTCTTAAGTCTATTTCTCTAGAACCTCAAATACAGAGGGAAAATACAAGAAAGGGCAGCCATTTTCTTCTTAAGTCTATTTCTCTAGAACCTCAAATACAGAGGGAAAATACAAGAAAGGGCAGCCATTTTCTTCTATAGTCTATTTCTCTAGAACCTCAAAGACAGAGGTAAAATAAAAGAAAGGGCAGCCGTTTTCTGCTTAAGTGTATTTCTCTAGAACTTCAAATACAGAGGGAAAATACAAAAAAGGGCAGCCGTTTTCTTCTTAAGTCTATTTCTCTAGAACCTCAAATACAGAGGGAAAATACAAGAAAGGGCAGCCATTTTCTTCTTAAGTCTATTTCTCTAGAACCTCAAAGACAGAGGGAAAATACAAGAAAGGGCAGCCATTTTCTTCCTTAAGTCTATTTCTCTAGAACCTCAAATACAGAGGGAAAATACAAGAAAGGGCAGCCATTTTCTTCTTAAGTCTATTTCTCTAGAACCTCAAAGACAGAGGTAAAATAAAAGAAAGGGCAGCCGTTTTCTTCTTAAGTGTATTTCTCTAGAACTTCAAATACAGAGGGAAAATACAAAAAAGGGCAGCCGTTTTCTTCTCAAGTCTATTTCTCTAGAACCTCAAAGACAGAGGGAAAATACAAGAAAGGGCAGCCGTTTTCTTCTTAAGTGTATTTCTCTAGAACTTCAAATACAGAGGGAAAATACAAAAAAGAGCAGCCGTTTTCTTCTTAAGTGTATTTCTCTAGAACCTCAAAGACAGAGGGAAAATACAAGAAAGGTCAGCCATTTTCTTCCTAAGTGTATTTCGCTAGAACCTCAAATACAGAGGGAAAATACAAGAAAGAGCAGCCATTTTCTTCTTAAGTCTATTTCTCTAGAACCTCAAAGACAGAGGTAAAATAAAAGAAAGGGCAGCCGTTTTCTTCTTAAGTGTATTTCTCTAGAACTTCAAATACAGAGGTAAAATACAAAAAAGGGCAGCCGTTTTCTTCTTAAGTCTATTTCTCTAGAACCTCAAAGACAGAGGGAAAATACAAGAAAGGGCAGCCATTTTCTTCTTAAGTCTATTTCTCTAGAACCTCAAAGACAGAGGGAAAATACAAGAAAGGGCAGCCATTTTCTTCTTAAGTCTATTTCTCTAGAACCTCAAATACAGAGGGAAAATACAAGAAAGGGCAGCCATTTTCTTCTTAAGTCTATTTCTCTAGAACCTCAAAGACAGAGGTAAAATAAAAGAAAGGGCAGCCGTTTTCTTCTTAAGTGTATTTCTCTAGAACTTCAAATACAGAGGGAAAATACAAAAAAGGGCAGCCGTTTTCTTCTTAAGTGTATTTCTCTAGAACCTCAAATACAGAGGGAAAATACAAGAAAGGGCAGCCATTTTCTTCTTAAGTCTATTTCTCTAGAGCCTCAAAGACAGAGGGAAAATACAAGAAAGGGCAGCCATTTTCTTCTTAAGTCTATTTCTCTAGAACCTCAAATACAGAGGGAAAATACAAGAAAGGGCAGCCATTTTCTTCTTAAGTCTATTTCTCTAGAACCTCAAAGACAGAGGTAAAATAAAAGAAAGGGCAGCCGTTTTCTTCTTAAGTGTATTTCTCTAGAACTTCAAATACAGAGGGAAAATACAAAAAAGGGCAGCCGTTTTCTTCTTAAGTGTATTTCTCTAGAACCTCAAATACAGAGGGAAAATACAAGAAAGGGCAGCCATTTTCTTCTTAAGTCTATTTCTCTAGAACCTCAAAGACAGAGGGAAAATACAAGAAAGGGCAGCCATTTTCTTCTTAAGTCTATTTCTCTAGAACCTCAAATACAGAGGGAAAATACAAGAAAGGGCAGCCATTTTCTTCTTAAGTCTATTTCTCTAGAACCTCAAAGACAGAGGTAAAATAAAAGAAAGGGCAGCCGTTTTCTTCTTAAGTGTATTTCTCTAGAACTTCAAATACAGAGGGAAAATACAAAAAAGGGCAGCCGTTTTCTTCTTAAGTCTATTTCTCTAGAACCTCAAATACAGAGGGAAAATACAAGAAAGGGCAGCCATTTTCTTCTTAAGTCTATTTCTCTAGAACCTCAAATACAGAGGGAAAATACAAGAAAGGGCAGCCATTTTCTTCTTAAGTCTATTTCTCTAGAACCTCAAAGACAGAGGTAAAATAAAAGAAAGGGCAGCCGTTTTCTTCTTAAGTCTATTTCTCTAGAACCTCAAATACAGAGGGAAAATACAAGAAAGGGCAGCCGTTTTCTTCTTAAGTCTATTTCTCTAGAACCTCAAATACAGATGGAAAATACAAGAAAGGGCAGCCATTCTCTTCTTAAGTCTATTTCTCTAGAACCTCAAATACAGAGGTAAAATACAAGAAAGGGCAGCCGTTTTCTTCTTAAGTCTATTTCTCTAGAACTTCAAATACAGAGGGAAAATACAAGAAAGGGCAGCCGTTTTCTTCTTAAGTGTATTTCTCTAGAACCTCAAATACAGAGGGAAAATACAAGAAAGGGCAGCCATTTGCTTTTTAAGTCTATTTCTCTAGAACCTCAAATAGAGAGGCAAAACAAAAGAAAACTTTTAAAAGGTCATAAAAGAAATATTGCAATGCGTCCTATTTTCGCCTGGAAGATAAATGGCATAAGAAATTAGTTCCAATAATCAAGGAAGAACCAAACGCCCCCCTTATTCGGAGCTTAGATCGCGGGTGGCTCTAGAGAAGAACCAGAGTTTTTCTATATTAAACAAAGGCAACAAACCTAAAGCGCTTGCTCTTAATTATTCAGACTTTTGACCATATGACCTTACGACCTGAAAAACGTTCAATAATTTCTGCACTAACTTTGGGAGGACCTTGATAGTTATATCATTCGAAAGAGAATGTAAAACAACATAAGGCTTTCAGATTTAGTAAGAACCGACCTAATAGTTACCAAGTTATTGCCAAATAATTCCCGAACTAATCTTGGGAGGACCTTGACAATTACACCATTCGAAAGAGAATGTAAAACAACATAGAGGTTTTAAATTTTCGTTAGAATCGACCGAAATGTTACGATCTTATTACCCAAAACAAACTCATTCAAAAGTAAAATATTTACCATCCGACCGACCAACCTACGGACCGACATAGTAACATATAGAGTCGCATGCACGCGACTAAAACGTGTAATCAAAGGCAATTTCTATCTCTTTTTTTACTGAAGAATTAAATAATTCCGAACCAAAACCTATGATATGGAGTCAAAAATACCAAAACCAAGATCTTCAGTGGAAAAATCACCTTCTCTTCTTCCAGAATAAACCTTCATGTGATAATCCGTTTCTTTCTAGTATGGTGGGCCTTGGGATTTTTATGTGTACATAGCTTCAGCTTATAGACCCCCAAATTTGCTGTATTGCCCCTCAGTAGGGCATGACCCCCAAGTTTGCGAACCACTGGCCTAAAACAATAAGAGAACCAATTGCTCTGAGAGGCGGTTGTACGCTTGGTACCTTTTAGTCCACCCAGCACTTTAAACATTAAAACTCTTCACTGATTTTAGCTCCTATATATTTTCACATCCCTTAACTTCATCACATTTTATGGCCTCTTATCAAGTATCTTTTAGTGGAAAAGTACTCACTAACATTTTTTTATTTTCAATCCGTCATTCTCTGGTCAATAAGTAACCCTCGGTTGGTTCAGCGTCTTTGCGTTCTACGTCTCGTAGTAAGTACGAAAAGAAGAGAGGAAATATCCTGGATGAATGTAAGTTAGGTTGAAAAAGGTTGTGTGAAAGTGAAAAAGTCATAAGTATTATATAGAGTTACTCGGGGGATCGCTCGATACCTTTAGATCGGGAGAAACGTCCTTTAACTGCTAATTTCGGTTTGAACTAAGAAGAAACTAAGCACATTTGGTCTGCAAATACCAGTCTCTTTCAAGCCTTGGGCAAATATCTTCTACTTTTAATTCCAGGTACCATACGTATAGGCTCTCTCTCTGAGGTCTTTAAATAAACTTATACTTCTCTGTGGTATCTTTGTATCATTTACACTTCTTTCTTTAGAGGTTGGCTATATAAACACACTCCAATTATGTAATATCTTGATTTATACAATCACGTAAGAATTTTTTTTGATTGCCCAGGTCAAGTTGCTTTAGCTCGCGTGAATGGAGATTTTGGAGTTATAAGGTGAAGGCTAGCAATTGGCGTGGAGCAAGGGTGGCACCGATGGCGTTGTGTGTATGCCAATTGATAATTCATTGATTTGACTCTCCCTTGGATCCAAATTATGTATATGCCTCGATTGCGTGTTCACCAGGTGTCTCCATCAAGGGGTTGCTATCGGTCGCTGGCTGTGCAATCTCTCTTATTCATAGCTTCTACAATGATCTCTAAGTGTTCAGTCCTCAAAGCTAATTGGAGGGGGGGCGTACATAATTTAAAATAATGTTTTGTCGATGGGTAATTTATGATTAATAATTAGTATAATTTCTTTTTCTTCTTCAAAAATTTAATGTCTGGATTGAATTATCTTTTCTTGAATGATTATTGGAACCCTTCGAATATTCCTGCCCATTGAGTACGCGCACATGCCGTCGGGGGCATCTTTCATCTTAAAGTCTTCTCCATCTGACTTTGCTATCGTCATATTTTTCACTATCTGTTTTCCATTAAATCCGATCTGGAGCAAGATTTTCCCAATCGACAATTTTACACTTATTTGCATACATTCATTTGCATCGAGATTTACAATATCGAGCCAGAGAAAAAAATACGCTTGACTTTTCTCTTGACAATTAAAATTATCCCTGGAACAATAGGATTATGCGACAAAATCCTAGCAAAAAAAAAGATTAGAATAAATGCCTGTAAATTTCATTTTAGCTGTTAATTAAGCTCAAAATTAGAAAATATAAAAAGATATTTGAATTTGAAAAATTGTCTCCCTAAATTAGCTGCCATATTTATTCAACAATGTATCGAAATATGTTTTGTGGTTGGAAAGGAAACAAAAAAAAAAAATAACTGATGCATTGAAAAGAAGAAAAAGTTTCTTCCGTCCACTTTTTAATGTATACATTGCGCCTTAAGGTTCATTTTGCCTTTCCTTAAGAATTTTGAAAAATGCTATTAGGATGTTAAAATACAGGCAAATACATGATATTTTTACTCCTGTGCATTTAAAAAAATTCTTCGTTTTTTGTGTGGTTAGGTTAGGTTAGGTTAAGTTAGGTTAGGTTAGGTTAGGTCAGGTTAGGCTAGGTTATGTTATGTTAGGTTAGGTTAAGTAATAATAAACTTCCCTTTATTGGTATTGGCTTGAGAACATCGAAATGTAGGAACAATTCACATGGGATGTTAGCCTTTTCAGCATTTGCCCAGGATTGGTAAATTCTGCGCTCTAATGACGCAAGGCGGAGAAAATTAACGAAACCAGATTGATTGAATTTGAAAGATGATAAGTTCTTCTTTGCCCCAAAAGCAGAAAATCAATCATCTGACCATTTCTAAACTTTTAGCGGTAATTTAAAAATGGTACAATTAAGTATCCCATTTGGGATATTTGGGTCCTAAAAGGTTAAGCCTGCTTGGTCTTGGATAAATTTTAAATGTGATAGGACCATTTGCAAATAGCTAAGTTAGCTGTTGACATACTTCCATAACAGAGTTTCATCCCGATTATTTTTCTTTCTATTTCTTCATATTTTTGTTTTATTTTCCCACTTCCACAATATATGAACTTATCAGTAATCACTAGCCTCCTAAATAGATAAAAAATATATTTAGAAAAATACTACATGCATTAGTGTGTCACTTAAATGGAAAGTTTGAAATTTCCATGTTATAACATATGAGATTCTATTCAATTGGTATTTAATAATAATAACTAAAAATACTTTTATTTGTATAGCTAAAGAAGTTCTCCCGCAATCTCTTCCAAAGCTTAATACTTGGACGGTATTTCCATAACCATTAATTAGGTATCTAATATCTTTATTTCTTTCTATTTGTATGGTGTATATCTCTTTAAGTGTATCTGTTTTTGTATACTTGAGAAATACAGTGAACAAGGCCAACAGACCTAAGTCGCGTGCTCTCAATTATTCTACTTTATGACCTCTGACCATATGACCTTCAAAACTTTCAACAAGTGGGACAATCTGACCCATAATTAGATTTTTTTTTTATAATTCCCGGAAAGGACCTTGGCAATTATATTATTCGAAAGAGAATGTAAAACTGCACTAGGGTTTCAATCTCGTTAGAATCGGCCGAATAGTTACGATGTTATTGCCAAAACACTCATTTAAAAGTAAAATGGTCACCATCCGACCGACCGACCGTCAACCTATAGATCGCGTGTACGCGACTAAAAATATTGAACAAAGTTTGATTTTCCATAAACACATTCATGACGCATAATTATGATGTATTGACACGTCACTAAAATAGTATTGCAGAATGATTTTGTTTCAACATGTTGCATTACATGTTTCATATGTGAAGAGAAATATATATAAACCACTACTTCTCTCGGTTGATCTTATTATTGCTATTTTATTCATCTAAATAAGAACTTTTTATACTGATTTGGGTTTCATTTTAATAGTCCAGCATTTTTGCGTGGTAGGCTTCTTTAATGCATACCAGTTTTTGTGGGAGTTCTTTCAACAGCAGCGTCAGAAGGGACGTTCATATTCATGGGATGAATAAGGACAATACCTTTTCAGCACAGATAATAGCTAAGAAGGAGCATGTGGTGTATCGTCCACGCTAAAACAAAGAGCAAGGAAGAAAAGTACGCTATCTGAAAAGGCAGCAGCACTTGATCATAGGTAACTCTCATCGAGAAAGTGCACATATCTGCTGGTTGAGATAGATACATGCTTAGTTTATGATGTCAACGCTTACATCAATTGTGGATCCATTCTTCGTAAGCGTGAAAAAATCCATATCTGGCTTTGGAATAGAGCAGTTTCTCGGGTTCCAAAAATTCTCTCAGGAACCGCACGAGTACACAAGGAAATGCCATCATGGAAGCTCCAAATGAATGCCATTGTGGAGTCTCCGAATGAATGCCATCATGGAGGAACTAACGTTCTTATGGAAGAAAAACTGCGCATCCAGACACTATGTAATGGAGTAGAAGTTTTCAGGTGATATTTGCAGCATCGCTGGATTCACATTCAAATGGTCCAGAAAATCTGCTCTAAAAACGCTTCCGAGATTATTTAACTGACATTGAGATTCAACTGTTGTAAACAGCGGACACGGGTGCGTTGACTCAAAAGGCATGTTCCTAAGCACTCGTGTTCTTCATGACTCTAAGAGATAACTTGATATTTTCCCCATCTTGATTGGAAGAGCTCTATACTAGAATAAACTTCCATGGTCATAATGCTATGTACCATTTAAGATGGAGGGCCAAGGGGCGATACTTTATTAAAATTTGATTCTTTCAAAGAGTTTAAAATGACAACTACTGACGAACGCGGAATTCGCAATCTCTACATATACACTAAGTGGAATAATTTTAGGGGGCTTAAACTGGAACAAAACCACCATTAAATTTTGCTCTCTATTAACAAGTGACACCCTAAAGTATAAGTTTGCATGACCTTACCCACCTCGATTTCTTTTTCCCTGGTATACTAAAGGAGAAGGTGTACTCAATGAAAATTAAAGATACGAGACACGTGAGGGAGCACATAATAAATGAATGGGCTGAAGTGACGAATGAATCTCGCAAATCACATTGAAGATGATAGTTTTTAATATTTCAATCAAATAAAATTTTACTTAAAACTAAATAAATAATAGTTAAATTTGTTATTGAAAATATGTATTTTACCAGTGACCATACTTTAGGGAGACCCTATACCTTAACTTTTTAGATGACGAATTAGTAACTTCCAGATACCTAAACACCAATGAGTCAGGTTTCATTCAGCTTTTGTCTCCATTTTATTACCGGCCTGTAAAAAACTACGTTCTTTCCCTTTCACTAGTAAACACATTGATAAGTTTCTTTAACCCCTCGTTCTTTTTCAGCTTAGCATTAACTTTAATGCTAGGTAAAATTTACGTTCTTTTGTGAGAAATATTAATGGGAATATGAGCTACTCGAAAGAATTCCAAGCCGCCATTCAAAGCTAAACATGGTGTGTCATTTCATCCTAAATTCAAGGGCCAATGACGTCATAGAAGAAATATCTTTGATTTGTAAATCGAGAAAGATTTTGCTTACTCTGAATGGAACGCAACTATGGTGTTGTTTGTTGTATATGAGAGAGATGGGCAAAGACATACATTTTGTTCGGCACTAGCTTTCTTTCCTTAATCATCGTTAAAATAATGTTAATATTAATGTTATACAATCCAAAGCCGATATCCTATATTCGAAGGGCCAATGACGTCATAGAAGAAATATCTTTGGTTTGTAAATCGAGAAAGATTTTGTTTATTCTGAACGGAACGCAACTATGGTGTTGTTTGTTGTATATGAGAGAGATGGGCAAAGACATACATTTTGTTCGGCACTAGCTTTTTTTGCTTAATCATCGTTAAAAGAATGTTTATATTAATGTTATACAATCCAAAGCCGATATCCTATATTTGAAGGGCCAATGACGTCATAAAGGAAATATCTTTGGTTTGTAAATCGAGAAAGATTTTGTTTATTCTGAACGGAACGCAACTATGGTGTTGTTTGTTGTATATGAGAGAGATGGGCAAAGACATACATTTTGTTCGGCACTAGCTTTTTTTCCTTAATCATCGTTAAAAGAATGTTAATATTAATGTTATACAATCCAAAGCCGATATCCTATATTCGAAGGGCCAATGACGTCATAGAAGAAATATCTTTGGTTTGTAAATCGAGAAAGATTTTGTTTATTCTGAACGGAACGCAACTATGGTGTTGTTTGTTGTATATGAGAGAGATGGGCAAAGACATTCATTTTGTTCGGCACTAGCTTTTTTTCCTTAATCATCGTTAAAAGAATGTTTATATTAATGTTATACAATCCAAAGCCGATATCCTATATTCGAAGGGCCAATGACGTCATAAAAGAAATATCTTTGGTTTGTAAATCGAGAAAGATTTTGTTTATTCTGAACGGAACGCAACTATGATGTTGTTTGTTGTATATGAGAGAGATGGGCAAAGACATACATTTTGTTCGGCACTAGCTTTTTTTCCTTAATCATTGTTAAAAGAATGTTTATATTAATGTTATACAATCCAAAGCCGATATCCTATATTCGAAGGGCCAATGACGTCATAAAAGAAATATCTTTGGTTTGTAAATCGAGAAAGATTTTGTTTATTCTGAACGGAACGCAACTATGGTGTTGTTTGTTGTATATGAGAGAGATGGGCAAAGACATACATTTTGTTCGGCACTAGCTTTTTTTCCTTAATCATTGTTAAAAGAATGTTTATATTAATGTTATACAATCCAAAGCCGATATCCTATATTCGAAGGGCCAATGACGTCATAAAAGAAATATCTTTGGTTTGTAAATCGAGAAAGATTTTGTTTATTCTGAACGGAACGCAACTATGGTGTTGTTTGTTGTATATGAGAGAGATGGGCAAAGACATACATTTTGTTCGGCACTAGCTTTTTTTCCTTAATCATCGTTAAAAGAATGTTTATATTAATGTTATACAATCCAAAGCCGATATCCTATATTCGAAGGGCCAATGACGTCATAGAAGAAATATCTTTGGTTTGTAAATCGAGAAAGATTTTGTTTATTCTGAACGGAACGCAACTATGGTGTTGTTCGTTGTATATGAGAGAGATGGGCAAAGACATACATTTTGTTCGGCACTAGGTTTTTTTCCTTAATCATTGTTAAAAGAATGTTTATATTAATGTTATACAATCCAAAGCCGATATCCTATATTCGAAGGGCCAATGACGTCATAAAAGAAATATCTTTGGTTTGTAAATCGAGAAAGATTTTGTTTATTCTGAACGGAACGCAACTATGGTGTTGTTTGTTGTATATGAGAGAGATGGGCAAAGACATACATTTTGTTCGGCACTAGCTTTTTTTCCTTAATCATCGTTAAAAGAATGTTTATATTAATGTTATACAATCCAAAGCCGATATCCTATATTCGAAGGGCCAATGACGTCATAAAAGAAATATCTTTGGTTTGTAAATCGAGAAAGATTTTGTTTATTCTGAACGGAACGCAACTATGGTGTTGTTTGTTGTATATGAGAGAGATGGGCAAAGACATACATTTTGTTCGGCACTAGCTTTTTTTCCTTAATCATCGTTAAAAGAATGTTTATATTAATGTTATACAATCTAAAGCCGATATCCTATATTCGAAGGGCCAATGACGTCATAGAAGAAATATCTTTGGTTTGTAAATCGAGAAAGATTTTGTTTATTCTGAACGGAACGCAACTATGGTGTTGTTTGTTGTATATGAGAGAGATGGGCAAAGACATACATTTTGTTCGGCACTAGCTTTTTTTCCTTAATCATTGTTAAAAGAATGTTTATATTAATGTTATACAATCCAAAGCCGATATCCTATATTCGAAGGGCCAATGACGTCATAAAAGAAATATCTTTGGTTTGTAAATCGAGAAAGATTTTGTTTATTCTGAACGGAACGCAACTATGGTGTTGTTTGTTGTATATGAGAGAGATGGGCAAAGACATACATTTTGTTCGGCACTAGCTTTTTTTCCTTAATCATCGTTAAAAGAATGTTTATATTAATGTTATACAATCCAAAGCCGATATCCTATATTCGAAGGGCCAATGACGTCATAAAAGAAATATCTTGGGTTTGTAAATCGAGAAAGATTTTGTTTATTCTGAACGGAACGCAACTATGGTGTTGTTTGTTGTATATGAGAGAGATGGGCAAAGACATACATTTTGTTCGGCACTAGCTTTTTTTCCTTAATCATTGTTAAAAGAATGTTTATATTAATGTTATACAATCCAAAGCCGATATCCTATATTCGAAGGGCCAATGACGTCATAGAAGAAATATCTTTGGTTTGTAAATCGAGAAAGATTTTGTTTATTCTGAACGGAACGCAACTATGGTGTTGTTTGTTGTATATGAGAGAGATGGGCAAAGACATACATTTTGTTCGGCACTAGCTTTTTTTCCTTAATCATTGTTAAAAGAATGTTTATATTAATGTTATACAATCCAAAGCCGATATCCTATATTCGAAGGGCCAATGACGTCATAAAAGAAATATCTTTGGTTTGTAAATCGAGAAAGATTTTGTTTATTCTGAACGGAACGCAACTATGGTGTTGTTTGTTGTATATGAGAGAGATGGGCAAAGACATACATTTTGTTCGGCACTAGCTTTTTTTCCTTAATCATCGTTAAAAGAATGTTTATATTAATGTTATACAATCCAAAGCCGATATCCTATATTCGAAGGGCCAATGACGTCATAGAAGAAATATCTTTGGTTTGTAAATCGAGAAAGATTTTGTTTATTCTGAACGGAACGCAACTATGGTGTTGTTTGTTGTATATGAGAGAGATGGGCAAAGACATACATTTTGTTCGGCACTAGCTTTTTTTCCTTAATCATCGTTAAAAGAATGTTTATATTAATGTTATACAATCCAAAGCCGATATCCTATATTCGAAGGGCCAATGACGTCATAGAAGAAATATCTTTGGTTTGTAAATCGAGAAAGATTTTGTTTATTCTGAACGGAACGCAACTATGGTGTTGTTTGTTGTATATGAGAGAGATGGGCAAAGACATACATTTTGTTCGGCACTAGCTTTCTTTCCTTAATCATCGTTAAAAGAATGTTTATATTAATGTTATACAATCCAAGGCCGATATGCGCATCCTCCTGCGTTTTAGATACTTTGGACCCCAAAAGAGAAACCTTGTGTTTAATTAAACTTTAATATCCTTGATCGCTTCCTTCCAGATACATTGTTCTACAGATTTCATCAGCTTTCTTCCGTCATAAAAATACTTTTTACTCAATGGAGATTTATTTTATTTTTTAAGAAAATTAAAGACTCGCTTTAGAAAAACCAAAAAGACATTGAAGTTGGGATTTTAAATTCGTGAAGATAAAAACAAAAAATATATGGATCTGAATGTAAAAGTGACCGATGAATTTTCAAAGATAACTTGACCGGCCATTTTATTACATATAAAATGAAAATAAAGGATTAATTACACTGGCTAATTTTGGTTTGCTGAATCCCCAAATCACATTGTTATTTCTCAATCAGGTCAACCTTTTGATTTATCGCCACGTGATCAATAGTGTAGGTGTTTTTTACATGTATAAGTATTTTCTATTTATATGATGCAAAAATGTACTTATTTCTTTAAATAAACGAATTCTTAAGAGTTTACAAGCGGAAACTCTTGCCTAATTGAAGGTGAATGAAATGTGTTCGACCAAAAGATCTTGCAAAAATAAGCCCGATGTATTCTACTACATCTACGGTAGATACACAGTTGTTCCTAATAGGAATTTAGGATAAGGCTTGGGCGCCACACAATGTATGCAAGACATGCACCGAGTATCTGCAACGTTGGACCAAGGGCAAGAAGAGTTGTTTGAAGTTTAGAATTCCCGTGGTTCGGAGGGAGCCGACCAACAATAGCACTGACTGCTACTTCTTAGTTATTGATTTGACTGGAATCAACAGAAAGTACCGGAGCAGCCTCAAGTATCATGATATCCAATCATGATACTTCATACTCTTGTTCATTGTGATGAAATTCCAATACCTATCTTTGGAGAACTTCCTGACATTATTGACGAAGATTCCTCAAGTGTTGAAGAAAATTAAGAAGAAGAAGTGATTTTTGACAATAATGCTCCCAATTCTTTTTCACAAAAAAAGCTAAATGATTTAGTTCACGATCTTAACTTGCTAAAGTCCTCTGTTGAGTTGTTGGAATCCATTCATCAAGAGTACCACCTTTTCTTTTCTCTGAAGAGAAGAACTTGGTCCACTCTGCATATATTGCGACAGTACGAACCCGAAGACTAGAGACGGTTCATTAACAGCAGCAAGTGATCGCTGAAATGTGTTCTGTTGCACAACGGCAAATAGTTTGCCCCTGTGCCCCTCTCTCATTAGACTACATTGAAGGAAAAGTATGAAGCGGTGAAGTACGTGCTAGAGAAAATTCGTTATGATCAGCACGAGTAGTTGATTTGTGTTGACCTGAAAATAGTAAACTTTTTGTTAGGATAACAGTCCAAGTTCACCAATTACCAGTGTTTTCTGTGCATGTGGGATCGTTTGGATTAGGCTTAGCATTACACGAAGAGGGACTGTCCTGTACGGGAGGAATTCATGCCTTGCAGATCAAGGAACGTCATAAACAACCCTCTGATGCACAAATAAAGAATACTCTTCACACCCTTGCACATCAAGCTCGGCTTCGTCAAACAGTTCACTAAAGCTCTAGACAATGATGGCGGCTGCTCTACTTACTTGAGCCACGCTTTTCCAAGACGACCCTCAACTCTGTAGCTCGTCAAAGATCCAGAGTTTGAAAACTCAATCAACTAAGTGGAACTGTAAGCGTGGAAGGATTTTTATTCTAGTCATAAAGAATTTTATTGGCAACAAGAAAGCAAGGAACTACCTGGAACATGTCACCAATATGCTGACTGCTTTCAGAAACCTCGGATGCAACATGAACATCAACATCTTACATATGGATCAGTTTTCTGAGAATCTGGGGTCAATGAGTGAGGAGCAAGGAGAGATCCCATCGGCACATGAAAGAGATGGCGACCAGGTATCAGAGCCACTGGTATGCAGTTATGATAGTTGATTACTGTTGGACTTTAAAGAGAGACATCCCTACCTCTGAGCATTCTAGGAGTTCTTAGAACTCCTAGAACGGAAGTTCATACGCTGAATTCTGAACGAAGATGACCTGATATTCAATTTAAATGTATTTACCCCTATCAATGTCTACTATTGAATGTACACTAATCAATTTTGTAACATTTAATTAATAAACAAAAAGATACTTTAATCGATTTAGTTATAAGATGTGAATGTTCAGAAATCGCCATGTCACAAAACATGACCTGATCGGAAGAAAGTGATATCATTTTCGCATTAAGCGGTGTAAAATTGTTTTAAATCAGTTGAAAATACTTAGAAGACTTACAAATATACCTTTGTAACCCAGTTTTATAGATATAGTCAGTAAGAAACACAATTGTAAATGAGGACGATGTCTGACAGACCAACCGAACTGAAAATAGACGATGGTGAACAGGAGTGGTTCGAAAGAGGGCTAAATAAAGCTTATTTATAAACCTCTATTATCAAGTATTTATGTATCGAACTGACGTAATACCGATTTTAAGAAAAATAATTTATAATAAATGTAGAAAATGAAAAAAATGTCCGAAATCAAATATTTTAGCAACGGTGCAATTTTTCCTTATTCTCTTAAATAAAGGAAAAACGCCCTGTTTCTCTTGTCTGGCGCCTAAATTGGATTCTTAAAAGTCCTTAGGAACCTTTTTACCATTTTTCTGACATTTCTTTGTATTTCCATTATCCAAAATCCATTTGTGAATATTTGATTATTGTCGAAGAATTTTCTTGAAGAAAATCGCCAATTGCCGCAAATTCGCTTGAGTTATAACAATGGCATAGTTGCATAATCCGAGATTTCTTAAATTTTCGTAACATTCCTTATATTAATGAATATAATAGAACGAATATAATAAATGCAAAACTCCCACAGGAAAATGAACGGCGGATTCCAAGTATTTTCGAACTTGTTTAGTTTATTATTAATGAAATAAATAAGTTCGAAAGTACTTGGAATGCGCCTTTCATTTTCCTGTGGGGTATTTTGCATATATATATATATATATATATATATATATATATATATATATATTCGTCAAAGTTTGGTTGTACTATGTGAACAACTCATAATCACTTTGTAAATCTAATCGTTATGACTAAATAATGGTAATTTTCATCAATACAGTCGCCTGGGAATGACCAGATGAGTTGTATTTAAGTTGCGTTGATCATTCTACTTTTGAAAACAAATAGGGATTATAAAAATAGTAAATATATCCACCAACCTCTCAGAAAATGTGGACGTATCTTGTATCAGAAGCTCCAAATGATCGTTAGCATTTCTGCTTCCGCGATATGATCTGCCTCCTCTTGTCCTGTTGCTATTCGTCATCTCATCTTGTTTAATCTTAAAAAACGCTTTATTATACGTGTTTTAACTCCCTAAGTAATAGATTCCTCTCATGATGATACACTTTCAACTTTCTATAGCGGTGTGGTATTTTATTTTCTTTATTTCTGTTTCCAGGTTTTCTTGTAGTTTTTTGTCTTATCTCGCTGTTCCAGAAATTCTTTTCTTTTCAACTTAATTTACTTTAACGAAAAATAGCAAATTATCAGAAATCCCAGCGATTCATAAATTTAGTGTGATTTCTCTCACAAATTGTGTTCAGGGTGATAATTTCATCTGAGACAACGCGTCTCTCTTTTTATTGAACAACAGAGGCATATTTATTAGAATCAAGAACAACAATAGCGAGGAAACAAATTTGAAAGCCTCAACGTTCCAGGAAGAAGAGAAAGGGAGAAATGAAAGGAAAAAGCAGAAATGGTTGGTGATTCCGATATTGGGGTATTGCAGCTATGGAACGAAAAAAAAGTAGCGATAGGTTGGTTGATTGATGTAAGATTCAACGAGCCAAAAGCATGACTAAAATCTTAAATTAACTTTGTCTTTTGAAAAAGATTGCACTTAAGGAGAGTAGGTGTTGGAATGGGATGCATAGGACAGACACATTTGCATTAAGTAAGTGATCATGCTATCAAAACCTCCACACAATTCACCCATAAAGCATTTCATTTTTACAGCCCGAGGAAATAAGAATTAGTTAGTAAATTGAGTTGTCAATATTACTCCCCGTCAAATTATCTTTTAATTATAACATTGTCTCAGACCCATATTCATTGGTGAAGCCATTATTAACAATAACAACTTTCAAATGCTTTAAGCAGGGTAAAGTCAGTTACCTATGTGCATGTATCCCATGAGATTCCTTTTTACGGTTTCAAAATGATCCTTCAATAACGTCTGAGAGTAGATGCCATGCACTGGACTTTGACAGGAAGCTCGTTACTCAAATTTCCGCATGTTTCGATTCTGGCGTGACATGAGAATTCTAAACCTCGAGTCTCTCCTGAGGGCATTAGTTAATAGCTTCTTTCAGCTTGTTCTCAGTATCACTTACCTGTTAAATGCCCAATCCCTGATTCACATTCCACATTTTTCTTAGCACTTTCCGGCATTTGGTGTCATTCATACATCGTTTGTTAATATACAGTTTGATGGTACCTGGTGAGAAAAATCAAACTCAAAATCAAGAGTTGAAACCTTTTCAGGCGATTATAGCGAGTCCATATCAATGTTCAATTTTAAAAATGACCTTTTAGTCTCGTCCGACGGAAAGACATCATCGCAGATCTCTGCGGACGCGCATCAACCAAGCCTGAAGTTTCGTTTCGCCGGGAGAAGAGTACTTTTCACAGCATGCGAGCGAAGGCCGTTACGAAGAGGTGCTGTCATGTTTTCGTTCATACCGGCCTCGTCTTCACTAGGATCAGTTTATCTGAAAATTTCCCTTGGTTTCTACGTCACCCCTTAAACAACACATCTCGCTGCTCCCTCGAAGTTCCTCCGAAGTCATACTCGTATTTTGGGCAAAGGGTTCGATTATGTTGCTTGAATCTCCCATTATGGCCTTAATTAGTCCAAGAAACATAACACATTGTTATATAATCTTCGTTTGGTCTCTTCCATTCTTACAGAAAAGTTTATTCTCTTCTAACATCTATTGCCTGATATATTTATGGTCCTTCTCTGTAGAGAGAACTGAGGAGATATTAATCCTTTACTATGACTTTGAGAATATTTCATTTCGGTATAATCAAAGCTTCAGAACCGTTTATAAGACGTGAAAGCATTCGAGAAGTATTTTGCAAGTAAAGGAGAAGTATTTGGCTAGTATATAGGTCCAACCTGAACCATTCTAAACACTTCGAAAGTATTTATAATTATTCTTTTCTAATGGCTCAATAGCAAGAAAATAAGTACTTATGTGTTTTTTTCTATAAATAATCAAATGGTATCTGATTCATATCATTTGCATTGCTCTAAATTGGAATTAGGTAAATTAAACAATAATATTTATCTGGTCTATTTTGCGGCTCTTCTAAGTATAAAGTGTATAAAACATGAATAGAAAATATGAGAAGAGAATATGCAACGAAATATCGAAGTAGGAGTTTAAAAACGACGAGAATGATGGAAAATTAAACAAAACAAAACGGAATATTCTAATCCGAGGGGATGCTTTTAAAAAGTTATAAGGCCAAAGTAGGAAAGAATTCAAATTAGAGTCTGGTTATTGGAGGAATGTGAAATAAAGCGTTGCTGCGTTCGTCGTCTCTGAACTAAAATGTTGTAAAACTCAAATTAAATCCAATTTAAAAGATCAATAAAACCGTCGTTTTGAATATAGTATGTTATTTAATTATTAAATAAGAAATTAAAACAATCTAGTGAAGGCATATCTAACCACGAGTGGAAGTATAAAGGTGAACAGGCAGGAATACGGGAATATAAGATGTGTAAGGAAAATTATCAAAGAAAATAATGATTTTTTTAACCGAGGAATGTTTTTCCAAGATCCAGGAATAAGATCGCATATAAGAACAAAATAACATCTTAGTAGGAACAAAAACCTCTGAATATATTATTAAAAATGAGAAGAGAGAGTTTAAATAAATTAAAATACCCTTTGTTTGCATTTAAGAACACATTGGATACTAGCAAAAATATAGAGATTAAAATTTAAAAACTTTCGCTAGCCGTTCAAAACCCTTTGATGAAACCTTCTTCAAAGAGAAAATTGCATTCAAATTATGACAATTTGACGTAGCAATACGTAGGGAGAAGGAGAAAAAAATGAAACGACCTAAAAACTGCATTTGAATGCTCCCCTTTAACATGCAAGAATATAAGTCAGCTTCGGAAGCTTAAAATGCCTCGGGGATAAAGTAAGCTGAGAGGCATCTCCAATCCACTCAAGACGAAACCGAGTAGATGGCTCATTAAGGACGGCGGATGAGTAAGAAAAATTTGAAAAATAAAATAAAAATTACAACTCCATAATGAAAGATATTAATTTACTGCATGAGTGTGGTAAGGTAATTTGGAGCATTCAATATGGAAGTACATATAAACGAGTGAAAATTTAATGAAGAAGTCATGATTTATAACTAAGTAATAGAGGAGGAACGATGCCAAGGAGTTAAAAAGGGTGGAAGAAAAGAGAATACACAGTAAAAAGTAAGAAGAGGATACAGAATATAAACCGAAAAATATCTCTCATGGTGACGATGAATCTGACATTAAACGCTACACCCCTTCACATTCGGCGTTTGAGACCCCATTTACAGATGTCTAAAAAGAAGTACGTATTTCCGAATGCAGAGTAATCCCATCGATCATCTTGAGTGGATTGGAGATGCCTCTCAGCATACTTTATCCAGAGGCATTTTAAGCTTCCGAAGCTATGTAGTCCATAGCACTCCGATGTGAGAATTACTGCCACTATCTCGTGCACCTTTTCCATCTGAAAAGTTCCAAAATAATACCAAACCTACGACTATAAATGAAACTCAGAAAGAGAAGAATCAATAAAAATCGACAGAAAATTATTTTAGTTCTTATAAGAGACCATATATCTTATTACAAGAAGACCTCAGATAAAGCTTCAATATATTTTCTACTTTTAGGTATGCTTAATCCAAGCCATGAATTAAACATTGAATCCCGTAATAGGTAATAGTTACTTGGTAATGACTTCAGAAAGCCTGGATTTCGATTACCGCAATAAAGAGAATACAAGTTAAAATCAATAACGCTGCCACTGTTGTAGACTTCAACAGTGCATGTATACAACATGGCCTCTTACCTAATTATATATATATATATATATATATATATATATATATATATATATATATATATATATATATATATATATATATATATATATATATATATATATATATATATATATATATATATATATATATATATATATATATATATATATATATATATATATATATATATATATATATATATATATATATATATATATATATATATATATATATATATATATATAAGCAATAAATGCAACAAAGCCCACAGGGAAAATTAATACGAAGATTCCCAAGTACTTTCGAACTTTATTTCGAGTTATTTATCATTGCATAACAAAAGGATTGGAAATTGTAATATATATAAGGATGATACAGAGGAGAGGGAACGCCCACAAAAGAGCAAAAAAGCAATCAACAAAATGAATTAATATGAAATGGAAACCATAGGAGGAGCGAAGATAAATACAAACTAAGATCATTAAATCAGGTAAATTCAAAAGACTAAAGGTTGACAAGAGGATTAAAATACCACCTAAGCAATTAGGGAGTGAGAAAATCTGAGCGTGAGATTAACAGCAGAGGTCAGGATTGAAAGACCAAGATAGAATAAGTAGAAATGTTCTAAAGACTTGACTCAAACGAAAATTAATACACAGACATAAACATAAGGCTACATAGATGCACAAAAAAATTAAATAGTTTATTAAGATTAATATAAATATTTGGTCTCAAATTAAAAGTTTCGACAGTGCATTGTGAATATAATTTTTAAAATAACCATCGAGTTTATATAAGCCAGGACTTGAATTAAAATTTGGGAATTTACTAATAAAAGTCGATTCAATATTTCGTGAAATTGTATTGTTATTGTGACAGATGATTTTAGGACAATTCCAATCAATATTGTGATTAAGATATGACATATGAACATAAAATGAGCGATTTCTTTCCCGCGACGGACATTATATTTATGTTGAGAAATTCGTTTTTTTAAACATTTACTTTGGCCAATCAGGTAAATGTGTAAAAAAAGAATTTCTCAGCATAAATATAATGCCCGTCGCGGGGAAGAAAGCAGCTCATTTTATCTTCATATGTCATATCTTAATCACAATAGTGATTGGAATTCTGCTAAAATCATCTGCTAAAGAAAGATCCGACAGTGAGCTGAAAAATGGAGGAGGGGGGATGTATTTCGTCCTAAACACCAAAAGGTCAAAGCTGAAAACGGCTACTATAACAAACTTTGATAAATACTAAAGGCAAGCGTCAGGTGGATGCTTTAATGCCCCTATGGCAAAACGTATAAAGAACCCAATCCTCCAAGAATCAGCTTCCAAATACCCAGGTTGGAGGGAGTTAGAAAGATATATGAGGCTCAAATGTTGATAGTGTTTATATGTTTTTCATTCCTTTCGAAGCGCCCACATAAAATCTTCAAGCGAGACTTGGAGTAAATAAAACCGACAGACTCAATTTTAGAGTCTCATAAATGCCCCTCTTCTGTCATGTGCAAATCCAACCTAAAAATATACGCTGGGGCTCGAAATTTTTAAAATTAGAAAAATATTTCGGTTTTATGTCCATTTGATCCGAAAATGGCAAATAAAGTAGCATTTTAGAACCATACCATAAATAATATAGAGGCTGGTATGTCGACTAGAATCGATTTCCTCATATCTTTTAAAAAAAAGGAGGGAAATAACTTACATTACCACTGAATGAGAATAGTTACCACTGCTTTCGTCTTCACTCAAGAACTTTGCTACGTCCCTACCACACTTTCCACTTCTTAAGTCAAAGTTTCCCATAAGAAATCGGGTGATCCCTTTTCTTCGAAATACCTTCCTCTATTAATTACTTACGGAGCAGAAAATGACTTAAAAACTAAATTCCTCCATCTTATTCCTCAAGCATCTTGCCTCAAGTCATCCTTCTTCAATTACGAGTAATAGAGGTGGAGATTTAGCACAAGCTCAAGGCTGTTTAAATTTATATTTATGATTGGCTCTATACAGCGAATTGGATCCTGGCGGCCGGCGGCCTATATTAGGCCAACCTTTATTATTAAAGGTGGCTAGACTATGATATCACAGCCTCTCCCATTGTCACCCTACCCTTCTCATTCTTTCTCATCATTCATCTTATTCTTCATTAGCATCTCTCTTTATTCGTCGTTTTTGCTATTGAGCGAAAAGATCTTCGATTCTTTTTTTTTGGGGTGGGGTGTGTGTGTGAAAAATAATAAATAAATAAAATTCCCTTGAGGTAACCAAGCTCTCTGTGAGGACTCACAGCTCTGAAGACGCCTTGTAAATGCATTATTATTATTGTATTTTATTAGAGACTTGAAAGTTTCTTAAAAATTTGCTGCCCTCAGAGGCCTTAGTTAATAAACTAGTATTCTACTCTAGCCTCTTGGGCTGTGTCTAACACACTTCCCTTTTTCCTATTTTTACCATTTTTTTTTTACGAGCGCATCCTAAGGCAGAAGCTCACGAGGTGCTTAAATTTTTTTTTCAGTAATTAATAAAAAATATTTGTTAGATATTTTGGGTCTGAGAATAGCAATGTAACAGCGAATCCCCCAAAGTAATATTACTTTTTTCTTAGATCTTGTTTTTGGGAGGATTTTCTCGAAAAAATTACCTTCACATGGAAAGATATCGTCCATCAAAAATATATAACCGTTAGCTTAGATTCTCTCATTTCTGTTATTTTGTCTATTCTACCCTTTATTCTTTCCATTTTGGGTGTTTTACATCCTTTTCCATTTTAAGTGCTAACAAAGGACTTCGAGAAAGAGCTAATTCGATTCTTCTGTTCACCTGTGCGTTTATATTTCAGTTTTAATTATTTCCGTTTGCCTCTCCGTATGTTCAGTCATTGTGCTTTCAGGTTTTAGTGTACGTGATATTAACGCAATTTCTACCTCTGTTTTTATTTCATGCGCCCCCAGAATTGTTCTTTGCCTCTACATTTAACCCAGAGAGTGCGTATGGCCTTAGAAAATGCCATGAGTAGTAAATTAATTTTCTTTAAAAATAATTAAATAAAACTTTATTTAATAAGTAACTAAAATAAATAATTTAAAATTGTAAGGAAACCAAGTTACCTAAAAAAAATGGTTCATTTACAAATAACAGAACATGAAAAGAGCGAGAGAAAAGAGGACAGGTGGAAGGAAAAGAATTTAAGAACAGTGAAGAGAATCGAACTAATAACTCCGAGGTCACCTAAATCAAACAGAGGAGGTATCTTACCGACTATGTTATGCCGCAACTCTAAGAAAACTGGTTTAAGCCAAGCTTATAAGTCGCCCGCTTTTTTAAATCTTGCCAACCATTTGTAAAGCTCCATCTATCGAGAGTTAAAGAAAGCTCTGCCCACCAGGGTCACCAATAAAGAAGAAGCGAGAGAGAAAATGAGGATGATGTCGACGCTGCGGATGGTGACGACTGAAATGGGGAAGGTAGGAAAGGTGCTAGTGAAGGGTAATTGCCACAAACAGTAAGGTAGTGGTGGAGGGAAGGTGGTGACGTAATTACACGGAGGGAGGCTGGGTGGTGGTGAGCGTGGAGGCTCACCACGGAGGCCAACGGAATCGTAAGTGTGGAGTTGTGAGGCTAGAGGAGAGAGGGCGAAGTGGGTGATGACCGTAGAGGGCAGGAGGCCAGTGGCAATGACGAGAGACACGTCTGGTTCCTTCAAATGGATGGACTATGTGAAGTGTGTTGCGGATGCTTAGGACAAGAATAGAGGTTATTTTGATGGAAGAAGTGATGTAGGTAAATGTAGGTCTCTGGCGGAGGTGGCGGCCCTCCCGGCGCACCTTCCAGAAACTGCTCCTGGGAAGAGGCATGGCGAGGATGAGCAAGAAGAAGATAGGAACATTGGCGAACAGCGACGTGGAGCACGACGAACAGCAGAGAGCAGGTCAGGTCAAAGAGATCGCCGTGAATGAGGATAAATCCATGGTCTCTCCCACGTACTACTGCCGCGTCCTCAGTTAGTGTGATCAAATTAGGTTATGAATTAATTGAGTTCGATATCACATTCACCCAAATTTGGCTCCTTTGATTGCCTGGGTGGCGGGATTTTATGACGTAGGTTGATAGCAACCTAGCCTTATCCGGGTTCCCTATTGGCAGTAACAAATAGCTACCTACCATTGTGACAAACAAACGCTAGTTTCGAGCAAAGGTATTGTTGAAAAATGTTGACTTTGACAGGGGTACAGTGGATCATTGCAAAAAAGGCTTCAGTTAATGACATTATGTTTAGATGCTATGTGACTAGCAGGATCTAGCTCGCACATTTAATCTGTAGGCCTATTTTTCCTCATTAGAAGACGAGGGTGAGGAAGGAGGTGGTCTAAATTGTCACATCAAATCTGCTTTAACTAAGGTATTCTTTCAAGTGAGAAAAGGGATGTATTTAGCATGACAAACAGTTAAAGTAAAATGTTCGGCTGCACTAAGATAAAGGAAAGCTAAAACACCGCAAAAAGTTACCTGAAAGTTTCTTCAAAGCGATGGGGGAACGTAGGGGTAATGCAAATTTCCCTCCAGAAAGATCCTAACTCTGTATTCTACCAAAATATATTATTGCTGAAGTGATTCCGATACTGGGGTTCTAAATTCCTATTCTGGGGCTTATGGTTAGTTCCGCTTGGAAGCTTATAAAAGTACTATTACATTTTATTCAACATTAATATTTGGTTTCAGAGCTAGGTTATTATAAATTATTTCCTCTTTTTCCATGTAATTAATATTCCTAATCTTCTTCTGCCTCTTGGTCTCGGTATTCTCTACTACCAGGGATTTTTCACCCGCCTATGGTCACCAACACGTCCCTTGGAATTGCTTAGATCGACGCGTCTTCGACAGCACCAATCAAAACCGTAATTGCTAAAGAAGACTCCGAAACCGGATTATGGTTTGATGGTTTGGATTTAACAGGTAAACTGGGACATTCATCCTTTAATTATTTTATATTTTGAAGATTTTGATGATACCTTCAAGCGTACAGATTTATCGTTTACAGGGAAACCATCGTCGACAGTCTGGAGAAGAAACAAGAGTAAAATTGACTTACCTGAGAGCTTCCTCCTGCTGGGCGATGGCAGCTGTGTACCGGACTTCGCCTCGCTCTGCAGGAGTTGAGTGAGATATGGAAGGCATCCCGTGAGCGGCGGGGTGTCCAGCGGCGTGTGATGGAGGGTGAGAAGGCGTGTGACCCACAGAGTGGGTGCCCCCGAGACCCACTGGAGGAGGTCCCAAGCCATGGGTGCTAGGATGAGTGGGCGTGTGACTGACGGAATGTCCAGGTGTGGAAAGTCCGGTGTGGAGTGAGGTGTGATGAGCGGGGGTCGGGGAGCTGCTGTGGTGGGGCAAGTGGGCGAGGTGGGCATGGTGAGGGGGGCCGTTAGGTGTTGTTGTGGGCGTGGCGACTCGAGGGCCCGGTGTTCGCGGTGGCCCACTCCGGCGCTCCACATCGTACATAGGGTTCTCGATGACGTCTTGATCATGGGGAGGCGGGGGCTGCGGAGGAACCTGTGGCTGCACTTGAGGGGGCTTCTGGGGGCCTCTAAAGTCGTGGCGGGGGCGGTAATCGTGGAGGCGGTACTCGGGGGGAGCTGGGGGCAGCTCGCGGCGACGGTAGAGGTCGGCGAGGGCGGCTTCGCGGCCCGATAGGGAGCGCGTCTCGTCAGGGGCTCGCAGGCGCCCCTCGCTCGTGGGGAACACGTCGGAGAGGCGGGACGCGCGCCCCTCCAGGGCCCCGTAGATGTCGTGGTGTGAGCGCGAGGCTGGAGCCCGGGGGTCAAGGGTCCCGTACAGCTCCAGGAGGCGCGACACACGCTCCCCACCCACACCCACTGCCCCGGCGGCACCGGGTCCTCCCACACCCGGGCCCACCGGACCGGGGCCGGTGGGCCCCCCGGCGGGACCGTAAAGCCCACCGCGGCCTTCGGGGGTTGGGGGAGGCGGGGGGTAGTCCTGAAGGCGAGGAAAGCGATCAGCGATACGAGTGCCGCGGGAGGGGGCCGCCCCCCGTGCGTAAGGGTCGTCCGGGGTCGGGGGCCCACCGTAGCCCCCAGGCGGGGGCAGGTCTTCTCGCTCCTTGACGCGGCCAGCGAAGAAGTCCTCCTTGTGTCGGGCGTAGAGGTCCTCCATCTTCTCCTGCGGCAGGAAGTCGCGGGGTTGGAAGTCGTGGCGCTGCACCTCATGGTGGTGGTGGTGCGAGGGTGGAGCCAAGGGGTGGGTGTGGGTGTAGTCCGGTCGCAGATAGTAGCGCCCCCCGCGGGGGACTGCGGGCGGCCCCACCACGCTCCGTCGGAATTCGGCATTCGCATCCTTCACTCCCCCGGTCATCTGCACTCCATGTTTGGCCTGAAACAGAAAGGCAACACCGCACAATTACACTGCCTCACCGGATCAACACACTACAACAACCCACCGCCCATGCTTGCACCTCCCCCCTCCCCCCTCCCCCCTCCCTCTAATATGCCGCCCAACCCGTACAGACATTCCATCTCGAACGTCGACCCCATCGGGCACAACGACCACGGCTCCATTAAACAATAATACAATAAACAATAATAAATAATGTAATAAACCAAATTACAATAAATAATGCAATACACAATAAAGCAATAAACTATAATACCATAAATAATAATGCAATAATAAATAATACAATAAACTATAATGCATTAAACAATAATGCAATAAATTATAATGCAATAAACAATAATGCAATAATAAATAACACAATAAACTATAATGCAATAAACCATAATACAATAAACAATAACGCGATAAACAATAATGCAATACACAATAATGCGAGGGCGTGGTGATGGCGCTCTCCAAGTGCATGAGCCTTCGCTGAGCCCCTCTTTCTCAGCTCAGCAAAGACCCGAGAGACCCCATCCTAACCCTCAGCATTTCGACTCGGTGACCTCAACTCTTCAAGACTCTTAATAAAACCATATTAACAGGAACTTTCAGAAATTTGATGGTAGGATTGGTATTCTTAAGGTTTCTTTAAGCAAAACAGAAGGTATTTATGGTCGCTTAAATAGTCAATGAATTAAATATTTCCAAGATGATTCAATCCTCGAAGAAGCGTTACAATGTGCATTATTGTTTATGGAATTATTGTCTATTGCATTAACTACTAAGCCAAACTTAAATTAGGGCAAATTCAAGGGCTTAAATCTACATGACACACAACCTTAAATATGTCCAGGATAATTCTATAGTTTTTAGACGAGGTCAATAGACCTAGGTCTCCTGCTATCAATTATTCTGACTTATGACCTTAGGACCTTACGACCTTCAAACTTTCAACAAGTGGGGCAATCCGACCCATAGTTAGTTTTCTTTTAATAATTCCCGGACTAACCTTGGGAAGACATTGGTAATTATTTCATTCGAAAGAGAATGCAAAACAACATAAGGGTTTGAAATATCGTTTGAATTGGCTGAATAGTTCGGATGTTATTGCCAAAACTGTAAGATTGTTACCATCTAACCGACGACCTACGGACCAACATAATAACTTATATAGTCGCATGCAAGCGACTAAAAAAGCTATCATGCTGCCATACATTTGCACTCGTACAATATTGACTCGTATACGAAACCAGAGGTGAAGTATGTGAAATGAGAACAGGTGGTATAGGCCTAAATCCGTTAGGCACTGGGAACTGTTCGGGTAAATACTGAATATCCATTAAACTAGCCTGGTGCTCTAACAAAGCTTCCTTGCACGACGAATTTCCTTCACAAAAATATAGAAAATAGAGAAAAAAAATGGTCGAAGACTAAAAAGAAACTAAACTAAAAAAAAAGAAGTCGATAACGTGTTTATAACAAAGTATTTTCTCGAGATGGCTGAAGCACCGTTGAATGGCGCCACGTCTGCAGCGTTTTATCGAAAGGAATAACTGCAAAATTATCAATAAAAGAGAAGTGGTCAAAGATGTGTTGATGCTGAATTCGGTGAAAGGTTTGGCTGCGAAAATTACAATCCACTATTTGGAGGTATTCCAGTAACTATTGCAAAAGTTGACCAATTTCCAGGCAACTTTTCCCAATAAACTTTTATGACGTAATTTGACAATGTCACTATGGTAACCCAACTAGACCAATGCGTGAAAGCTAAAAAATAATAACGATTAATAATTTTCTTCTTAGTAGTGCATGGTAATTATCCTGTGACTTGAAACAGGATAAAAAAAATGTGAAATAATTCATCACTTATGAGTTAATTCTCCTAAAGTACGAATATTGACAAGGTCCATGTTGCATATTATGAAAAGGATTAACGTGACCTAACCTTTTGGATGAGAAAAGACCACAAGAACCTGTCGGATGTCATCCACTAACCTATTTCTCTTTTAACAAATAACACGTAATTCTAACTACTACCATAAAGCATCCTATAATAGTTTATTAATAGAATGATAAATAATGGCGATATGCATCAGACTTCATCAATCTCAATACGAATGCTGAAAGCCAATTTGAAGTTTCATTTCATCTGTTAATTGGAAATGTAGATGATTGCAATTACCGCTTCCGATAAAATTCGAACAGATGAGTTCAATCTCAGGAATAACAATACAATTAGAAACGCCCATTATGGTACAACACTTTCCCACCCGCCAGTACATTACTCGTTTCAGTAAAATGCTCCCAAATATGAAAGGCGAAATATGTGGTTGGAATTTTCCAACGGGAAATATAATTTTTGGAGTGTCCAATTGGAGCAGAGTGTTCTCGATCGTCTACCCACAAAATTGGGCAGGTTTGCCATTTAGGGTCCTTTAAATTTATACTAATGTTCCTACTAACTAAGTTACAAAACATAGGCAAGGTTATAGTAAAATAGAACGACCTAGTAGTGTTAGAAATGAAAAATGCAGGATGTAATTTTCTTGAATGGTATTTCGAGGTAAAAGAATTCTGACATGATCATGGATAGACGAAAAATGGATTACAATTTGGATATTTGAGCTTTTCATTCGTTTTTATTCGCGTGCCGTGACTCTAAGTTACCAGGTCGGTCGGTAACTCGTCGGTAAGTCGGTCGGTAACTCGTCGATAAGTCGGTCGGTCGGTCGGATGAAATCGTTTTACTTTTCAATGAGTTTTTGGGCAATAACATCGTAACTATTCCGCCGATTCTAACGAAATTTAAAACCCTTATGTCGGCATGCATTCTCTTTTGAATGATATAATTTACAATCTCTTCCCAAGGTTAGCCCTGGAATTATTAAAGGGAACCTAACTATGGGTCGGATTGCACCACTTGGTGAAAGCTTTGAAGGTCATAAGTCACAATAATTGAGAGCACGCGACTCTGGTCTGTTGACTTTGTTTCTTCTTAGTGGGTACGTGTCTTTTCCATTTTCCAGTAAATCAACCCACCTAGGTAGGTCATACCCGAATTGAGGAAGATGATTGTACAGGTCCCACCCGAGTGAACACCGAATGACCCTCGCTAATCCCGCGGCATCTTGATCTCAGTCTGTGAGATCAGCCTGAGGACCACTCTCGAAATGAGAGCAAAGGGCGAGATAAAAAGAAAAAAAATACTACAAAAAGAAAATGCGTGGGTGGAAAGAGAACAGAGGCACGTAAACCGATAAAGAAGCAGAAAAAGATTAGCACAAAGTCCAAATAATTAAAAAAAAACAGAGTTAGGGTAGGATAAACCCCCTCCCACCCCCTCCCAGAAAATCTTTGAAGTATAGGCAAAGAGAAAGGGATGCTCTAAAATAAAAGATATTTATAGGTAGAGGATCTTTTTCAGACAGAAAATCTTTATAAAGAGAAGATCTATATAGATTAAAGATCTTTATAGACAGAAAATCTTTATAAAGAGAAGATCTATATAGATAAAATATCTTATAGACGGAAGATCTTTATAGTGAAACATCTTTAAAGACAGATCTTTATAGAGAAGATCTTTATAGAGATAAGAGATTTATAGAAACAATCTTTATGGAGAGATCTATATTGGCAGATAATCTTTATAGAAATATTTTTATAGAAAGATATTTTTAGAGTGATCTTTATAGACATGAAATCTTTACAGAGAAGTCTTATAGGCAGCCGATCTTTATAGACAGAAGATCTTTATAGAAAGAAGATCTTTATAGAGAGATTTTTATAAACAGAAGATCTTTATAGACATAAAATCCTTTTGGAGAGATCTTTATAGGGAGACAATATTTGTAAACTAAGGATCTTAATTGAGAGAAGATCTTTACAAACAGATAATCTTTAAAGAAAGAAGATCTTTATAGACAGAGGAACTTTATAGACAGAAATTCCCTATAGAGAGATATTTATATGCAGAAGATTTTTATAGACAGATCTTTATAGAGAGAAAATCTTTACAGACAGAAGATAGTTATAAGCAGAAAATATTTCTAGAGAGACGATCATTATATAAATTTTTTTTATAGAGAGAAGATCTTTATAGACGGGATTCCCTCGAGGACGTTTGCTTTTATGGTAGGACTCAAAAACAAGATAACAAATGCATGTTTGCTTTAAGGCGATCAATTAATTAGCGAGATTAAAAGAGAAGTTTCACTCTTACATCGTTTTTCCCTTCCATTGCTTACGAAAGGATTTTATTTCTGAACTTCTGCTTCCCTTATTTGTTTATTATGTATCTGGGACCAAAGAACTTTTTGTTTTCTTATATTTCCATATTTCCTGCATTTTTCTGTTATTTGCTTATGTATATTTCACTAGTCTGTTCTTAGATACTGTTTCCTTCTTCCTTCTCTCTTATTTTCCTCACACCACTTATATTTTAAATCCACTATTAATTCTATGCATATTTATTATCAGTTCGTTCTCTACTTTTTCGTCATTCCATTCTTGGCCCTCATTTCGTACGTTCCATTCCTAAAGTGATTAATCTGCATATTTTTTTCTCCTGATCTAATCCTGTTGGCATTTGACTATTCCTTCATTATTCCCCACTTTCTATTGTTTTATCTATAAATAATTTAGCCTGACCTCAACTAGTAGATGAATAACTCACTGGTAATGAGAGAAAAAGATGAATAGCAAAGGAGTCTTGGGGGAAGATAATATATAAAAGAACTGCTTAGGCGATATTCCATAGTCAAAGATATTGCTGAGAACAGAAATGGGTATCCATTGTCACATAGCGTTTTGTGGTCAGTTTTGGTTCAAATAGAACCATCTTGTGCCCAATTACTTTTCAATTAGTGGGAAGTACTACTGCACCCTTTTCTTTAAAGCCTGACCTTTACTAGTACAGGAAATAACTCACTACTAATGAGAGGAAACGATGAATAACAAAAGAGTCTTAAGAGAAGATAGTATGTAAAAGAACTGCCTAGGCGATATTTCTTACTTATTTATTTCTGACAACATAGATGGGTATGAATTGCCACATTGCGCTCTGTACCCATTTTTAAAGGCATTTAGTTTTGGCCCAAACAGAACCATCATGTGCTACTTTACACTGTTCTTTAAAGGGTAAGCCTACATTTTTTCCTTTACGAAGGACTTTCAAAGATAAAAGCAAATTATTTGGCTCTAAACACTCTCGAAGCTTCATTTGAGGAGACTGATAAGAAAAAAAACAGTCGAAGAAACTAAAGCACGATGTAGCGACCTTATCAACCAACTATGGGTAGCATAGAAACCATAACCTGAAAAACAGCCATGAGGAATGTCTTGAGAAGAAAACTAACGATCATCAATGGTGCCAAAGGTCCTTAATGAGAGAGAGAAAGGAGTTAGTTTAGACCTCTACCCATCACCGACAGGATATAGAAATAAATACACATGAAAATTAGAACGAAAACCGCAGGGGGAGGTAGTGAAGATACAGAATGAACGGCAGTACTGTCCTAAGCCAACACCCGGCGAACCGGGAACGTACATGGCCAAAAGTATAACCACCTATTCCGCGAAGGGGGAAAGGGTAGAAATGGAAAACACCTTAGGAAACGAACTATCTAGGATTTGATATCCAACAGCTTATCCACTGAGCGCTCGCTGTGAATCGAACTATCTAGAAGCTGACATCTAAGATTTTATCAGTAAGCTCAGCATGGGAAACGAACATTTTATCAGCTTACATTTTAACATCTTATCCACAAGGTGCTTCATAGGAAACGAATAATTTAACATTTACATCTAACATCTTATCCACTAGGCTCTCGCGTGGTATCGCAATTCCAGGAGATGACATCCATCACGTTATCCTCTAGCTTATAGATGGGAATCGAAATATCTCAGAGTTGACATACAAAGCATCATCAAACAGGCTTTCACAGGAAATCGAACTACATATATAGTAGATGACATCTGACACCTTATCTATTAGGCCCATGGGCGCTCGGTGAAAATCAAACTGTGTGTTGACATCGATCCCTAGTCTCTAGGTTGATTTTAATTATCTCTGAGTTGACATCCAACAACCCAATCCATTTGGCTTTAGGTAAGAATCAAAACACTAGGCTAGTTAGAGACATCTAAATAAAGAGAGAAAGGAGTAGTTGTCATTATTAAAGATCATGTGGAATATTGACTGCTACAGAAAACTCAATTTATCCACTGGAAAGAGAAAAGTTGAGAGCCATATTGCTCTATCTGTAACTATAAAACGGTCGATCTGTTCTTACGGCTACAACGTTGTTCGCTCCTAACTAACAGTCATTCTCGCTTGTGTGTAAACTGCCAGACGCACGATGTGAAACGTTTGTGACACTCGAATTGCAAGGAAAGTAGGCCTGTAGCATCCAAATTGGAGGATATGTAGACCCAGTGAGGAACCCCACAAATCGACGCTTCGTGGATCTATGAAATCCTAAAAATGGGTACTCGCATGAATTAGTGAAGTAATCTGCCATGTAATTGATAGTGAACCAAATAAAAATAAAGAAAAATAATATATCACAATTGTATATCTATTAAGTAAATATGTATAGAGCAAGCGGATCGCCAGAGTCTCACGCTGACATACACTAACATACGTACGCTAGGAAACAGCTGCCAGACGAAGAGGTCTCAATGATAGATAACAGGGAAAAGCTGAACAAATACAGGGTAATGTATGTTTTGACCGGTTAAAATTTCCAAGGAACTGTGAAAAGCAACAATATCTCTGATATAGAATAGGCCCTAAACGTGTGAAAATATGTAAGTTCAATAGTTGCACATAACTCTTGTATATCCAACCAACGAGGGAGCCGACGAACATCCCTGATCTTTGGCTCAGCCCCGCGTCAGGTCAAATGAAAAAGATAATGCCCCTTGGAGACGGGACGCATATATATTAAAACACACACACAAAATAAGAAGAAAATTTAGAGAGAGAGAATCAGTCAAGTCGTTCGTCAGCAGACTGTTGCCGTTAGTAGCGTTACGAATCTGTACCCTCACCCTTGAATCCTACCACCTTTGGACTCAGTTATATAGCCTTAAAACGGAAGATTTACATATAACCGCGTAGAACTCAGATGTCTCCACTTGCTCCTATTTTGGTAGTCCCAAGTTAAGAATAAAACCTATTTTTAGCTGCCTTCTTTTTTGAAGTCCTTTTCTTTACCCGCGATTACCGAGGCACCTTCGGGAACCCATCCTAAAAGCCTAATTCCCCGCGAGAATCGTAAAGATTCAGAACCAATTCGATTGGTAGACAAAAGTAGTCCAACTACCTAAAAACTCTCGATACTCGTCACGTCACCCTTTACCAGATGCCATCACTCACGCACCACTACTACAAACGGGCACGTCATCGATGTTATTGCGCTTCTCGAAGTCACCCGGGCTACATTCAAAATAAGCCAAATAGCAAAAAAAAAAAAAACACACTAAGCAAACTGCAAATAAAGGTAAACAAAAATCAAAGAACAAAGAAAGACAACAAAACAAAAGCAAGAAGAAGAAGAAGAAAGCCCGTTCCGTCTTTAGGAAGAGGCTCGCCTTTCCTCGGCACCGGAGCATGCGACCGCACCCTAGAGAGTTAGATAAAATGAAGGAGGCAAACCCCTTTAAGAAGTCAGAGATTCCGCAAGTCAATTTAAACTAACCCGTCACGAGTACAAGGGACAAGCGGTAGCAACTCCGCTCGTCCCGGTACCTGGACAGGTAGCGTGCGCGAAGATCGCCCAGACTAGGAGATTCAACAAAAATGTGCCGAACAGTTTAGGGAACAACGTAGTCGTCACAATACAATAAGGCGCAGGCGAGTGCTCCATCAACTGGTGGGGCGTCCCGCGAGTGTGCCCAATTTCGAGACGACAGAAAGCAACCTGAATTGGTCGCGGCATTGGGGGGTAGGTCCATGGGAACAGTCGTGGCGCAATGCAACGCAACTTTAATCTACCGGCCATCTTCCATCTTCTCTGCTAAGCAGCCAGGAGGGCTACCCTGATCCCTACTATGTAGTAAGTGTGATAAATTGCGAGAGGCTGGGTGCTCTCATCGGCCTGCTCATGCTTCGCAATTTCTACATGTCTAGGAACACAGCTGAAGATAATCTCGACATCCGCACGGCTCGCGTTATCCGTGGCATCACGGATACCTCGGACTAAGGGGTATGGAGATTCCATTGCCCCGATAGCATTCACGGCACTTTGTGAGTCGCTTTAATCATCATCTGGTCTCCAAACCAGGCGCAACCCGTTATTTCCCATACGGAGTGGTTTATTGCAACCAGCTCTGCCGCGAAGACAGAGGAAACGCCTGTTAGAACCCGAAGATTTAAAACAGAAGGGATACGGCGTGAAACTGTCACCCAACTTGGAGTCTGGGCCATCCAGGTCCACTGGCGCGATTCCAGTTTGATACGGTGCGCTCTAAATAGGTTGAATGCAATACTCCTGGCGTTCTGTAGGCTTTGGAAATAGATGCATGGCGACAAATAGTCAAAGATGGTACCCCCTAGGGTATTGCTCTGACTAGAACTAGAAACACCACCGGTCCGAAAGCTACACCGAGCTCGGGAGGTCCCACACGTAGAACTCGGTTCACAGTGGAATGTGCGCAGAGAATGGCACTGTCTGAAGTTTCAAGATATGGTAATTGGTCCGAAAATAAGATTATCACGCATAATAAATTTCTATGATAATATCAGGTCCTGCGAGCTCACGAGAAAAATGAGTATCCCTAAAAATTTCCACTCCTAGGGAAGATCGCACGATGTAACATATGTCAGTGGATGACCGGTTTGAGACAGGAGCCGGTATTTCACGCCATGTAGCAAAGAACCCGGACCTGAATGTCTCTCACCACACCCTCTCCTGTCGCTTAGCAGAAGGGGTAGTCATAGCACCTTTCCCTGCTAAGAAATAACTCATAAGTAAAAAGCCTAAAACGGATAGGTTGGCCTTCGATACTAAGAATGAACTGTACAGTGCTGAAAGGTTAAAAATAGTGTTTTGTAGAGTTTAAAGTAAATTTATTTTGTTCTGATCCGTTGGAAAGCACCATGTAAGACCTCAACCAGGTGAAAGATTGAATTCCGTAAGCACGAAAAAGAGTTACATTTGGAGGTGGCAGCGTTTTGGCCGGGGGAATGTTTTCAAGGGCTGGAGTCTGTCCGCTCGTAAGTTTATGTAGCAAAGTAATCGCCACGGTACATAAGAATCTGTTTCAGGAACATGCAAATTCCCTCTCCCCGACCATTGCATGTACGTAAGTCTGTTTTCATGCAGAATAAAGCTCCGTCCTACACAGCAAAGAAGGTGAAGTAGTTCTTGTTGGCCAAAAATATCGACGGGATGAATTGGCCAAGGCAAAACCAAGATTCTAAACCCGATAGAAAACCTATGGCGTATACTCGGTGAGAATGTTATGGCTCGAAAACCGACGAATGTTGAAGCTCTCTGGCAAATATTGGCAGAAGTATGGAATAAAAACACACCTAATCATCCCGAAAAATTGTAGAAGTTCTGTGGTGGAAGATTTGCTCTAGTTATTCGAACAATGGCGCACATCTTACTATTTTGGTCCCTATGAGATAAGTGGCTGCATTTTGGCTGCATTTATACCATCTCTAGTTCTGGCAATTCTCTTTATTACTCTAAGCTTTTGATTTATTTATGTATTTTGAACATTTTCCTAGCCACTGGGAGGAGGGGGGAGGGCAAGCCAGCCCAACTCATTGCCACTCCCAAACCCGGATAAATAGGCAGGGGTAGAGCCAGGAAGGACATCCGTCAGTAAAGTCTATGCCAGAACCTTAATGGATGAGTCTTTTACCGAATGAAATGACTCATCAAGAACGGCGACCTCCGGTAGGGAAAAGCAGAGAAGAAGTTCTCTAGTTTTGGACTCCTTTCTTCGAATACACAATTACTTTTTCTGAGAACTTTTTGCATCCGCTGTTCTATAAAGTGAAACTTGGACACAATCAGAGACAAACTTCCTGTACACTTTTCATGGAAATTAAACGAGTAATTTTTTTTAGAAATTGTAGATTTTGTGCTATTTTGTTATCTAGTTTTGAACACTTGTGTATTCTAAAGGGAAATGACTACTGCATTATCTGACATTTTTGTTTAATTCATTCTGACTTTATGGAATACTTCATCTCGCTAGTAAATCTCAACATATTTACTTAAATTATTGATGTAAACATTATATTTTTTAGGAGGCAGCTGTGCCCTCACTTGCGACACCCAGATGAGTTCTTTAAAATTAAAAAAAAAATAGAAGACAAACTCCTCTAGACCCTTTGAGACACTTTCCACTTTATTTCAGTCTGGGTTGTTGTTTTTTGGGGTTTGGAAAGTCCATCGAGGTCGATGATGACGGATGCCCTCAAATACGAACCCCCACCACCAGACAGCCATCGCCACGGGACTTGGTTAGGGTCGGTTTGTTGAGGGCATCAAACCTGTACTAGGTTCAAAGGGGTAGGAATGTGTGCAGTCTTCAGACCCGTATCTTGACCGAGGGGAGAAGGACCCTTGTGGCAGAAGAGGATCGAGACGACCAGGGTTCATCCTGGGAGTTCCCGAGACACCGGTCTGTTGGTGCTCGCCTATAGACACTGTCGATCATGGTTTTTGATCGAGGTATCCTTCCTCTAGCCTTTGCCTAAAAAGGCAGAACCTTCAAGACAGTGGGAGGGTGGATTGGTTGGTAGGCACCAGGGCGTGGCCACACACCGGTAGGCCTCACTTTAGTGTTAAATGCCTCGTTTGCTTGCCTTCTCGCTTTGCAGTTTCTGACTTGACACTACAAGACACTAATAAACAATAATAAGGTAAATGGCAATGCACGCAGTGACGGTGTGCGGTTAAATAGCAATGAGAAGCCACCTTCACACTTCATCGAGCACGACCTGGGAACGCTTTTTGATCCACGCCAACCAAGTGACTATCCAATAGACCGATCTAACAGCAAAAGTGAAGGTCTTCTTATAAAATACCCATTTGATTCAGTTCTTTTTCCTGCTGTTAAATTGGTCTATTGCAGAAGTGGGAAAATTGCGGCCCGCGTTTCATTTCAGAATTCGACAAAATATTGAAAATTAATTATTGATGATTTTGCCAAAATCTCATTAATTTTTTTTAGGTGAGTTCAGATTCTTACATCAATTATTTTTAAATTTATTTCATTCGGGTTAAACTACGTTGCCTGTGGTTAGTACATGAATGAGAGACGCCTGGCCCTCGGTTATGATCACATGATGTAGAATTATAAATTTTGGTTCGGATTCCACGTTAAGTTGTATGTCTCCACTATAATATAAGTGTGGAAACAGTTTAAAAAGGGGTGGCAAAATTCTGCCCCCCAAATATACCCTTTGTTATTAATGTGTAGCTTTATCAATGACTATGTAGTAGATGCAAACAAATGCACAAAAGTAATTGCAATTAATTTATATGCATTCGAAATTTGCATCTAACTGTTTTTAAGTGCGGCGCGCAAAGCTCTACATAAGCTTCAATATGGCTCGCTACTCATTGCTATACCTAAACAAACACGAATCTTATGCTGGGAAATGAGTACTGAAGTACAATGTAACTCTTTTAATAAGTTAAAATTTTGTCTCAATAAAATTTTGATCTCATCTTCTTGCCTACCAGATCGATCAACTTTGGTCGAATGTTCTTTTCAACTTGAGTTCTTTTTTTCTAGGTTCACGGAATAAAAACTTTAGTGTCTTACAACTTCATTTACTTGATAGTGAAAACTGTTTATTACGTTTGTTGTTATCTTCGAAAAAGCCTTTTACGTCATTTTCTTTGAACACTTATCGTCCGTGGCAGGGTTAGAATGAGCGCGCTCACACATAACATTTCGCTGTTACTCCTTTGTGTCTCCGTTTGCGACAAGGAAAGCTTTTGAAAAGACCATGAAAGAGTATTCTTGAGGTGGAAGAAGCAAATTGACACAAAGCAACCACTGCGTGAACACACTGAAAAATAATGACGGAAGAAGGAAACAAAAAATCGAAGAAAATGGGAACAAAGGAAGACAAAAAATGTGCAGCAGATCTTGTCAACTCGAAATGATGTGGTCGGAAATCCTTAGAAATCCACTAGAAATAAAAGAAAACGACAGGAAGAGGAAATATTGCCATCTTGAGACTTCGCTCGTGACTAGAATCCAACGATCGAGTCTCGTGATTCGTTGTAATTGTGATCGGGACATGTGTTGCCCGAATGCATGCCGTAATGTTGGTATATTTATTTCGCTAATCTCTCTTTATCACCTAAAGATTTCCAAAATATAATGCGAATAATTTTATGATCAAAACCATTATGTGATGTACTTTTTATCTCTTATCTTTCCCTATCGCCGGTACCCTTCTCAGTAAACCATTCCGCCAGGAGAGAGCAAGTCCATATGCTAGCGAGCGGTGTTCCCGATCATAGAGACATCTTTACTGCTCTCAGTGAGAATCCTCACAGGTTAACTAAGCTTTTTTTTAATTAAAATATAAAAGCTTTCACTTAGTAAGCTTTACCTTACTTTTGAGAACTACCATACAGTTTTATAGTTGTCTGCCAATCTTTCACTCTCATACTCATTAATCCTTTTAAACCATCCTACTTTTAAATATTTTTCCTTCTCTCTATACGTCAAATTTGTGCTCTTGCTGAGGTTGAAAATTGGGCGATATTTTTTAAGTTATTTATTATATAAAACAGATTTATTGATGTAGTTAATTGGAAAGGCCGATACAATTAACAATATATGTACAAATGTAAAGTGACCTTTCGGTGGAAACCTGATTAACACCAAATCACCACGAGAAACGAGCGGAAATTCGGAGCGGATAAATTGGATTAAAAACTGTAAATAAAGAGTGATTCTAAATGGGGTAACATTGAATTGGTGGCAGTTCACAAGTGAAGTTCCACAAGGGTCTGTTTTGGGACCGCTCCTATTTTTATTTTCTTCAAACAGTATAAGTCAGGGAAAGGAGTACTAAAGATCTGATAATAAAAGATAAAGCTGAGGGGAACTGCTTACAAACTTGATTAAATAAATTAATTAAATGGCGCGACGATTTAGGCCTGAAATTTAAAATTAAAATGAACAATTAGATTTGGGAATTAAAATAGCAGCTAGTTTTTCTTAGCTATTATCGCATTAGGAAACAACGCGAGGAAAGTAACAACTAAGATACTCTTAAAACTAAACACTTCGTTTGTTCACTAGTTTTTGATGGTACTCTATTCTAAAGCAAATGCATTTTTTCTCGTCTCCATACTAAGCCAGAGACAGACTTAATAGAGCATCTACAGCGTCGTTAGACACAAATCGTACACAAATACATAAACTAAGCTACAATATCATTTCTTTTAGTTTACAAAGGGGAAACAACTAGAAATTAAAATTTTTGAGAAATATTTCAGATAATGCATATTTTTTCTGGTACCATAGCAACGAGAGGTCACAATAGAAATATAGGAAGTGGCAATTCAAAACATTGACTGGAAAATTTATCTTCAGCAGCCGCGTCGTTCAAGTCTGGAACTCTTTAGTGCCTGAAGTAATCAGCGCTTCAATCATCGATATTACTCAAAATAAACTAGATAGTTTTGTCATTAAAAATAAAATCATATTAACTTGAAACTCTCAAATAATGAGTATTAAATGACTGTATATCGAATTAAATCTTCATATTTAACAAGTTGTAACAATTTTTAAGCACAAACATATTTTTAATAGCTTCTACCATGGGTGGATAAAACATTTCGTAGGTTCCAATAATTTGAATTGAATTAAAGTAAGTTGTAAGTAAATAGGCAAAAAAAACCTCGGCTAAATGCACACAAACACTTAAAATTGTCGCCAGCAGGTATATGTTCACCACTGTGGGAATGAGATGAAACGCCCAAGAAAAAAAGAGTGCAAGGATGAAAAATGATGATGATTTCCCCCTTGGAATTGCGGCATGGATAGAAATGCCAAGAGCACGTCGTCAGGTTCTTAAGGTGAAATAAGACAAAAATTAATAGTAGGTAATATAGTAGGTGTGGAAATTGGAATATGTGTAAAGAAGTGTGATGAATAGGGATATGTATGTACTAGTTTCCAGGAGACTAGATTATATTTTCCATTTCCATTATTCGATTTCTTTTCCCGTTTATAAAGCAGTCCTGGACACTAGCGAGTGAAAGTTTACAGAAGGTCCAATGTTGGATATCACGGCCGCAATCGGGTGATGATTGCCCTTAGATTAAATGGAATGGTGCCTAGGTCAGAGCTTATCCTAATTTGCATTCTTCCGAGGCGGTAATGGAGATGGCAGGCGGCAAGATGTCCTGGATGAGTTATTGATACCAATCCTCTGTAGCAACCTCGTTACCAGAAAGATGTTTATGTCGAGAGTAAAAGTTATTCTCCTTTCTGATGTCGGGAGTGTAGGAGGAAAAAGATATCTCGCCGAACTAGGATAAAAATGGACTACCCATGGACACCGAAAAATGAGTGCCCGGGAATGCAAAGAGATTGAGGATGTTGATAAAATTTCTAGAAGTGACAGTGAGTAGGCGTTGAGTCGGCCTTGCCTCTAAAACTACAGTTGTATAAGACTTCGCCCTCAGTGTGAGAGTTGCTCGTAAGGTGAGCAAGAGAGAGCCACTATAGGTGGGATGGATCTGCGTTGGGAGGATGAAGTTAGTCTGAGCGCTGTGAGGTGAACTTTCTCCTGCAAGATATCATCTGGTATCACTTTGGGAAACAAATAGGTCGTCATCATACAGAAATCTTAGTCTGAATATTCTTCTTCTCAGTTGGGACGATTGTAGGAAATTAAGCACGAATAGTGGGAATTTATACACACACGGGCAAAGCTTAAACATAATTAAACCAAAAATAATATCGAAATTCTTAACGATGAACGCTCCTCAGTTGTGCAGCGTATACTTCACCTTAATTTTATCTTCAAGCAATGAGATTTGCAAGGAAAGATTCTTTAATAATGACGCAATCGAAGAGAGACTTCAATAGTTTTTTGTTTCAAGCGGTATGGTTTTTTTATTCAAAAGGGATAGATAAACTTTAAATTATTATGAAAATATATCTGAAAAGGATGGAAATTATTTCGTACAACAAATTTTAGTGTTTGGACTGTGTTTTCATTTATCTACGTAAGTTAAAAAAAGCAACGAACTTTTTTTTTTAAACCTGATAGCAAACTATTATTCCCAACGTAACTGATCATAGTGTTGGATTTTTAACATTATTTAATGAATTAGTGAACTCCTCGTATTTAATAACAGAGTTGGTCGGTCCGCTGCATTAGTCCGCTACTCCGCTATTTGCGGACTCTCTAAATGGTAGCGAAGTAGCGGAAGCGGTTTCTATAAGCAAAAAGTAGCGGAGTAGCGGAAGAGGTTTTTCATAGGCAAAAAGTAGCGGAGTAGTGGGTAGCGGAATAAAAAGTTCAAAGCCACTCCCGCTACCTATTTGACGTTTCTTTACAATAAAACTGCTAATTTTGGATGTAATATACAGTAGCTTTCCTTGAAATGTATTAAAAACCAGTGAAAAGCTGCATTGGGGGCACCGCTTTAGTAGCGCTTTACAATAAAAAGTAGCGATAGCGGAGTAGCGGGTAGCGGTTTCGCGATTTTGAAAAAGTAACGGTAGCAGTTTCAGCTAGCCATGGTACGGGGGAGTAGCGGATAGTGGTTTCAAAAATTTGGTAGCGGCGCCTACCTCTGTTTAATAACATTTATACTTGCGGTTTGGCTCATTTCTTGCCATTCTTTTAAAACTCGAGAAGAGCGAATCTAAAATAAAGGACCTTTTAGCATTTAAAGTTTTTCTCTTACTCCTACCCCCTCACCCTTCTCAATCTGTTATCAAAGACATTTAGCATTCATTGGATTATTCAATATGCTATATTATTTAACATGAGCTAGCAAATATGCATAGTTCAGTTTGAAAAGAATATATAAAGAAAAAAAAGCGAGAAAAAAGGAAAAGAAAATAAGCTACCAAAATTCTCCTCACGGAGCGAGAATTTGTTCGGGGAAATCTTGAATTCTTTAGCAAGAAATCAGCAACTATTAATAAACAATTCAAGATGTGATCATTGGATGGCTGCTTTCCTACCACAGCCTGAGGATCATCATCATAATCTGGAGATTTTGAGGCCCACGAAATATACAAGCCCGAAGTCAACGAATCTAAACAAAACGTATTTTATATTATATTACATAAAAGCGAGAATAAACGGATCATTTACGTAACGACTCCTTATTAAAAAGGTTTATGAAAAAATGTGGCAAAATTAGGAATGATAAAAATATATATGGAAGGAATATTGGCTGAGTAACTTTTTTCCTACTTTTCCTACGGGAGGCGGTCAATAAGTTTTGCGAATCGGTAGGGCAAAACAGAGGAAAGGGGATGGCTGGTTGTGGGGGTGTTAGGATAAGTTATGACAAGTCAAGACCTGCAGCCGCACGCTCCTGACTCGTCAGTCACGAATTTTTCAACATTGGAGAAGGTTGAGCACCGCGCACTGATCAAATTTTTAACCGAGGAAGGAAAGAATGCAAAAGAGATCCATGAACGCATGGTTACAGTATAGACCGACACCGCCTCTTCCTATGCAACCATTGCTCGCTGAAATAGAGAGTTCCGCCATGGTCGTGAGTCCCTTGAAGATGACGCCCGTCAGACGTGACCAACGAGGACAATGTGGCCCGTGTGGAGAGGATGATCCTCGAAAATCGACGGGTGAAGGTCGAAGAAATCGAGCGAGAACTTGGAATATCACATGGAAGTGTTATGAACATCATCCACGACAATTTGGCCATGACCAAGGTCTTTGCCCGTTGGGTCCCTAGAAACCTCACGAAACCTCACGCCTCATGATCGACTTCAACGTCGTCAAAGTAAGGAGGAGCAGCTGCTCCTGTACAACCGAGACCCGGCAGGATTCGAGTCACGCATAGTGACAGGTGATGAAACGTGGGTCCATCACTGGGATCCCAAGACCAAGCTCAAAGCATAGCCTGGAAGCACAGGGGCTCTCTGACCCCCATCAAGTACGGACCCAACCCTCAGCCGGGAAGATCAAGCCCACCATCTTCTGGGATTCTGAGGGAGTGTTAATAGTGGACTATGTGCCTCGTGGAAGGACCATCACAGGCCAATATTACGCCGAGGAACTGGCTGGGTTGAAGAAGTGCATCCGTCAGAAGCGGCGCGGCAAGTTGACACGCGGTGTACTGCTCCTCCACGATAATGCCCCTGTCCAAAAGGCCAGAGTTGCACAAACTGCCCTGCGCGAGTGCGGATTCGATGAGCTCAACCATCCCCCCTACAGTATAGATCTGTCCCCTAGCGACTACTTTTTATTCCGCCAGCTCAATGCTGCACTGCGTGGACGCCGGTTTGGCGACGATTAAGATGTCCAGCTCGCCGTCCAGGATTGGATTGAACAGCCGTCGGGAGATTTCTGGTTATCGGGAATTCGAAGCCTCAGGGACAAGTTGCGCAAGTGCATTGAAGTCGAGGGTAGTTATATTGAAAAATAATAAAACACTTTTCCTCATATCTCGTTTCCTTATATCCGAATTGCAAAACTTATTAACCGCCCCTCGTACTTTGGATCTATTCTTCGCTCTTCTTCTACCGGTCTCACTATTTAATTCGCTCGTCTTTATATCTGTCCGTTACCTGCCTGTCTTTTATTTTCTCTTTCTTTGTAGTCTTCCATTATCTTCACAAATGTGAAGCTAATAAAATAACACAATTTACCCAATTTTTCTCTCTTATTCCGGACCCGGAATTAAAAATACAGCGAATTCTGTTTGTAAGTTACAGAAATTCGAGAGAAACTAAGATATACTCGAAGTATTTCATTCCTCCGCCGATTCACATTATGTCATCTTTTTCCTGTCTCGGGACAAAAATCGATATTTTGTGTATTTAGTTGAATTTTTTGTTCGCAGGAAAAGAAATATAAAAAATCCAACAGGAAAACATTCCGGTGAAATATTGCCCTTTGTAGAGCAAGCAAGAAATGGTTTTATCATCGTCCATCAACTGTGTTTGTTTTAGCTTTCACCCATTTCCCACAGCACATGAGTGCATTTAAGCCTCACACACAGATAGAGATTAACTCTGTATACAGGAACCAAATGTCAGCGAATAATGTATAAACATGGAATAGAAATAAAAAAAAGGAAGATTACAAAGAATATTTTGATATAAAATTCACAGGGTTGTGCGAGAGAAAGCTTCAAAATGCGAGTATGAAAACTTCGTCCCGTTAGATTCACTTGGCCTTTGCTTTTGATAGATCCTTATCAACACACAACATAACCCAGCCTGAAAACCTCTTAACATACAGCATATTGCCACTATGTATTCATCAAATCGTCAAAATATGGGGTGGAGTGGTGGGAAATCAATGGTGTTAACGTGTGAGTTTGGAAGTGGTTATTGTATGCAGACGTATTAATTAATCAAAATATTCAAGCGAGCGTGTTAAACTTCAAAAGAATTCGTGAGAGGGAATATGACGGAAGAAAAATCGCTGTGGAACCCCGTTTATACAATTTACAAGGAGATTATTGCAGTCGAGTTTCGCTGCGAAAGTTTACAATTTCCTCACCATCACTTTCTTTTATGTCTTCAGCGCGCGTCTCGGCGGAATTCTGGTCGCCTTGATTACAACAAAGCAGAGAGCGAGGATCCGTTCCAGAGACCATGTAAGAATCCATTCCAGAGAGCATGTATGGATTCGTTCAAGAGACCATGTAGGTCTGGCGGCTCTATTTGTTTTCTCTTCGTCTTTACTTCCCACGCAGATTAAGGAGGCCAAATTTGCGAGCCCATTAAAGGTATTTGATAACCCCGTTTCCAAATGGTTTCTTATCCCCTTTTAGATGGTCTCTGGGCATCCGGAGAGAGGAATAGACGAACAAATAGAAGCGCACGAAAAAGAATCCATGGACGCACGCACAAATCCAAGTTCAGTCCCTTAAATCATGCCTAAGTGCACATATCACCATTGGGACTCGTATTTTCAACATTAGAAAATCTTTATCCCCTCCGCCATTAAACGATCATAATCACGCAATGATAACATATAGGGAAGGACACACCCAAATTCCGGAATTAAATTTAACTGATGGCCAGAGGTTAATTGCTGAGCAAACTCTTCTCGATGAAAGTTTGTCTCCAGAGGAGTTAGAAACTATGTAAAAGTCGTGTATGATGATGTAATAAAACCCAGCACAGAGCTTCTAGTTCAACCTGCAAAATAGGCCTCACTTGTCTTCAAGTCTTGTATAGATTGAGAAATATGCTCTTGATTGATCTTTTAATCGAATAGGACTGTCTATCTTTGCTTAAATTCGGAGAATTTGTTACTGTATGTCTTCGGGCTATAGTGATAGCCAGTTGGGTATCGCGATTTCCCTAAATACTACGTTGCTTGGATCGCTCTGCCAATCGAGAGAAATTTTGCAACGAGAACATTTTCAGAGATAATGAAAGAGAAGGGGGGGGGGACCTGATAGCTGTATCGGGAGATACGTGGTCACCACTGAGGAATTGCCCCCTCCCAAAGACTAGAGCTAGCATAAAATCCACATGCATAGCTGTCTCTATTTCTCACACTTGCCTAACCTATTTTGAATTCTTACACAAACGGAATATAAGCACACGCACATAACTAAGCGCGCACACCATAACCGGCGCTGTCTAGAGAATTATTTACCGGTCGCCTGTAGTCCTCACCTCAATTATTTTGATCATAGTGTCAGATTTAGTTTAATACAATAGAGGTTAAGCTTGAGCTTTTGCAAAAGTAAAATGATATTCAATTTATTTTGCGATTTTTAATCTCAACTTCGTAAATAATTGAGGTGCGCGCTGGTGCCACATCCTCACAAAATCAATACTGCAGCGGTGTTGCCACATCGACTTGAATTCAAATTTGGAGCAAGCTGGCAAGTCGAAAACGCGTGGTTTTGTCTCTGACCCTTTGTCATCGTACATATATTTATTTGTTTATTTTCCTATTTGTCTCTTTTTCAATCAATATATCTCGCATGATCGCTGATTAAATGTACTTTTGATAACTAAGATTTTAATTTTTCCAGCGCGGGTACAGTATGCGTTGTTGAGTCAACAGAAATATTTAGGGGAAAAAAAACCCCCTGAATTCAAAGAGACTATAATTTCGCCTCCAAATTTTCAGACTGCAAAAATTATCATTGGCGAAAGTCGGAAAATAGGTCTTGTTTTAGCCACCTATACCCCATCCCCCTCCTGTACAAGAATACCAACCTCATTGCTCATATACCTGCTCGTTCCCGCCTGTATGATATATTTGTGGTCTTTGTTATTCTGTGTTTCTATTAACGTATTTGCGCGTTAGATTTTAATTAAAAAAATGCTGGTCACTGATACGTTTATTTTCGCTAATGAAGAAGGGCGATCAGGCGGGGGAGTAGATAACATAGCAACGCGAAACCAGACACAAAAAAGACAAAAACAAAACAACAATATATATCTTGAGCATAAAGCTCGATTCAGCGATACACTAGGTGAATAAATTATGTGTACAACTTTGCGTTCGTGTACATTACATGCATAGATACTGCATATACATTTGCATTTAATTATCTCTGCACATGAACGCGCCTACTTCGAGACCGTAATTATACTTCTTTAGACTGTGATTCGGGACGGCTTTGACAGGGTCGTTCTCTGCCTGTTGCATAATATATGCGTCCCTTGATTTGACATTCTGTCTTGTAAAAAACAGCATATTTAGCCAAGTATGACTGTAATGTGAGAATAAATTAAACCTTGAATATAAAATTCGTTTAGAAATTATATATAATACAGTAAATAATAAAATACATTTTTACCTTGATACATTTTATACACAAAAATGGCTGAGAACGCTTTAATATTAGCATAATTAGCTCAAATTTATAGTTCGATAAAACTTTACTTTCTCATTACAAAACTGCGGACAAGAAAATTTATTAATTTACATATAGTAACCTTTTTAAAATAAGATAAGCGTAATATCTTAATTGATCTTTGATATAATCATTTTTTCTTTATCACGTCTAACTTACAGGAGTTCTTTACTTGTAACTAAGATGAAAAGTTCATTTGAAATCTTTTGACATCGATCTATTGATACACCTTTGTATAATGGTTTATTCGGATAGGATATATTTTTTTTATCCAAATCTAAATGTTATTTTCAGGCAGTTGGACTCTTTTTTTTTAGTCCAAGCCCTGAATGCTGAAGCTGAAGTTTTAACAACAGCATTTTTCAGCATGTTCTCTCGTTGACTTCGTCGACTAATGTTTCAAAACGCCAGTACTTCACAATCTGGAATTTTCACTCAGCAAATGAAGAGCAAGTTTTCGAGTTTATGATTAGGTATCTTCCAATCTGTTTGATAAAATCCCAAAAGCTCTTCCTAACATTCATAGCTTTATCCAGCTATCTCGTTCTGCTTTATTTTAAAGCGTCAAGTTTATGTGCAAATAGGGCTTTGTACAGAGGCGGAATAATAAACTTGAACGTGATTTTAGAACACTTATTCCCATTATAATGTTTGTTAGGTTTCTTTAAGGCTTCAATGCATTGTGACACTTCGAGGTCACAGGAAATTAAAAATCTCAGGTCCTCTAAAGTTTACTAAATCTAGAGTATGCCTATTTATTTTATAGTTTGATATTTAACAGGTTTGTTTAAGAAAGGGCATGTAAAACCTGCTTGATTTCCTAGTTTTATGTCGTCTGCGAACTTTGAAATAATATATACTCGATCAAGGATCCCTGGGAAACTCCGCAAATAACAAGGGACCAGGATGAGTTTTATCCTTTATGACTGTGGTTGAGTCAGTTAAAATTGTCCAATTTATTTTAATACACTTTAATTTTCAGCACGAGACGTTTGTGCGGGACGGGTTTAATGTGTTTATGAAAGTTTAAATGAACAATATCATCTTGTGTTCATCGTTAGTGGTAATTAACTTGTGAAAGAATTCAAAAAGGTTAATTCAGTGTGGAACATCGTTGATATATATTTGCCTCACGTGATCCATTATCCTTTTTAGTCGCATGTACGCGACTCTATAAGTCACTATGGTGGTCCGTAGGTTGGTCGGTCGGATGGTAACCATTTTACATTTAAATCAGTTATTTGGGAACTTACAACGTAACTATTCTGCCGACTGTAACGAAATTTGAAACCTTTATGTTGTTTTACATTCTCTTTCGAATGATATAATTGCTAAGGTCTTCCCAAGGTTATTCCAGGAATTATTGAAAGTTTTGAAGGTCATAAAGTTACATGGTTATTAGGTCATAAGTCAGAATAATTGAAAACACGTGACCTAGATTTGTTGACCTTGTTGTAATTAATGATTCTAAAAACAATGCCAATAATTAAGGTTAAGCTAATGAGTCTGTATTTACTAAGAACACATTTCTCCCTTCTTTAGAAGCTCGAATTGTCATTAGTCTTTTTAAACTCGAATCGGACTACACCTTCCTTTATAGACCTGTTTAAAGATAATGCACAAGCGTATTAATAGTTGGACGTTTAACTTTTCTATATACATATTCTATTTCGTTATAGTTACACTTTATTTAATTTCTCTTCAATTCGAGAGAACGTTTATGTGGGGGTGTTTTTATTATTAACGCCCATCTCGCGACTACTAACAAGGGCATACATGACCATATTTAATTTGAAGCCTAATACTAGTCTACACTAAAATAAATTCAATCCACTATAACAAAAAAACACCACCAACAAAACCCAAGACAAACAAAACAAGGAACAAAACAAAAGCAAAGAGAAAGAGAGCACTTCCGGCGATAGTGAGAGACCAGCCATCCCCCGGCCCAGGATCATGCGACCAACACCGAAGAGTGTTAAATAAAATGGAAGAGGCTAGCCTCTTCGAAAAAGTCAGATAGTCCACGATTCTGTATGCAGGAACTTGTCCCAAGTAAGAGCTACAGGCGGTAGTGATCTCGCTCGTCCCGGCACCGTGATAGGTAACGTGCGCGAAGATAACCCAGACTGGGACATTAAAGGAGAATGTACCGAACAGTCTGAAGGACAACGCAGTCATCGCAATAAGGCGCAGGTGAGCGCTCCATCAAATGGCGGTGCGTCCCGCGAGTGTGTCCAATTTGGGGACGACAGAAAGCAACCTGAAGCCGTCGCGGCATTGGTGGGTAGGTCCATGGGAACAATCGCGGTGCAATAGCACGCAACTTCAAGTTCCCCTCAAACGTCTCCCATCTTCTTTGTCAAGCAGCCCTGAGAGCTACCCGTATTCCTGTCATGTATTCGGTGTGAAGAAGACCGAAACGCTGGTCTAGTCGTTCAGTCCTTCCGGACTCTTTGGCACCCTCATCGGCGCACTCACTCACCGCTATTCCTACATGTCCAGGACCCCAGCAGAATTTAATCCCGACATCCGCCCTGCTCGCTGCAACTGTGGCGTCACGGATGCTGTGAACCATGTGTTGTGGGGATTCCAATACCCCGATAGCAATCAGAGCACTTTATGAGTGGCTAAAGATCACAATCCGGTCTCCATAAGCAGCCGACGGGTTATCTCCCGTACTGAGCGATGTATTGCAACCAGCTTGGTTGTGAAGACAGACTCAGCGCCTTATAAAGCACCAGTGACTTCAAGTAGGGGGGATAAGGCTTGGAAGCCGATCATCCTCTGGGACTTGGAACCATCCGTGGGCATTCGCACGGATCCACTGTGTGCCCCCCCCTTCAAATTCTAACGCAATGCTCCCGATACTGTGGAAGCTTTAGGAGCAATTGCGTTGCGATAAATAGGAGAAAGTTTCCTAGGCGCAAGGCGAGTGTTATGACCCCAGCATCGACAAGTAGATTCTCAAAGAAGGACGTGTTGAAAGTATTGTCGCCAGGTGGAGACCGGAGTGGTGGATCAAGTCCACCTTCTGCGATACACCCTCGGCTGCGGGTGCATAAAACTCACATCCGTATTCAAGCTTCGACGAACAAAGGATCGGTAGAAAAGCATGGCAGTAGCCGTATCAGCACTCAAATTGCTAAAAGTCACTAAACGAAGAATGTCAATGGCGCGGGTACAAGAGACCCTAAGGCTACGAATATGAGCCTACCAGGTTAGGCCTCGATCAAAAATAAGACCAAGTAAATAATGATAATCCACTACTTCCCGGCGAATCCCGTTTAGGAACAAGTCCGTGTCGGGGTAGAGCCGAGGTTGGTGACAGAAGTGCACCTCCTTAGTCTCGGCCAAGGAAAACCGAAACCTGTGCGTTTCGGCATAGCAAGAGATTCGGTTCAATGCGTGCTGGAGTCGCCGGTCCAGAGTTGGCATCTGGGCGCCCCAAAAGAGATCGAAAGGTAATCCAAGTAGAGTGTAGCGAAAACATCTTACGGAACACCGAGGTGATATCCTTGATGCGCAGAACAAAGAGTGTGATATTGATGACACTTCCCTGCAGAGCACCCTCTTCCTGCTACATTGGACCATAGAGGGCTAACCCCCACCTCCCGTACGCGCAATGGATGATCTCATAAGAACTCAGAAATGAGGATGAGTAGGCGTCTCCTCGCCCTCATCATGATGAGATTCTCCACGATACCCTAAGGGAGGCCTCACAAGCGTCATTTTTCAGTCGTTGCATAGCATCCGAAGTGGAGTAGAACTTGCAGAAGCCGCACTGTGCATAAGGTATATGAATTTTGCTGTCCAGGGAAAAGGCTAGTGTAGCGTCCTGGGCAGAATCAGAAGCGCCACCGGCCCGGGAGCTATACTTAGCTCTCAAAGAGTTTCCTCACCTTAAACCCAAAGGGCTTAGTGTATGACTAAAGTATCTCGGCGGCATAGGCTCCTTCAAGATCAGCTGCGAATGCAGTGAGAGCCGTTAACGACTGAGGGAGGCGTCGGGCTCGCACACAGGCGAATTATGCACTGTGCACGGCACAGAGCGAGTGGCATCTCCCCACCATCGACACGTAGCTTCCCAAAGGAAGAAGTGCGGAAGGCATCGGTCGCCAGGCGAAAGCCGGTGTGGTATATCGAGTACACCTTCCGCAACAAACGCTCGGCTGCGGATGCATAAAACTCGCAGCTGTAGTCGAGCTTCGAACGAACAAAGGATCGAAAAAAATGTAGGACGGTAGCCGTATCAGCGCCCCAAGCGCTGAACGTCACGGCACAAAGAAAGTCCATGGCGCGGGTACAAAAGACCCTAAGGCTGCGAATATGAGCCTCCCAAGTAAGGCGTCTGTCAAATACAAGACCAAGGAAACGGTGCGAGTCTACTACTTCCAGGGAAACCCCATTTAGAAACAAGTCAGGGTCAGGGTGGAGCCATGGATGGCGGCAGAAGTGCATCATCTTAGTCTTGGCCAAGGAAAACCGAAGCCTGTGCCCTTCGGCGTAACAAGAGACGCGGTTCATGGCCTACTACTAAGAGTAATAATAATAATAAAAGTTAAGTAGTGCTGAGAGGGGGCGAAGGGAAAGCGCACTAACGACATTCCCAGGCCCCAATCATTGAATTCAAATCAACCCAGTGACGAGGCTTCCCGAATTGTCAATCAGGCCGGCAGTACGTGCAGGTCCTTCCGGATACTAAGTGTAATAGGCTACACAGGGAAGTCTTTCATCCTACGGGGATTTGGGGGACAGGGCGATTTATACATTTGTGTTTAACCCAATTTAAGCTGTCTAACTTGCTTTGGGTGAAATATTATAAGTTCTTGATCCTTTATTTGCACTGTTTCACCAACCAGACTATTTTACCATGTGGAGGGTGTTCGGCCTTTTGAAGAGCCTCGATTCTCTTTTAAGTTGACCTTAGAAAATTTGAAATAACCTCGTATTAAAGTAGTATTTCTTAAATAAGAGCAAGGGACACTTGAGTAGCTTTAGAGCCTCGTTGTTAGTCGCCTGTACGCGGCTCTATAAGTTACAATGGCGGTCCGTAAGTGGGTCGGTTGGATGGTAAACGTTTCACTTATCAATGAGTTCTTTGGCAATGATATCGTAACTGTTCGGCCAATTCTAACAAAATTTGAAACCCTTATGTCCTTTTCCATTTTCTTTCAAATGATATAATTGCCAAGGTCTTCTCAAGTATAGTCCGGGAATTATTAGCCAATAACATCACAACTATTCAGCCGATTCTAACGAAATTTGAAATCCTTATGTCGTTTTCCATCTTCTTTCTAATGATATAATTGACAAGTTCTTCTCAAGTTTAGTCCTGGAATTATTAGCCAATAACATCGTAACTATTCAGCCGATTCTAACGAACTTTGAAACTCTCATGTCGTTTTCTATTTTCTTACGAATGATATAATTGTCAAGGTCGTGCCAAAGTTACTCTTGGAAGTATTAAACGTTGTAAAAGTCGTAAGATCATAGGATCCTAAGTTGGAATTTATTGAGAGCACGTGACTTAGTTCTGTTAATTTTGTTTAAATTAACACATATCTGTAGACAACAACAATATTGATTTTCAGAAGAATAAAGAGAATAAATATTATGACATACAAGACCTAAAGATCGATTCAAGGAATGCTATAATGTAAGGGCAAAATGCTATAAAAACATTAGTCCCACGCCACCTCCTTCACAAGGAAGAAGATGAAACGGTAAACATTACGATCGGCGGCGCGAACGATGGGACGCAAACTATTTCGTTCGTGTTCCAATATGTTTCATCTTTAGGAGTAAATTTAAGGGGACTGTTCGTGGCAGGGTTTAAACACTGCGAGGGCCCCCCCTGCGATGATCCTGAGTTTCAATCAATTGGGGGGGTCTAAGGGGGCACAGTCCCACAGTATATAATCCTAATTGTTTATAGAATAATGTTCTAACGTTTTTATTTAACCAAACGCGCATGAATATGTATGCGCGGGTGAACGAAACATACACGCCCCCAAATAACACTTCTTCGGGCGCCGATCTTCATATTTACCAATAAAACTTTTCTTTACGTCCACCAACATCCAAAATAGTGTAAAAATGCGAATGAAAGAATACCAAAATTGAATTTGAAATGATTGTCAAATGTAAGTGGTTAATGATGTGAACTAAATTTATCCCAACTCTTCGCTTTAGGCGAAAGCTTTCATTTATGAGACCATAGCCAATACCACCAAACTACCAAACTCTTTCTCAGTTTGTGTATAAATGATGACATTGTTCCTATCTCTTCTCTTAAATTTCCAATTCACAGATAATAAAGTAACACTTTTAGTTCAAATAGCAGTGCTTAAGTGAAGGAAGTTCCTTGTTAACATACATGTCACTGCTTGGTTGTGCTTCTGTAGCTGAATACATATCTACCTACACAAACTTCATCGCGTTTGTGTAGGTATCTGAAAGCATATGTAAGTTTGAGATAGAATTTTGGGTGGGGAAAGTTTGAAGAAAACTGCTTAGGAGTTGATAGAGCGAATGGAGGGTTAAAAAGAGGATTTGTTAGATTTGAGACTTGACATGATTCTGATGGGGGAAGTTGTATTTTCTGGCATGAAGTGGAGTATAGCAGGAGATTAAAAGAGAACGGTTAAACGATTTATTTTGGTAAAAGTCTTGGGGAGATTCGATTAAATGAGATAAAATGGAGCAAAGAGAAAGAGTGTAGAAGGTGTTGGTACATAGGAAGACTATTTTGGCTATACGGTCTGTTGACAAGGTCAACAGACCTAAGTCGCATGCTCTGAATTATTCTAAGTTATGACCTTATGACCTTCAAAACTTTCCACAAGTGGGACAATCAGACCCATAGATAGTTTTCTTTTAATAACCCTTGGGGGGAAATAAATTTTGAGCATATGATTTAAGGTTAAAAACACTTCCCAAGTTGCACATAAATTTTATCTCCTTAAAACCAGGCAAAGGCTTCGCTGCTCCCTCCCCTATGAGGGGAGCTTGCGCTTCGCTGCCAAGATTAAAATTTAAAATCTAAAAAAAAACAGCCATGGTTAAATTTTTTATAAATTCTCTGAACTTTGACAATTATAATAATTTTAAAAAGGAATCCTAAACTAAATTTTCCCTTTCAAAATATCACGTTGCTAAAATATAGTTATAGAAGATATATAAAAACAAATTTTCTTAACTTCACCATTTGTAATTCTTTGGGTTTTAAAAAATCCACAAAATTTCGATACTTATATTTATTTCTGAACTTCACCATTTTGTTTTTTTTATATTATAAAATATTATTATAAATAACTTTGATAAAAAAACATAAGTCATAACCAAACTAAGATGAAATTATTATTCAAATACTAAAAAAAATATAGTTATACAAGATATATAAAAACAAATTTTCTGAACTTCACTATTTGTAATTCTTTGAGTTTTAAAAAATCCACAAAATTTCGATACTTATATTTATTTCTGAACTTAACCATTTTGTTTTTTTTATATTATAAAAGATTCTTATAAATAACTTTGATAAAAAACATAAGTCATAACCAAACTAAGATGAAATTATTATTCAAATACTAAAAAAAAAAAATCCCCTTCTTAAATTATAGAGTTAGTGCTGCCCAAAGCACAGCTTCGACGAGTAACTCGCTCTGGCTGATGAGAAGACTCGGTTCCCAAACATTATTCCAATGAAAGTATTTCTTCTTTCATCTGTAGGGGTGTACCTCTTTCCTCGCTGCTCCGCCTAAAAATTCAGGGGCCGGTTACGCGATGAACCTGAATACCTCAAGGATACGACATTTAGAAAACGTGGGTTTCTGAATGACCAACCCTGCCTCAAGCGCGTAGCAAAAAGTGGGACATCGGTTGAACTACAAACCTTCAAAGAGATAATTCCAGGAATAACTTTAGGAGGACCTTGGCGATTACACCATTCGAAAGAAAATGTAACACAACGTAAGGGCTTCAAATTTTGTTAAAATCAGCCGAATAGTTACGTTGCTATTGCCAAAAAACTCGTTGTAAAGTAAAATGGTTACCATCTGACCGACCTACCTACGGATCGACATAAACTTATAGAGTCGCATACACGCGACTAAAAACCAGATTGGAGAATTTATTGTATTTTACTCCTATATGTTACACGATTAGGCCCCATAAAAATTGGACACCATATAATCCTCCCCCTTCAACCTATATCAATAAAATGAATGAAACTTCAACCTTGCCTTTACAAAAGTACCTTGACTTACATTTAAAAATTCTGTTTATATTTGAAAGAAATTGGATATCTAAAAAAATATTCATTTGTTTTAAGTATTAATTGAAAATAATTCATATAAAGAATGGAGGATTTATTAATTGAAAAGTACTCATAACATCAGTTTGTTTCAATCCGTCCTTAAAACCCCGTCAGGGAAAAATCATCCAAAACCCGTTTACATGAGGTATCTCAGACAAGAGCTAAGAACCTTTTAGAGTTTCTTTGACGCGAAATATACTGGAAATTTATCAGCAAAATATTGTTAAGCGAGCCTTTACAATATGCAATTAAACATAACAGAATAAACAAGCTGTAAACTACTGCTGCAAGAGTAGACAGATAAAAAAGCAGCTGGATAGAGGGAGCTTTCAAAATCACCATGTTTCTTTGCCCCAGTTAGTGATAGGAGAAGCGTCAGAGGTCAGCGGGTGAAGTACGAGATATGATTAGGCATTCCAGATAGCCTCTTTGGAAACGAGCAAAGATACGATTCATTGGGTCATTACCGGCCAAATGGTTACGACTTAATCGTAAATAAATAAGAGAATGGTGGTGCTGGGTGGATAACTAGGTAATATATTTTAGATACAAGCCATTTTCATGAGTATTACAGGAAAAATTAATGGAAAAGGGACAGTTTCTTCTGAGGAACCAGACAGAGGTGAATAGTTTTTAACGTCTCAAAATCTTGAACACAAAATTATAAGAAAGATCACTTGATTTTTCATATAATTCCAATCTGTTATTAAATAGATTGTGAACGGTAATAGTTTATGAGTCTGTGGACTTATTACCCTTTAACGTATTATCCCGAGTTAAATTATCTTTTGTAATTTGTTCCTTCCAGAATATGAGTTAACGCGCCAAAAATTTATTTGGACAGAAAATTATTAATTGATGCATTCACTTCATTTTGAGACTAAAAAAAATAATGTGGCATAGGAAATTAGTATAACTAATGTGTATGGTACTATCCAGGACTAGAGAAATGAATAAAAAGATCTAAATGATCTTGAAAATGCTAAGATTTTCATGAAAATCCTCAAAATATTCTTTGAAATTTACCTCTGATATTGCTTGAATTTCTCTTCATAAAACAACAAATAAAAAAGTTATGATGAGGGTGATTTCAATTGGAAGAATAAATGCGTCCAATGCAAATAACAACTATAAATGCATCCGTAATTAGCAATAGACAATTGAACACAATATTAATAATAAGTAAGCAAATCCTTGTTCTGAATGACCTGAGGACACCTTCGACCACAAGACTTCTCCAATTTGTTACTTTGTTTTGGCGTGATTTTATTATCTTCTTCTTCCAAATCTTGTCCAGAGATCTTCAGCATTCGTAGGTTTCCGAGCTATGTCCTCTTCACCGAGTGACTCCCAAAGGTTTTCAACCAGGTTTTAATCAAGTCTCTGTGTAAGCGAGTTCACCCTGTAGATATTTTCAGCATTCATGAACTACCTCATCGTCATTGCCCTGTGACACAGAGCATTGTCTCGCATGAAAACCGGATCACCTAATCCCAGTGTTCCGAGAGAGGGGATCGACATATTCCTGCAACGTTTATCTTCTCGCGCAAACGGATGAACGGACAGATCCCCAGCTCTTGAAAACATATCCCACATCAAAACGCTGCCACCTCCAAATTTATTCCTCTTTTTAGTGTATATGTGATTCAATCTTTCACCTGAGCGACGCCCTACATGCCGTTTCTCACCCGATCTGAACAAATGAAAATTTCCTCTCGTCTAAAAGCACTCTCGCTAACTTTTCAGCAGTCCATAGTACACGCTCAATAGCGAAGGCCAACCTAGCCGCTTTATTGTTTTCGTTTATGAGTCGTTTCTTTGCACGATATGTGTTCTGAGTTTCACCCCACCCACCCCTCACTCGATATGGCACAGTTGGAGAGACACAGACAGGTTCAGGTTCATGGCAAACATACATTATTCACCCTGGGGTTCGTTTCATAAGGGTATCCTCATGCAGCATTATAATGCGCGCTATCAAACTTATTGATTGATTCTAAAGACTAGAAATCTGAGACAGTAATATTCATTGACTCTTCCTCTAGACAACCTACTTTCTGAAGAATATTTCGACCTAAATTCATCGTTGAAAAACACTCTTGGTAACTTTTCAGCAGTTCACAGTGCATGCTCAGTAGCGAAGGCCAACCTAGCCACTTTATTATTTTTGCTTATGAGTTGTTTCCTAGTAGGGTAGTGGGCTGTGAGTCGCACCCACCCCCTTACATGACGTGAAACAGTTTACAGAGACAGTCAGAGACTCTTCTACTGGACAACCTACTTTCTGAAGGATATTTCGACCTTAACTCGTTTCGGCAATTGATAAATAAAAATATCATCAGTAGCATTCTATGATTCTATGTCATAGTGTTGTTTTTCTTAGGTTAAAGATTTATACGTGTAAACTGAAAGTTACGTTATAGTTCTCTAGTTTTGGACGCATATTTTCTTTAAATACTAGGCGAATACCTTCCTTATCTGCTGATATATGAAATGCACTATCAGAGGAAAATTTAAAAATAATATATAATCTGTGCAATTTTATGGAAATGAAACTAGTATTTTTAATCAAATTTTGATCTTGGTGGTTGTTCTCTAGTTTTAGATGATTCTGTAAACAATAAACAAAGCGAAATTGAAATGATTACTGAAAAAATTATCAGTTAAGGGTATTACGTCAGTAGAAATTTTACTGAGTTGATGAGCTGCAAACGAGTGATCTAATAATAAATGAACTAAATAGTTTTTCTATTTGAATTCAGATGCAAATATTGCAAGAAAATACAACCTTGATAAAAAGCAAAAGCAAAACGGAATCTTTGAAAAAACAAACAAATACAATGGGGGAAGTTTTTAAATATAAAACTTTAAACCAGATTCTCCCGATACCTTCCTTAATTTTTTCTCAAAACAAACAAATAATTTTCATAATATTTAAAATGGAAAAAGAAAAAATAACGGCGAGAGAATTAGATGAAAAGACAGCAAAGTTGCTTACTGGGGACGTACAAAAGTTTGATTTGTCATTTTATTTAGGCGAAACCTATCAAGTCCATCTGATAAAAGAAATTTATGAAGGTAATTGTAATAATAATGCGAGGAATTATTTCGAGTATCTAAAGTAGTTTTCGACTTTGAACACAAGGGAATCGGAGGCCGGATAACTCCCTGACCCGGCTCGCTACCTTCAGGTTTCTTTGTGCGTGGCAAAGGTCGAGGAAGGAGTTTATTTGTCTCAGAAAAGAAAGAGGACAGACGAATTGGAATGGAGAAAATAAGCGAAAGAAAATTCGAGGAAAATTCGGAATGAAATAGAATTAGAGAATTACGCTCTAGTATTCTTTCTTTCTTTTTCTTTCTTTCTTTTTTTCTTTCTTTCGCTGTATGCCCTACTAGCCACAGTGTCTTTACGAGAATTTCCGGATATATATATATATATATATATATATATATATATATATATATATATATATATATATATATATATATATATATATATATATATATGCAACAAAGCCGACATGGAAAAATAATACGAGGATTCCAAGTACTATCAAACTTTATTTTGAGTTCTTTATCAAGGAATAACAGAAGTATTGAAAATTGTAATATTTATAAAGATGATACAGAGAAGACGGAACGCTCACAAAAAATAACAAGAAAAACAATCAACAAAATTAAATAATATGAGATGGAAACCTTAGGAAGAGCGAAGATCAATACAAACTAAGATCATTAAAACAGGTAAATTCAAAAGACTAAAGATTGTCAAGAGGATTAAAATCCCGCCTAGGCAATTAGGTAGGGAGAGAATCTTAACGAGAGATTAACCATAGAGATCAGGATCTAAAAACAAATGTTCTAAAGAACATTTGTACTTATTTTACCTTGGTTTTTAGATCCTAATCTCTGGGGTTAATCTCTCGTTAAGATTCTCTCCCTCCCTAATTGCTTGGGCGGGAGTTTAATCCTCTTGACAATCTTTAGTCTTTGGAATTTACCTGTTTTGATGATCTTAGTTTGTATTTATCGCTCTTCCTAAGGTTTCCATTTCATATTAATTCATATTGTTGATTGTTTTTCTTGGTATTTTTTGTGAGCGTTCCCTCTCCTCTGTATCATCCTTATAAATATTACAATTTTCAATACTTCTGTTATTCCTTGATAAAGAACTCGAAATAAAGTTTGATAGTACTTGGAATCCTCGTATTATTTTGCCCTGTGGGAATTGTTGCATTTATTGCTTACTCACGCGAACATTTGTGAGTTTTCCATATATATATATATATATATATATATATATATATATATATATATATATATATATATATATATATATATATATATATATATATATATATATATATATATATGTATATATATATATATATATATTTATATATATATATATATATATATATATATATATATATATATATATATATATATATATATATCGCTTTAAATAAAAAATATATGGTTTTTACTGGTATAAGGATAGAGAAATATCTAAATAGCCTCCCCCCCTGCATATAGCAACTTTGTGATTTGTAATACCTAAGTCATTTTCTATACCATGGGCAACCATGTTACAGCTGACATGTTACAGCGTTCCCTACTGTCCCCGGAACCCACAATTGCATTGCTAGCCCCAATGCCCCCACGCTGATCTGGGGTCGTAGGTCCAACCCATTTTTTCATCTATTTTCTCTTTTTAAAAAGAAAGTTAAATATTTTTTTTAATATACCACCCTCCCTCCCTCCATTCCAAGAGTAGTTTCCATTTTATCGATTCATTTATTGAAGGATTCGTTCGCTTTTTGCTGAAATATAGGATTTTATAATCTTTTCCTACATCCTTCATTTCAGAGTAAACTATGCCATTTAAGGGATCAGCTAGAGACATGTGGGTAGTTCCAAGGGAATATTCGCAGCGCATTTGCCCGCAACTTCTTTAAGTTCCCTTCGGCCGTCTCCCATCTTCTTTGCCAGGTTGCCCTGATTCAGGCCATGTAGTCGGTGCGAGGAATAGCTAGGCGAATATGGAGGGTGAAGAAGAATTTCAAAACCTAACACAATAATCTTGCCATATGTGCAACTTGTAGGGTGCTTTGTCATGGGGGAGAGGCACCCCTTTCGTTGAATGATGTTTTCACTCGAAAGCTTCAATTAATATGTTGCAATTGTTGAGCACGGAGATTTTTCTCTCTGGAGATCACGTTTAGGAGAATGGGTTTTTGTTTGCGAACAGTCTTTGTTTGGGGAGGGGCCGCTTATTTTACAGTAAGGAACCTATTTTTCATCTCCCGTAACAATTCTCTCCAGAATTGGCTCACATACATTTTGATTCAATAGTGAGGTTTGTTCACAAGTTGGAAACGTTGTTCTACATGCGGTTCATGGATCCCTTAAGGCCATTTTGATAGCCCCCCACCCCATAAAAAGGCCCTAGCGTTACTAACTTAAAAAATGGCCCTCTGCGTTACTAGTTTGAAAAGAATTAGACATTTCTAATTATTTTTAGACAGCTTGTAACAATTTTAGAATCATTTAAACCCCAAAATTCACTTTTTTATGAGCCGTCTAAAAAACGACACTAAATTTTAAACAACCTAATACAAACTTTATGGGAGAGATGCCCCCCCTCCCCCTCCGATATTAGTTTTCTAAAAAATATCAGGCCTTGTTACACTAAGGTAAAAGCGGAACTCCTAAATACACAGCGACACACGATATTATTTCTGAATATGAAGAAACGGGGGTAATTTTTAAGGAGAACGGCGCACGATATTTTAGCATAGTTTCCTTTGGCTAGATTTTAGCCATTTTTAATTTAATTTCTTAGGTGAAATTAGTTTATATAAGTATACTATAATTAGTGAGTTGAGAAACGCTTTAAAAAGCTTTAATAAAAGCTAAAATCTAGCCTCCCCATAACAGGCTAAAATATCGTGCGCCTCTCTCCTTGAAAATTACCTCGACAGGAACTCTTTAATTATGACGTAGTTCTTGGGTAATCGTCCATTGCCTGCCTCAGCTTGCAGTGACTATCTATCATTGCTTTCCTCTATTACATGAATCTACTTAGCAGTTGTTCACTTGCAGATTTGCAGTGTAGGGTGAAATGTGAATAAGGAAGGGATTTATCATTCAAGTTCATAACTACACCTTATATTGAAATATGTTTTATTTCAATCTTTTCCTTCTATAACATTATTTAAAGAAAGGATAAACTATCGGAGCATCTTCCCACAAAGGTCTTGTAGAGGTTGTTATGGCAGGCAGTGGATCTCAGGGAAGTGAAAATGTGAGGAAGATACACAGACAGACTAGTCAAATCATAGACTACTTATGGGTTGGACAGGTGCGCAACTTTCCTCATCGTGTAGGCGATAAGGGGGAGAATTTAGTAGAGAGTGAATGAATGGAAGAAAGACAATAGGAAACGAATAAATGGAGAAAGAGAATAGTAGGTATAAAATGGTTAAAACATCTATTAGAAAACCTTATCTACTCTACATAGGGACAATTAAAAGCATTAGCTACCATTTAACTACCTGAGCACTACCATGTAATTCACAAATAAGGGGTAGTAACAGGTATAGAAAGTTGCGCCTTCGCATCGTAGCTGAGATTCTTCGACCGAATAAGGAAATGCCAATATCCAGCAGAGCCGGTCTGGCTGAAAACGGCGGAGTAGAAATATTAAGTACTATTTATTGTATTTTGACACAAACCAACGATCTAGAACCCTTCGTCTGTCCACGCCAGGAGTAGGATCCCCATAGTGGACAATATTACACAACGTGGGTTTGTAGGGATGTGTAGGCCCCCAGAAGTGAGAGTATTATTCCATCGATAGAAAAGAGACAGGGTACGAAATGGGACGTGAAACCGTTTAAAAAAGGGAAGAGAATTAAGCTCAAAGTGATTAAAATCGTCGAAAAGTGAGATTTAAATTAGTTTAGTGACGGGATGAAAAAGAAGTGTTAAACAGAGACATAAAAGCTACAATCTATGGATTTAAATACCTATGGTTGTGTTTAAAAGGCACTTAATGACGTTTGTATCCTAAAAAAGTCATTTTCACTGGTGATGAAGGCAAAAAGAGCATAGAGCGAGCGTTTGTGAGGCAACGCGCTTTTTTCCCTTCGCCCTTGCATTCGAAAAACGGAAAATGTTTTGATTGTATCAATTTTAAGTGTTGTGAGGATTGAACTGTTCATTTCTCAATTTTATGCGTTGCAAGGATTGAACTACACGTTTATCAGTTATGCGTTGCAAGGAGAGAACTGGTCGTTTATGAATTTTGTGCGTTAAAAGGATAGAACTGAGCGTTTATAATGTCTTTGTGTTGCAAGGATTGAATGGACGTTTATCAATTGTCTGCGTTGCAAGAGAAGCCCTGGCCGTTTATCAATTTTCCGAGTTGCGAGGAATGAATCGACGTTTCTCCTTTTGATGGGTTGCAAAGATAGAGCTGGATGTTTATCAATTTTATGCAATGCAAGAATAGAACTGATGGTTTGTCAATTTCCTGCATTGTAAAGATTGAAATGGATGCTTAGCAATTTTATGCGTTGCAAAGGATGAACTGAACGTCTATCAATGTTATGTGTTGCAAGGATTGAAATGGATGCTTATCAATTTTATGCGTTGCAAGGATTGAAGTGGATGCTTATCAATTTTATGCGTTGCAAGGATTGAAGTGGATGTTCATCAATTTTCTGCGTTGCAAGGAATGTTCCCTCCACCTAGCTTTTTAAGGACAGGGTCTTTCCACCCTCCCGGTAAAGACAGGTTCCCTGTACCGCCCTCTTAAACTTTGGTTCCCTCCACCTGTTTTCTATTTCTCTCCATGTGCACTTTTTTATCAATTGTGCATCTTTCTTGAGCAAACTGACTTCATGCGTGTTTCTTTCTACCATTTGGTTTGCATTTGCAGGTGTGTTTGTGTGTGGGGGAGGAGGGGGTGAGTACACATTATTCTTTAAAGGTTCCATCAATAAAAAATTGCAAGGTGTTATCCAATGATCTTGATGGCCAGCCAGTTAAATGATTGAGCGCAACTGATTAAGGGCTGAAGCACCGTCCTGACTCCACCCAAGTTTATTGAATTTATTGTGAAAATTGTGGTTTAGTAGCGGAATTATTTGATCGTTAATCCATTCAGGTCGAGAGCTCCATTCATGCTATTGTCGTCAAACAATGGACCAATAAAATTGCTATCCTCGTATATAAGATTGCCAACCTCGCATATACTCGTAAGATGCTATCCTCGCATATCCCGATCTCCAGATACAATCTCCTTGAAAATAGGGCTTTCAAAGTTGAATTCAGAGTGGTTGTTCAGTGTTGCATAGTGTTGAACAATATGGTTATTCACTTATCCACTCATAGAAATGCTCCATCGGTACTAATCACAACAATGTCCTTTAAAGACGAGCGTGTTATGGAGAAGCCATCGAGAAATCTTATCCGCCGATGAAAATCAGTCTCGATGAGCTGATGCCGAAGGTGAATCTCAAATCAGGTTTAACAACACGATTAAATGATTATTTTGAGATTTGAATTCCTTTCTTTCTGGATTTCAAGAAGTCTTGGTAATTGACAAAATCTCACCTCCGTTTATCTTTTTCGTTTTACTGTCTTATTCGTTGTTCCTCTCGATTACTTACACCACTGGAAATAGGGGGAAAGGCACATTTATGACAGATTAAAAAGAAATAGCCTTAAATGACGAACGAATAAGATAAAAAGTATTAGAGGCAATTCAAAGATAAAAAGGAGAGAGGAGCGATTGATAATTGATGCTATTTTCGCGATCTTCATCGCCGGAGTCACGGCAGAGACTAAGTGAGTAAACAGTGGTACATTAAACTACCTTAAGAACCAATGAATACGAAACTCCTAATTCAAGGATAGAATGTCTAAAGTAAATAAATAAAAACGGCGTAACAATGAAAGTATGGCATAAAACTAAAGAATATCAACATTTCAGAAGTGAAAACCCTCTCAAATCCTGACAAACTATTCAAGAGCGAAACCAGTGGCGGATCCAGGATCAAAATTTAGGGGCAGGCTAACCTAAATTCCTCCTTCTGAGTAATCTGATAGAAGGGCATTGATGATTAATAATGATTATCTTACAAAGCGTTAATAATAAATAACAATATCTCGGACAGGAGTGAGCATTAACTCTTTCAGATCCGAATTTTTTTTCCACTCATCAGAAAATTATGAATTGTGATTTATTGTAGTTTTTGGACGTCAGCAAAGGTTTAATATTGAATTTAATAATTATTTTTGAGATTTACCTCCATTTTAGCCATGTATCATATAAGATACATTTGATCGCAACAGTAAAAAAAATTTATATATATATATATATATATATATATATATATATATATATATATATATATATATATATTATATTATTGCACTACTCTTTCTGAATAGCAGAAAACAAGTATGGCTTAAAAAAGAAATAAAAATATAAACGGGTCTGAAATTTGCGGGGCTTCAGTCTCAAGCCTGAGCGAAACATATACGAAAATTCAGAGTACATATTTTATACCCTCATTTTTAACTAATTTTGGTAGGATGAATTAAGGGGTAGAAAGCATAATTTTTCTCTTCCATTGCCAAAATTTGTTTTTTCCTAAAAAAACAAAACGGCTCATCCTTTAATTTCGCCTTTTCCTTACCTTTAAAACATTCCACGTCCATAGATTCTCCTTAGATGTGACTAATGTCAAAAAATCTTTGACAATAAGTAAACATTAGAATTTGCCTACGCTAAAATAAATATAGAGGGTCCTATTTAGAAAGATTTAAACTCAGCAAAGTTTTACAACTTCAATGAATTAGGAGCGAAATACGAGCTTCAGGGAAATTCATAATTTCCTAATCACTGTCTAAATGATAGTTATTATCCAAAGAAAAATACTCCAAATTAAAGTACCTAAGGAATAGGTCTATAAAGAAAGAATAGATAAGATTAAAGGATTTAAATTAATATGTGTAGTGAGAAGAGAAAAGGATATTCTTAAAGCGCAAAAAGTTGAAAATTGGAAATTATGCTCAGAAGTTAATGGCTAATCCCAAATTAATCGAGAGTGGACTGGAGATATCTCTCTCGACCCCTTTTAGGAGCGAAATTCATGATAGGTAGGCTTTTTTTTTTCTAGTGATCTCTTTTCATTGACTATACTTACTTTTTTAAGTTGCCCCTTGTTCTTTTTATGAGCCTATTTAAAGGAAAGATATTTGGAGTTTAGGTCAAACGAAAAACTAATTTTCCTTTCAACATTAGGCGTTCATAAATCTAAAGGTTATTTCTTCCGACAAATTTTCTCGAAAGCAATTTCAGCAGTTTAGAAAATAATAACTTTAGGAGAGGAGTATTAGATGAATTAACAGATGAAAGGGATAAACTTTAACCAAAAATGAAAATAACTATTTAAAAGACATATCATTCCTGAATGACCGAAGGAGAGTAAGTATTATCTCTCTGAACGAGTACAAATCTTAAACAATTGAGGTAAGACACGTGAGAATCAGAGGTTGATATGAACGAAATAGCCTAACTATTGAAAATGAGAGAAGGAATTAACCTTCATTAAGAAAGCGGAGTACAATTGAACTTCCGTCATTGAAAAAAAATACAAATGTTATCTGTATATCCTTTTTCAGAAGGTAATGGATGGGATTCAAGAAAAAAAAGATGCAAGAAAACTCATTAAATTCGTATGGTGTTATGTCTTCACACTGGATATGAAAGTGAGAGCGGAAATGACCTATCCCATAATTCAGTTGAGGCTTCGGCTAGGCTAGGCTGCTTAAGTGAAGAATGGCGTACATTCAAAGACCATCTTATCCTTGCACCAAAGGTTACCCCCAAAATAAACAAAACCCGATTCAAACAGGAAATAAACGGAATAAAAGAGAATGATGATTAAACCAAGAAATTAAATAGTGTGGAACATCATATTATTGAATAGAGCCAAAAACAACTATGACATCTCCATTAGAAAGTTTCTAAAACGAAGTAAGTAGATTTTGTGGTAAATTCACAAGTATCTAATAACTACGGGGTCTGCTTGAGAATTAGGGGTGGGGTTTATCTCATACGGACCTGCCGATAACTTAATGTGAGTCAGGAAAGCCTCAGTTATCTGTAATATGTTCTAGATCGAATCAAACAAACAGCAATATTGTCGACCTTAAAGTCTTGGATCAGAGCGAACTTCAGTAATTCGCGTCACAGAGAAACAGCCGTTGATCGATCTCTTCACTGAGGGGGTCTTTAATCGCTTCAACCGCCATGAAGGTCAGTTGAGCATTTTCAAGTCCACCTTAATGTCAATTACGCATTTTCAACCCTTACTGAAGGTCAGTTCTATATTTTCAACATTCCTGTTCCTTCTCTGACATTTTTAAATGTCATTTGCGCCTTTATAAACCTTCCTGAATGTCAAGCTGCTCCTTTCAAACATTACGGAAGCCAATTTGAGCCTGTTCAAACCTCACCTGAATGTGATTTGCGCCATTTCAAACCCTTCTCAAGATCATCTGCACCTTTGGGAACCTCCCTGCAGATCATTTGCACCTTTTAAACCTTCCTTGAAAGCGATTTGTATATTTTCCTACCTTTCTGAGTGTTATTTGTGCCTTTTCAATCTTTTCCAATGTCATTTGCGCATTTTATAACCTTCCTGGAGGCCATTTGAGCTTTTATAAATACCCTGAAGGGCATTTGCTACTTTTCCAACCTTTTTTAAGGTCAAATACACATTTTCAAACCTTCCTGAAAGTCAGTCGCTCATTTTAAACCTTCTTGAACTTTATTTGCGCAATTTTAAATACTTATGAAGGTCAGCTCAGTCTTTTCAAACCTTCCTAAACGCAAGTTGCACATTTTTAAACCTTCCTGAATGTCAGTTACTTCTTTTTAAATCTTCCTGAAGGCCATTAGAGCTTTTTCAAATGATCCTGAAGGGCATTTGCGACTTTTTCAAACTTCTTGAAGGTCGAATGCACATTTAAAAACCTCCCTGATTGTCATTTGTGCATTTTAAACCTTCTTTATGATACATGTCCAAAATACAGGTAAATCTCAAAAATAATTATTAAATTCAGTATTATACCTTAGCTGACGGCCAAAAACTACGATTCATAATTTTATGATGTGTGGAAAAAAAATTCGGATCTGAGAGAGTTGGTGCTCACTCATTTATGAGATGCTGTTATTTATTATCAATTCTGTCTATTATAACCCTTATTAATGATCAATTTCCTTTCCTCAGACTACTCAGAGGGAAGAATTCATGTTAGCTCCCTCCCCCCTAAATTTTTATCCTGGATCAGCCATTGTCTTCTAGCGATCTTCTTTTTCCGAATATCTCTTGAAGTTCGATTACTTCTTTACCACAATTTCGAAAAAGAACCAAATGGAATGATTTGATAATTAATTTACGTCTCCAAATGAATTGAGTCCATTTCTGTTCCATTTCATTGTTCTCGTCGTCTTCTTGACTCATTATTATATAGGAAACAATGGAGCCGATTTCTTCGCATCTTTTCGGAAATAACGTACTGGTAAAGGATGACCCAGAAAAATTCAGGATGAAATATTTCCTGATTTATTACCCAATAAATTTAAATGGAAACAACAAAATTCATTGAAAATAGACTGGAAATTTATATTTAAATTTATTATGACTAATCATTTTTGTAATTTTCTTTCTCCAAGGTATCCTTCGCTACCCAAAATGACTTTTGATTGTAAGAAGTATCTGAAGCGTCCTATGTAAGCTAAACTTGAAAAGGAGCCACAAATTTAAACTGATAATCTCCGTGAATTTCTTCTGGATGGCAGAATGGAGTATGCCCTCTTTCGAATCAATGGCAAGACTCTGTGGAACTTCATTGAATTCAACAGAAAGAAGTATCTGAAGTATCTGAAGCGTCCTATGTAAGCTAAACTTGAAAAGGAGCCGCAAATTTAAACTGATAATCTCCGTGAATTTCATCTGGATGGCAGAATGGAGTATGCCCTCTTTCAAATCAATGGCAAGACTCTGTGGAACTTCATTAACTTTAACAGAAAGAAGTATCTGAAGCGTCCTATGTAAGCTAAACTTGAAAAGGAGCCGCAAATATAAACTGATAATCTCCGTGAGTTTATTCTGGATGGCAGAATGGAGTATGACCTCTTTCAAATCAATGGCACGACTCTGTGGAACTTCATTAACTTTAACAGAAAGAAGTATCTAAGGTATCTGAAGCGTCCTATGTAAGCTAAACTTGAAAAGGAGCCGCAAGAAGTATCTGAAGTATCTGAAGCGTCCTATGTAAGCTAAACTTGAAAAGGAGCCGCAAATTTAAACTGATAATCTCCGTGAATTTCTTCTGGATGGCAGAATGGAGTATGCCCTCTTTCAAATCAATGGCAAGACTCTGTGGAACTTCATTAACTTTAACAGAAAGAAGTATCTGAAGTATCTGAAGCGTCCTATGTAAGCTAAACTTGAAAAGGAGCCGCAAATTTAAACTGATAATCTCCGTGAGTTTATTCTGGATGGCAGAATGGAGTATGCCCTCTTTCAAATTAATGGCAAGACTCTGTGGAACTTCATTGACTTCAACAGAAAGAAGAATCTGAAGTATCTGAAGCGTCTTATGTAAGCTAAACTTGAAAAGGAGCCGCAAATTTAAACTGATAATCTCCGTGAATTTCTTCTGGATGGCAGAATGGAGTATGCCCTCTTTCAAATCAATGGCAAGACTCTGTGGAACTTCATTAACTTTAACAGAAAGAAGTATCTGAAGTATCTGAAGCGTCCTATGTAAGCTAAACTTGAAAAGGAGCCGCAAATTTAAACTGAAAATCTCCGTGAGTTTCTTCTGGATGGCAGAATGGAGTATGCCCTCTTTCAAATCAATGGCAAGACTCTGTGGAACTTCATTGACTTCAACAGAAAGAAGTATCTGAAGCGTCCTATGTAAGCTAAACTTGAAAAGGAGCCACAAATATAAACTGATAATCTCCGTGAGTTTATTCTGGATGGCAGAATGGAGTATGCCCTCTTTCAAATCAATGGCAAGACTCTGTGGAACTTCATTGACTTCAACAGAAAGAAGAATCTGAAGTATCTGAAGCGTCCTATGTAAGCTAAACTTGAAAAGGAGCCGCAAATTTAAACTGATAATCTCCGTGAGTTTATTCTGGATGGCAGAATGGAGTATGCCCTCTTTCAAATCAATGGCAAGACTCTGTGGAACTTCATTGACTTCAACAGAAAGAAGAATCTGAAGTATCTGAAGCGTCTTATGTAAGCTAAACTTGAAAAGGAGCCGCAAATTTAAACTGATAATCTCCGTGAATTTCTTCTGGATGGCAGAATGGAGTATGCCCTCTTTCAAATCAATGGCAAGACTCTGTGGAACTTCATTAACTTTAACAGAAAGAAGTATCTGAAGCGTCCTATGTAAGCTAAACTTGAAAAGGAGCCGCAAATTTAAACTGATAATCTCCGTGAATTTCTTCTGGATGGCAGAATGGAGTATGCCCTCTTTCAAATCAATGGCAAGACTCTGTGGAACTTCATTGACTTCAACAGAAAGAAGAATCTGAAGTATCTGAAGCGTCCTATGTAAGCTAAACTTGAAAAGGAGCCGCAAATTTAAACTGATAATCTCCGTGAGTTTATTCTGGATGGCAGAATGGAGTATGCCCTCTTTCAAATCAATGGCAAGACTCTGTGGAACTTCATTGACTTCAACAGAAAGAAGTTTATAAACACCGGGAGTTTGGATAGCAAGAAGTGCTCAAGATGGCTGACGTGTCGCCAATAGAGCCTGTGAGGGCAAACACCAAGGAGGGGGTAAAAAAGGTGGAGGCGGGGAACAAGGCCCAACTGAAGGGAGTGATCAAGCAGAAGTGGAAGGGGGTGAATGCTGACAAGGACGGCAGGCAGATCATAAAACAGGATTATGACTAATAATTTTTGTAATCAATCAATTTCTAATCTATTTTAAATTAATTTTATGGTTTCTATGTAAATCTATTATTGAATAAATCATGAAATATTTCATCCTGAATTTTGCTGGGGTCACCCTTTAATTTGATTTATAAGCACCCACATACTTAAATTTTATATAACTCTAACTTCTCTTTGAAATAATTCCTGCAACATTTCCATTAGTTTGCTTTCTTACCATAAAATAAACACACTCCAAACCCCTTTCTTCTTGTCCACTAAAAATATATCAACTTCATTTAACTATCTCACATTCAGTTACATTATCTATTTTGATATTGGAGCATCTGTAAATGTAAATAACTTTTAGACAACGGAATGGAACTTTATTCTGTAATTTCCCTTCTTCGTTTCCGACACTTCTCTTGCAAGTTCCCAACATTCTCTAAAAAAGATGTCACCAACCGTCTCTCCCTAAATGAATCAATACAATTTTTCTTGAGATTCCGCCCGTTTTAATACTTTGTACCTGTTGGCCTACCTCAACTTGCTCCGATTACCACTGGATTTCACTTCCGCGCTCACTTTAGTGTTACCTCGAGGCAGTATTCCTTAAGTCATCCGGTGAGAAGGTAGTTAGTCACTTCACTGTTCTATGTCAAGTACATACTACGAGTATGTGCCTATTTTGCCAGGCAAGCAAGTTAAAATCAGTGTTATCAACTGTTTTCTTTGTTCGCCTTTACTCATTGAGGTTTTGAGTGCAACCTCGCCGTCCAATATGTTACTTTTTAGTTTTCACTATTTTTATTCATTCTGTTTATTTAGTAAATTTTAAAAATTAATTCCCAAAATATCTTAGCATCTTATACCAAAAAGTTATAAAACTAAGTTATTAAAGGAAAGGGTAAAGTCAATCGAATAGGGACTAGGATGCATCCCGAGTAGTGAAAAGGGGAGAGGACTTGGAGTTATGGGAGAAAGTAGTCGTTTTTAAGGGGTTATTTTTTCAATTGCTCATTGCTGTTGCGTTTTGTCTCCATATTTCTTTCAGACAAAGCCAGGGAAAGCAGAAAGGCGTCTGCAACCCCCCCAGACTACGCTCTAGGCCTTCAGCCTAAGGTTAGACTTAACAAGCCTACGTGATCAAAGATGGCACAAAGAGATGGCGTCATATCGGTGGCATACTAACATACGAGTGTCTGTATACGTCCCACCTCGGCCGTTTTCTGGTTGCCTATTCTTCAGGAGAGATGAGTTTTTTTAGGCATATTTAGGTTAGGTTAGATAGTACTCGATTAGGTAAGACCAGGCTTGACTATTTTTATTTATCAAATTCATCTGACTTGAAAAGGCCGCCGAGGGCGAGGATTTACGAATTTTTCAAACATGATCATGGATTATACAGGCTTAAGCCTTATTAATAAAACAAAACCGGCCCCCGAGAAAATCTCCCTCCCTCCAAAAGATATTTTCATACAAAAGAAGCAATTCCAAATAAATTAAGAGACGCATATTTAAAAATATGATAAAATAATAGACAATAACTTTTACTTCTTTTATCGCTTCCTGAAATCCGACGATACAAAAGAATTAATTAAAACTGCTTGAAAGAAGTGATAAAGATTGAAAGAAAGTAATAATTGCTACGTTTATATTTAAAAAAATAATCCATGGACATATAGGTTGTGTGTCTAAAAACTCTGTATTTGACCTTTCTTATATATATATATATATATATATATATATATATATATATATATATATATATATTACAAAGAAAACTTAATCACTTACCCCAATCGTGTCATGCCAGCCAGAATTAACGATGATTGGTGCACAAACCCTGCAACGAAAAAACATCTAATTAAAATCAGATATCTTAATAAAAATAGATTTTATGTTTTGTTATTTTTATTTTCAGAGTAACTATTGTTTTATTTCTTAATAAAGGAGTTTTTAGATACCACATTCGAATTTTTTTAACTTTTTAGTAGATTTTCGATCTATAGTGTTTATACACATCATGTTTTGGGGAGAAACTCTTCATCTCTTAAGCAGATCACGTTGAAATCCATTCGTGTTTTACGAACCAAAATCTGACGTTGGAAAGCAAAGGAAATAATTCTATTTTTGTTATTCTCTATACAGATCCGCCTTTAGTTAAGGATGATATCCATCACTATTTTCATATCTCGAAGACTCAGGCGTAGATTCTCAAATGAAGTCATGTGTTCGGGAATTGCAGAATCGCTAAAAACAATTGTTTATCCATCAGTTTTTATTTATATCTGCCGAATACCTTCTATCCTTTTCTAGATTCTAGGGAATCTTTAGTCGCGGGAAGGCGTGTCTCTACGTTATTAGGTCGGTGTGTAGGTCGATCAGTCGGTCGGTTGGATGGCAACCATTTTACTTTTCAATTCATTTTTTTGGCAATAACATCGTAACTATTCGTTCGATTCTAAAGAGATTTGAAACCCTCATGTTGTTTTACATTCTCCTTTGAATGATATAATTGCCCGAGTCCTTTCTTGGTTAGTCCGGGAATTATTTGGCAATAACATCGTAAGTATTCGTCCGATTCGAACGAAATTTAAAACCCTTATGATGTTTTACGTTTTCTTTCGAAAGATATAATTGCCCAGGTCTTCCCAAAGTTTGTCAGGGGATTACTAAAAGAAAACTAACTATAGATCGGATTGCCCCACATTTTAAAGTTTTGAAGGTCATATGGTCATAAGGTCACAAGTCAGAATAATTGAGAGCACAGGACTTAAGTTTATTGACCTTGTTGGGATTGGATTGGCGTACAGTTTTGATTTACTGAATTGCTCCCACACTTATAAATTCCTCCAGTACGAGTAGTTAACGGACGTTGTGTAGAAGACAATTGACCAATAAAGAATACCTGGGTTCACCAAGATTGTGCCTCGCCAACACATATTCAATTTAACCTCAATTCTAAGGGGGGTTTTAACACCGTCATACGTGCCTTTCATGCTCCAACGCTTACAAGAGGATATGTGCCTATATAAACAATTTATGTTATCCCCTATCCCCCACATATATAATTTAGTAAAGATTAATACAATGTTTGTTTTCTGCGTTCCCATGGTAACGACTTGTACTCAAATTTCTCATCCTGGAGTATGTGTCTTTTGATTTTCCTCTGATTGGGAAGGCGAAAGATTTCTAGTCTTATTTGATTCATAAACAAAATTCTATTTTTATTCTTCCTTTATTCGTTCACAAAACTATATTCTACTTTTCCGTAATCCCTCATTAGCCTCCATAATATTTTCGGTATTTCAGTTCATTAAGCATCTCATTACTCATTTATTGCAAGTCTGAAAGTGGTGGCGTACTTTGTACTATTTTGGTCCATAGGGCGGTCGGTCGATTGGTAATATTTTACTTTTTTGGCAATAACATCGTAACTATTTAGCCGATTCTGACGAATTTTGAAACCCATAAGTTGTTTTATATTCTCTTTCGAAAGGTATAATTACCAAAATCCTCCCAAGGTTAGTTCGGGAGTTATTGAAAGTTTTGAAGGTTGTAAGGTCATAAGTCAAAGTAATTGACAGCACGCGACTTAGTTATGTTGACCTTGTTTCTTATTTATGTAAATTCTGCTTTAGTAAGGAGGGCTGAGAGAGATTAAAGCGCCCTTTGATGTATGGGTATACTCATACTTTTTTCTTTCTTTGCAGTATACCCAGGAGGGAAGTACCCTGCGTAGCCTATTAAACTTGGAACCTTGAGGAGCCGCATGGCCTCCCGACCTCAGTGAAAATTAGGGAGGTCGTGTTACTTGGCTTCATTTGAACTCTCTGATGAGGCCTGGAAAGTTGTTTGTGCACTTCTCCCTCGCTCCCTTTTAGCGCTTTTTTATCTTTATTTATTAGTAGTATTATTATAAATTATTAGTAGTAGTGTTATTATCATTCTTATTATTATAATTGTTTATTATTAATATTTATTATTAATATGTATTTTTATACATTATAATTATTGTGAATTATTATTACTCCATATTATTATTATTTTATTTTATTTTTAGAATTATTTCTAATTATTATTAACACTATTTATAATTATTATTATTATTATAACGGCTATTCCCTCAACCTTTTCTAACTGCGTTTGTACCAAGAGGACTGTTCCCACCAGGACAGAATTCAGTCCAGTAGCCATGGTACCTTGGTGGACTGCATGCCATCCTTGGGGGAGGTTGGCCTCCTCGCGACGGAGAGAAAATTGGTGTTATATTATGCCAGGTGAATTTA